>JAQPZY010001165.1:1057500-1471251 GCA_029931535.1 Margaritifera margaritifera
GTGCAAATAAAACAGCAAGTGTAAACCATTACCAAACATGGATTTAATGGGTCCTAACTTCAGAGAACATGTATTAAATTATTTTTTACAAAATGAATAATCACAATTGTAAACTTGGTCTTCTGTATGTCCCTCACGGGTGAGTATCTCGAAAAGCTGGTAGGGGTAAATTGCATGCTGCAGGGCTCAAAATTATGATTTTTTTTTTCACTAACCCACAGGATCACCAAAATAATTTTTTGTTGTTGATCCGGCCTAAATTTCACTGATCCTGCTCAAATCAAACAGAAACCAGCATTATCTAATTTCTGCAATATTTGGTGGCGTCTGCACACCTTGCAAATGCTTACACATGTTTACAGTTGTCCCCACACAATGCATTGAATGTTGATCAATGATATATTTATTAAAACACATTATTCTGTGTAATTTTGAAGTATTGAGTGGTCGAATGCAACCTTTTTCTGATTGATCAATATTAATGCTGTCCATTTGTGCTGCGAGCATTTATTGTAACTTGTGAAGTGCAGGATGTTGGTAGGTACTCTGTTAACACAATAAATAGATCGATAACTATGGAATGCCAACTTGACGATCACTTCTTCACAGTTATTATAGCGACCAGCTATAATTTAGTGACAGATGGGTTTTAGTGATTCGTCAGTTAAATCACTAATAGTGGGATAGCAGATTCGCGTTAATTTTGAGCCCTGATACTGCTTCCTGATTTGCTGAACGTATCTCCCAACTGCTCATTGTTATGTTGACAACCTTTTGATCTGTAATAGATGAAAGGGTATGCATACGATTGAACGTTAACTACAGATAAGCATCAACAAAATTTAGAAATGGGCAGAAGAAAATGGGTTCAAATTTTTAGAAATCGAAGACTATGCATTTCTGCAGATTACATCGAATGTTGACCACTTTTAGATCTCCTATATATCAAAAGAGTATGCATATGATTGAACATCAACTACAGATGAGCATCATCAAAGTTCAGAAATGGGCAGAAGAAAATGGGGTCAACTTTTCTAAATCAAAGACTAATTGTATGCATTTCTGCTGATTAGATCATATTCATGATGACCCCAAGCTCTATCTTGACGGTTGTGGAGATCACATTTTTAGGCCTTATTTTCGACCCTAAACTAACTTTTCTTCTGCATATTAGATACCACAGAGACAATAGTAAAAAAAAGTCCTGGATTTAATACTAGTCTTGGCAAACACAGATTGGGGAGCTGATTGGAAGGTCATTAGTAACATCGAAAGTTAACTATGGCTCGATTGTTTATGGATCAGCTTGTAAATCCCACCTCCAGATGTTTGATATGATGCGCAAGCAGAGACTTAGACTATCTCTGGGTGCATTTAGAACTTCCTCTTCAGAAAGCATCAATGTTTAGGCAAATGAACCATCACTTTATCACAGACAAATGAAATTGGCTCTTCAGTATGCTACCAAACTATCTTCTAATCCATCAAACCCCACGTATGAGGTAGTGTTTGGACCCAAATACCAAACCTTGTATGTTCAGAAACCAAACTTCATTCCCCACTTAGAAACAACAAAAATCTATTTTGCAGAATTCTTTATTCCAAAATCACCAAAGTTATCAAAACGTCTTAAAATAATATTTGACCTTTGCAAATTCCAAAAGTCTTCAGCAAATCCTCTCCTTTTTCAAAGTAAATTAAATGATGTCGGAGCCTCCTATTGTAGCCATACATTCCAGTAGACAGACGATTCAAAAGATTGACACAAAGTTGGAGCTGCCATAGCAACACCCCATGGCACCATCTCGAGCTGATTACTGGATAAAGCCTCAATTTTTAGTACAGAAATTACAGCCATGCTGGCAGCTTTTAACTATATTGAAACCTAAAAAAAAAACGAATTGCATCATCGTTTTTAATTCCCTTTCCATCTTGAAAGCCTTGCAGAATCTTAAATTTGATAACCTTTTGATATCCCAGATGTGAGAGAAACATGATCTCATACAATCTGGGAAAAGTGTCCTATACTGTTGGCTGTCTAATCACATTGGCATAAAGTGTAATCACCCATTTCCGAATGAAAGATTCCTATACTGACTTGAAACATTGTTGTAGAATGAAAACTCCACAAAAAAAAAACATAAGAACATCAAAACCCAATATAGGTGTGTGGTGTCCCTCACATAGAACAAATCAGAGATCACATATTGGACACGTATCTGACTTATGCATTCCTCCTAAAGGGTCAACCTCGACCGAAATGTGTACCCTGACAGTGGAGCACATTCTTATTTAGTGTTCATTTCCACCCTGTGAGACGAACATATTTTGATGCGAACTGCATGAAGAAAATGTATGAAGACATATCCTGTCGGATAAAATCTTGAATTTTTAAGGGAATGCAATTTATACAAGAAATTTTAATCCTGCAAGAATTTCAAATGATACCTTAATGTTATTTTATATACGTTTTACATAATTTTTACATCTTTACATTTTATTGCATCTTGGCTTGGTTGTACATTTATTTGGAAGGCTCTATCTAATTTTTGTGCAATTCATTTTTAGCTCTACTGGTCTTAGACCAGAAGAGCTTATGGGATGGTCTGTTGTCCATCTGTCTGTCCGTTAGCACAAATTTGTTATCACTACTCCTCCTAAACTACATGGAGGATTACCATGAAACTTTACACACATTCATCCCATGGTCTACTTGGTCCTAGATGAAAATGGTGCTGCTCGGATATCCAATATGGCAACCACAATGGCCATCTTGAAAATCTTGTTATCACTACTCCTCCTGAATGGATGGTCATATCAACATGGGGTTGTCACTAAAAGACTTCTTATGATGCCTAGTTGGTCTTAGATGAAAATGGTGCTGCTCAGACATCCAATATGTCGGCCATCTTGAAAATCTTGTTATCCCTACTCCTCATGGATGGTCCTACCAACATGGGGTTTTCACTGAAAGACTTTGTATGGTGTATAGTTAGTCCTCAGTGAAAATGGCACTGATCTGGGGTCCAATATGTCCACCATGGCAGCCTCCTTGGAAATCTTGTTATGACTGTTTCACCTGAATGGATGGTCATATCAACATGTGATTTTCACTAAAAGACTTCTTATGATGTCTACTTGGTCGTAAATGAAAATGGTGTCAATCTAAAAAAAAAAAAAAGCCCAATATGGCCACCACAATGGCCATCTTGAAAATCTTGTTATTGCTACTCCTCCTACATGGATGGTCATATCAACATTGGGTTTTCACTAAAAGACTTCATAAGATGTCTAGTTGGTCCTAAATGAAAATGGTGCTGATCTGTCATACAATGTCCTTTAGCACAAGTTAATTATCGCTACTCCTCCAAGACTACTTTCAGGATTGCCATGAAACATATAGACACATATACACACACAAGCACATATAGCTTAAGATTCCAGATCATAACTATCAAGTCACTTAGAACATAATTTTCCATGGCACTGTGAACTGTGACTTGCATTGTGTTTGAAAGAAGTTTCATCATCGTGATTGGTGTCATTGTCTTCTATACTTTGAAGAAGTATATCTGGGTCTACCTGGGTATGTGTACTGTACCAGGGACCTGACTTGAATAGGATGTACAACAGAAAGCAAGGCGGTAGCCATTGTCAACACAGTTGTAAATTATTGGCAAGAATTGGCATCAATTAGAGGCTGTCAGTTTCAGATATTGGCTTGGGGAAAGTGTCATTTATATTACATGAAGCCAGCTGACTTGGTGCATCGTATTTAAAAGCCCCAATTATAGTCCAGCAAATAACAGTGGAAATGTGATAATTGTCCGTAATTAATTGAATTCAGTTTATTGCAGAAATGAATAATAACGAGGCAAAAATTTTGATTTCGCAAAATAATTTTAAAAAAAAACGTGTTAAATTTTCAGGGCAACAACATAAATAACTTCGTGCCTAACCCAGCTCCCCACCTCTCTCTGTGAAACTCTTTAGCGCATGTTTGATGGTATAAACAATAAGCCAAGCCCAAAATATTTACCCTACCATAACTGCCGGATGATCGGCAGATGCGAATCCACAATAAATTGTGCAGAGCTATTCTCTATATGAAGCCACGGCAGCTCCATCAAATGCTTGTGGAGAGACGGTAGTGCGGTGGTTCCCAATCTTTTTTTGCTGTGACCCTAAATTAGCCACCAACAGGACCTCCCCACCCTTAGGCTTATGATATGATTTAAACATTTTCTTCCGATGACCCTTCACAACCCTCCTGAGGTTGGGAACCACTGCTGTAGTGGAACGTTGCCTTAATCCTCACCAAACGCTCTCCACCTCCAACCTCGATAAGTGGACAGTGTTTCATCTAAGCTGCACGATTGCAGAATTTCCCCCATTTTGCCAGCAATTTCAACAAGAATAAAAGCTTCAGTGGGGAGAAGTCTTGCAGAAGAAATAAAATTCATACATGTTTTATGTAATGGTACACAACAATTATAATTTAAAATGTCAATTAAATAGTTCATCTTTTGCATAAAAAAGCATAACACAGTGTCCTTTCTGTAAGCCAGTACCATTCAGGACAGCTTATATTTAGAACTGGATTTCCCAGAAATTAGCTGATGTACATGCGTATGTAATTGTGCTTAGAGGAGTATTGAAATGTCTACTAAATGGCCAGAACATACTCTTACTTGCATTCCAGGCACTTTTCAAGTATTATAACTCAATAAATGAAGATGACAGCTGAATTTTCTTTGGCAGAGTACCAACAGCAGGGAAGATACAAATGACCACCTGATAATGTCGGCATCATTAAATGGTAAGGGTGGGGTGCTGAGGGGGAGCTCACCCTTGTAATTCATGGATACAACACCGGTGGAGAAACCAAATATCACATAAGCTTTACTGTACCAATGAGTTTGAAAAGTTTGATCCCATTTGCTAAAGAAATACAGATAAAAAATTTATACAAACTCGAGTGATTGCGGGGTTTTGCTGTGCAAAATGTGGATATGAGACTGATGTTTACAGTTGCTATAAACTGTACTTTGCTTAATATATTTCAGTTAGATCGTTTGGAACTGAAGACCGCCCAACAGAACGTCCTGTAGCTCCCCGAGATGAAATATTTGAGTATATCATTTTTCGTGGAAGTGACATTAAGGATTTGCATGTGTGTGAACCACCAAAGCCTCAACCTTTACAGCCACTTCCACAAGATCCAGCAATTGTGAAGGTATTCCATTATCTCTTAAAATTATTTTTTTATGAAGCAGGATGTGTATATTGTAGTTGTTCTCTCCGTCTGTTACACTTTTGTTATATGCCCACCAGAAGGCAGAGTGGATCATGTTATGATAATGTACGTCTGTCAGTGAGTCTGTTCACTATTTCACTTCTGTAAATTAACTTGAAAAATTCAGCACCATCTACCGTTACCAAACTTTGTGGTAGCTTGGATTTGGGTCAAAGAAGAAACTATTGATCTTGTTCTCAAAATGTCCTCAGTCAAGGTCATGGCGACTGAAAGAAGGAAAACTGTTTCAGCACAATAACTTGACTTGTAAGGCTGCAACGTTGACCGAAATTGCTAAACATGTACATGGTTTACAATTACCAAAATGATGTCCTTTAATCAAAATGATTTCAAACTCAACCATTCCCACTATCTACCATTCAGGCTTATTGACCAGCTGACAACTATTAATATGTGCATGCCATACCTCAGTCAACTTGTGACTGTTTCATTTGCTGTACACCTTTTACTTATTATTATTATGATAGAATTCAGTTTGTAAGATATGTTTCAGTTGAAAATATCTGACATTTCAGTAGAAGATCCCTAGGATTGTTGTAATATTATTTCCTTGGATGAAACGGTGCATCTTTAAAATAAAATGTTACTTAACAAAGGTCATGCTAGCAAACCTGTTTAACCCTTTAGCTACGACTGCCGCATCTAAGCGTCACCTGTAAATAGCTCCTCAACCCCACTGACACAATATATGCAGTGTCGATAAACCTCGTTTACTACCCCAGTGTCGCTTATGTGCGTATAGTTCAGCAGTACTCGAAACCCCAGTGTCGCATCTATGCGGACGTGACCGCTATGTTAAATGAACGTTGATTGGTTGAAAGTACAGAAGTGTACATATTTTTGATTATCATAACCAATGAGAGGACTGTTTACTCAACATTTTGATACAAGTTTGAAAGCTGAGAGGTTAAATTTAGAAACACAGGAAGGGCTTTCCTGCACTTTACGAAACACGTGTAGTTGAGATAAACAAAGATGGATTCTGATTCAGATATGAGCGACTTTGAAGGGTTCAATGCAAGCGATATCAAAGATTTTAATGGATCATTCTTAGAAAATGGATCAGATATTGATGATAGTCCCGTTTCAACACCAGACGTAAGTGATTTTGAATCGGATGACGAGGAGGACATAGTCCCACTTGCACAATGGAGTGACGACCTCGCCGTGTTCGAGATCAATGATTTTGATTCTCATGTTGGTTCAACAATCGAGCTTGGACCACTAAGCAATGAGAAAGATTTTTTTCTCAAGTTTTTTCCTTAATGTCTGGTGGAAAAGCTTGTGAAAGAAACAAACGATTATGCCAAGAAAATGGGGGACCAAAAGCAAGACCCGAAATGGTATGAAACCAGCATCACGGAGATGTGGGCATATCTTGGAATATACATTGTCATGAGTATTATGCAGATACCCAAATATTCCATCGCCTAGATGACATCTGTACATTTTGGGATCCCAGGAATACCAGAAATCATGACAAGAGAAAGATATTAAAAAATAGGGAAATATTTCCATGCCAACGACACAAGCGTCAACCCACCCGAGGCCAACCAGGACATGACAAGATTTTCCATATAAGACCTTTCTATGACACAGTCTTGCATAAGTGCCTGGAAAATTATGACCCTCCCAAAACCAGTCAATTGATGAAGGCATGATTGCTTATAAAGGAAGACTATCATTTAAGCAATACCTGCCAGCCAAACCCACAAAATTTGGCATTAAAGTCTGGGAAAGAGCCCATCCCCAAACCGGCTACGTCCATGAATTTCAAGTGTATGTTGGAAACCCCGATGGACAGAGAGGGAGAGTGACAGAAGAAGGATTAGGATCTAGAGTGGTGAAAGACCTTACCAGAAAAATTATAAGCAACAACCACCATATATATATGGACAATTTCTTTTCAAATCCCCAGTTATTTGAAGATTTACGTCGGGATGGACTCTTCTGTTGTGGTACAGTCCGAGGAAATAGGAAAGGAATGCCAGAACCTTTAAAAATAATCTGTGGTTTAAAAAGCCAGGGGGATATGAAAATCGTGCAGAAAGAGACTCTGGTCTGTGTTGCCTGGAAAGACAAGAAAATTGTCCATATTTTATTTAATAACATGGATCCCACACAGCTATCCAGTGTAACTCGAAGAGAAAAAAACGGCAGACGAAAAGAAGTAACTTGCCCAAAAGTTGCAGATGATTATTCGAAAAACAAAAGGGGTTGGATATTGCAGACCAAAACAGAATGCAGTACAGTTCTTGCCATAAAGCAAAGAAATGGTGGAAATACCTTTTTTGGTTTCTCATTGATACAGCGATATGTAATGCCCTGATCTGTATGAAAGAGTCACCAAATCACCGTATCAAAACCAAGTCCGGAAAAGAAAAAAAAAGAACACAGCTTGAATTCAGGATGAACTTGGCCAAACAGATGGTTGCTGGCTTTCAGGGAAGTAGGAAAAGAAAAGCTCTGTCCAATGTTGATACTGAAGGTTTAAGGCACTGGCCAGGACGGTTCCCGAAACGTGGGAGATGCAAGATGTGTGTAAGGGAAGGGAGGAGACATGAAGTTTTCATAGGATGCAAACAATGCCAAGTACATTTATGTGTGGATAATGACTGTTTTGAGAGGTACCACTCTCAACTTTGTAATTTGAGTGTGGATTTCATTCATGTTTTTGTATGTACATATGTAAATATTGGATTTATTTTGTGGGATTCAAAACAGTTTATATGACTGGGATTTCTTGTATGATGGGATGTAGGAGTATATAAAGCGGAAATATATGAATAACAGGCACTATACAAGGTAAGCTGTTTTTTATTTCACTGAAATCCAGCAAAAACTAATGAAATAATGAATATAAATGTAACCATGTTTTTATTGTCAGTTTCTGTAGTCAGCCATGATGATGCTCTAGTATTCAGCCTAGCAACCAGCCTCAGTAGTCTCAATAACTGATATGATAGCACTCAGCAGTAGTGAAACTGCACAACAGCTGTAGTAGCTAAAGGGTTAAGGTACATACTGTAGTTTAAAGAAATTTTTATCAGCATTATCAGTAAATTAATCTGATGTGTAATGTTGTATCATGTGTGCTATCACCTCTGCTTTTTCTAACTATGCCACATTCAGTGTGAAAATCACAAGTTCGTACTTTTAACTCTTTCGGGCCCCGATCCCGTCTATAGGCGTGATCTGTTTTCTGCATTCAATGGCCGATTCCACCTGTAATCGTGGTTTGTTTACTGCATTCAATGGCTGATCCTGTCTACAGTCGTGGTGAATGTGTGTCTGTAACAACGTCTCGGATTGGTTACAAATGGGGTTTTTCCAAGAATCTGACGATATTAAACCAATCAGAAATGATTTTACTTTCCTTTGTGTAAATTTGAACTATTCATAAGCTAAGGTTACTAATTGAGAGCAGTTTTACTGCTCATGTTTCATTCATGAAAAATCGTAAACAATGGCAGACCTAAGAGTGATATTTGATGATGGTGAGAGCGAAAATGAGGAGTTTCTCAGGTTTGATCTCGAAAATATTGAGCAAGCAGAGGAAAGATATGTTCAGCAGTTGGATATTTTGCGAGAGTTAGACTTGGAAATAGAAGTTTCTGAGATTGAATCGTCAGAAGAAGAGGATGATGATACAGTTCTTGCGGATCTAGCAAACTGGAACGATCATCTTCGGCCTGTCCAAATCGATGATTTTAGTGGACAAATAGCACAAAAAATACATGACTGTGTAGAAAAATTTATTTGGAACAATTGGTGAAAATATCATGGATTTTTATTTGGTATAAGAACAGAAATTAAGGTAAGAATGAATACATGTGCATGATGTTTACAAAATTTTCTAAATAGGTAAAAACTCTCTGGGGCACAAGCAGCTAGACACAGCTTAGTGCTGCTGGGGCATAGCAGCAGTGATACTGATAACGGTGCTGGGGCTGAATGAGTTAAGGAAAGAATCGACAGAGGAATGATGCTAAACAATCCTATTAAGCAGAGATGTGGAATATATAATTTAATTGGAATAGATGACTCCTGCATCAATGACAGTCACGTGCATGTTGGTTGACACGTTGACTGATATTGTAAACGTTTTCCAGCAGTAAACTAAACTAAGCTGTTTACACGTGCAAATGTTGCAGCCTTATTTACATGTATACTAGATACCACAACCAAACTTTGTAAATGGCTGGCATTTGAGAAAATTTAAGGGCCAAAAGGTCAAATGTCAAGGTCACATTGGTTCTAAGATGAAAATTGACTTTGCACAATATCTTGAGTTCGTGATTATTCCCCATTTTTAGTTCACCTGACCAACTAGCAAGTGAGCTTAACTCATTAACAGCTGCCGCCACAATAAGTCGTCGCACTTTGCATCCCTCATCTCCCGAGTTCCACTATAACTCGGCGCAGTTTACCTTGCTTGAATCCCGGGCGCCCCGTTTGAGTGGCAGTATTAGTCTAGGCCTGTATCCCGAACGACGAGTTAAAGCAGTGCAAACCATTGGTTGATTCCAGAGTATTTTCTAATTATACAGGCAGTTTAACCAATCAAATTTAAGCTTACATAGATAGAGGAAACATTGCAGAACAAAGGGGAAAAAAATTGATTTCGATTGCGCCAGAAATAGTAGAGTTATTTAGATTTGAAAATGATGCAAAATGACAAGAATCAGCCACGGAAGTAGACACATACCTGACAGACTCTGATGGAGATATATTCATTTATGTGTGGATTAAACCATATCTTGTAGATATTTTGAAGAATCGGTAAATAAAGACTTGCTTGTGTTTGGGAAAATGAATTTAGTTAGCACGAGTGTACATAATTCAGAGTTTGTTAAAGGTATGTAAAGTGTGAGGAAAATATGCAGTTTTCACACGAGGTTAAAGTTTGTAAGAGAGATGACAAATGGAATTTCTGTGAATTATTTCATGTGTTGAAGGTTTTAATTATTCAGTGTGAATTCACAATGGATTTAATGGATTTTTAATGACAAAAGAAGCAAATTGGTAAGTAAATAAATTTTTTTTTTGCCTTTATGGATGAGTTTTATTTTTGCATGCTGCATGAAATTTATACCATTATCTACATAATTTTATTGAGAACAGCTGTGCCAAACTTTAGCTTAATTGAAGGAATACAAAGCAAAAAATAACTAATTTATTTCAAGTAGCCCCCTCTAAAAATCAGCAAGTCAAGTACTGTCAGTGAGTCTCAGGGATACAGCTACTGGTAAGGCCAACACTGCTCTAGGTGATCCCTCTGCAAGTATGCTGTAGGGGAATACCTAGCTGTTTGGCTCAGGGGTTAATGAGTTAATGGTATGGCCCTGCATCCATCATATCTCCTCTTTTGTTTGTGAACACTATAGAGGCTTCATTTCTTATCAGATTTCAATCAGACTTGGTATGCAAGTTTGTATCGTCCAGGTCTTGGACGAGTTCAATAATGGCGACATCCATGCATATTAATAAGGTTATTTAGCATCTGCTTGTTTAAGCTTGTGACACTCCAGGGACAGTATTTTGGATCAGATTTGGTATGTAAACATGTGAACACAATAGGGACGCTATTTTGAATTAGATATGGTATGTAAGCTTGTGAACAGTCTAGGGACGGTATTTTGGATCAGATTTGGTATGTAAGCTTGTGAACACTAGGAATGGTATTTTGGATCAGATTTGGTACGTAAGCTTGTGAACACTCTAGGGACGGTATTTTGGATCAGATTTGGTGGGGGAAGAACCCTGAAAAACCCAGAGAAGAACCACCGACCCACAGAAAACTACTGGCAAGCTTTCTTACATACCCACTTTGGCTGAGCCCGAGACTTGAACCCACGCTGACAGAGGTGAGATGTCAGTGATCTGTAAAGGCGAGAGCCTTAGACCACTCGGCCACCCGGGGCCCCGATTTGGTATGTAAGCTTGTGAACACTCAAGGGATGGTATTTTGGATCAGATTTGGTATGCAAGCTTGTGAACACTCTAGGGATGGTATATTGGATCAGATTTGGTATGTAAGCTTGTGAACACTTTAGGGACAGTATTTTGAATCAGATTTGGTATGCAAGCTTGTGAACACTCTAGGGACAGTATTTTGGATCAGATTTGGTATGTAGGCTTATATCGTGAAGATCCTAGATGAGTTCAGTTATGAGCAACATCCAGGCATATTAAAGAGATGTTCTTGCATATGATTGGCTAAGCTTGTGAACACTCGAGAGAGACCATATTTCTGAACAGATTATGATAATACTTGCTATGTAAACTTGTATCCTCAAGATCGCAGGCAAGTTCGATTGTGATCAACATCCATGATTATTAATGAGTTGATCTTGCATCCGACTGTCTGAACTTGCTACCACTCTATGTGCCTTATTTATGATCAGATTTGGTATGTTAGCTTATAGCAAAGATCTTGGATGACTGAGATTATTGTTTATAGCACTTGTGGAATGTCTAAAGACATGTAGTACATCATAAATGCTTCTAGACTGCATAAGTGAAATAATCTGCAGGAATTCACATGATGAAACCTGAACTCTTGCAAATAAAATCTGCTCTAGTCTTGGTCAGTATGTGGCATTTTTGTGCGTGTTTGACAGCCTTATCCACACGTCTTTTACAATTTTAAAAGCTTCCTCTTTTGGGATTTCTGACTTGGATCAGGATGCTCCACGTGTCATCTCCAGGAACATCTCGGGGAAAATAATAAATGGTGCATATTCAGGTGTTGTGGATAAGATTTATACTACCCAGTAATTATCTTGACACTCTCTCCCCCCCACCACCACCACCATCCTTTTTTTTAGCCAAGATGAGAGCTACCTTCAGTAGATAATTCTTGGCAGCATCCTTGGTATATTACATGCAATTGCCTGATAGAAAGTATGCAGAGTTCTTCCACTTGCAGATATAAAATTGAACATTTAAATTTCAATTTAGAATACAAGATGCATAAATTTAAATAGAACAATTTATGAAAAATAATATATTGGAATTATACTAAATGACTTGTAATTTAAACTGAATAAAAATATGCAAAATCTATGTATCATGTAACACTCGAAGTTTGTAATAACTTAAGTTAAAATTTTAGCTCTGCTTGTCATACACCAGAAGAGCTTCTGGGATGGTCTGTTGTCCATCCATCCATCTTTTAGCACAACTTTGTTATTGCTACTTGTCTTAAACTACTTGGAGGATTGCCATGAAACGTTTTGCTGAAAGACGACTTGTGAGGTCTAGTTGGTCCTGAATGAAAATGGTGCCGATCTGACGTCTAATATGTCTCTCATTACAGCCATATTGAATATATTGTTGCTTCTTCTCCAGAATTGATAGTTATATCAAAATGGGGTTTTCACCAGAAGACTTGTGACGTCTAGTTGGTCCTAAGTGAAAATGGAGCGGACTTTATATCAAATATGGCTGCCATGACGACCATCTTGAAAATCTTATTGCTACTCATCCTGAATGGATGGTTATATTGGCATAGGCAGAGTTGCATCTAGGATGCACGATCGTGAAAATCCCGCCAAAAATTTAAGATTTCCCGCAAAATTTCAAAATCTATGCGGACAAAATCCCGCCAAAAAAAAAAATTGTGCGCATTTTTTTGTGAAAAATGCGCTATTTTGATATATGTCTTCTGTTAATGTACACATCACAGTTGTCACTTTCAGCGGATATGTTGTTCTTGGGTACTTGTGAAATACGTCACGTATTTCCTGTGTGTCACGTGATCAATTCTGATTGGTTACTAGGACAGGCCAGGAGAGCACATGTTTGATGCAATATGAATATCCTTGGCTTTTTCGATGTTTGATGCTGAGGCTAACTTGGCGGGAAAAGGCGTTAAATAGCAAAACCAGTTAAAACTCGGGATACTTTTTCATTATTTTATCAGTAATACTTACATTAATAGTCAGAGTGCAGATTTTTCTGTCAATAGGCACAGCAACAGTGAACAAACAAATCCTAATATCAGATGATGTTAAAGATGGTGGTGCTGAAACTGAGGTGTCGTTCCACCGTCAAGAAAAAAAAATCTTTTAATTCAGATTGGAAAAAAAATTGACCCTGGCTGGAAACGATTGAAATAAATCAGTTGCTTTGCAATTGGTGTGTAAAAACTTTTAAAGAAAATTTCTTCACACTTGGAATTGATAATTTCAGGACATCAGCCCCTGACAGACATGTTGAATTCAGCTCACAAACAGGCGATTCAGGATTTGAAACGAAGTGAAAATCTTAAAACTACATGCATGACATTTATCAAGTGACACAGTAAATACGTGACAGTTTTTTAAGATATAAGCATGGACAGAGGAGTTACAGGATTTACAGCGCATGGTTTGATTCTTTAATGGTCAGTGTGTAGAGAAAATACTGTTCTTATAAAACACAAGATTTTGGTTTCAGTGTTGTACTGTAATATACAGAACACAATATGCATTTAGTGTTATACTGTAATATACAGAACACATGTATTTAATGTTATACTGTAATATACAGAACATATTATATGCATTTAATATGCTTTTTATACTTGCTATTGCTTTGTTTGAAAGTTGTTTTTTTTTTACATCATCAAGGTAGGCCCCCCTCCCCTTGTCATTATGTTGGCCCCCCTTTTTTCAGATTCAATGGGGGCAAGTGCCCACATTTACCAAATCCTAGATGCAACCCTGCATAGGGTTTTGCTCATTAAGCTGCTAATTTGTAAAAAAATCTTTGCCCAATAATATCATAGATGGTTTCAACACTAAGCAGTTAAAAAGACAAAATGGTCCTGTATTAATGGAAATTCTTTTTGGACAGTAGAGCGTCAGTCCCTTTGAGGGACTCCTGTGTTTATAAGACTAGTTTGTAAAAAAAAAAAAAATTTGTTAACAGTTTTGTGGATGAAAAGTGTTTTACTCTGGAACAAAGTTGTTTGGGAATTTAAAATATTTTAAAAATTTGTTTACAGTCCTCTCAGCCTGTCACGTCCGGTGCCACATATCAACAGCCACCACCACCTCATCCTCCACAGGGAGGTTACAGTGGCCCAGGATACCAAACTTTTGTGGGTCCTCCAATGTACAGCCAATTTGGTCCTGGATCTCTTCCACCTCAGCAACCACAGCAATATGGATCTATGCCTCCACAAGCACCACCCCAGCAAGGTACACTTTGTTATATCATTGTGAACTAGAGCACTTTATCATAGGACAGTATATTGCATATGCATATTATTAATTATGTATTGGGGGGGTCCTGGGCATGTGAGAAAGCTTGCCAGTAGCTTCCCATTGGTCAGTGCTTCTTCCCGGGGTTTTCCCAGGTTCTTCCTCCACCAAAATGTACTGGCCACCATAAAGGCCTATCATGTGCTGAAAAATGGCGTTAAACCGACAAAACTAAACCAAACCTAATTATGTATGGTTGTCAGTCCATACATTTACCATGATGTCATCACTGACATTCAACCACCTATCAAATACTGCCGAGACATTCCAGTAGTTTATTTACCTCCTAAGGTTGTTGACGTTTATAGTAAACAAAATCCTTCAAGTCTGCCATTTTTGTTTTTGAACTAAAGATTTATTGTTTGTAACATGTTGGAATTTTGTCCAAGTTGTTCCAATATTAATTTTGAGAAATTGTATGACAACTGAGTTTGATAATTTTAAGATAAGATGAATGAAGGGTAAAACCAAATGCAGATATGCTGCCAGGGCATGTGAATTGCACAAGATATGTATGAATTCGCATAATTGGAAAGCAGTGATGCACGAGACTTCTTGCAGATTAGTTCAGTCGCATGTGCAAAAATATACTCTGCACAGTATACAATTTTTATTTAACTGTCCAGATGTAGTGAAAAATAAGGAATCTAAGAAGAAATTAAAAGGTAAGGTATTTATTTGTCAATTCCAAAGGCTGTAGATGTACGTTGATACAAAATGATGCTTGGAAATCCCTCTATTTATAACCAAAATGTGCATGTCTTATAAGGATTGTGCAATTGATGGCCTTTCCTCTCATTTGCGCATGCGCAAACTTTGGTCCATTTCCGGAAAGAGAAATTATAGTTCAGCTTGTCTTGCTAGAACATTGCTGAATCAAGTTCAAATCAGTGGTGGTGCGAATATGCAAAGTGAATGGCAGAATGAAGATGGTGAATGACAAATTTCTCACCAAATGGAGCACAATAATTCTAAAACAATATCACTGACAAGTTGCTCACCAAATGGAGGACAATAATTCTGAAAACAACGTCAGATGACAGGTTACATCAATCGCCAAAGAAGAAACCAAACTTGTATGCAGTTTCATAAATCTTGGCTGTTACAGTACAAATGGTTGCAACACAGCACCAAGACTGGAGCTATGTTGTGTAATATTGACGGGTTGTGGGAAATATAAACCTTTTATGTCAGAAATAGTCTAGTTTGAATTTTACGACATCAGTTCTAATGCCACACGCCTTGTCACCAGATCACATGCATTTTGGAGCCGAGATATCATCGAGTCAAAAACCTATCGACTGGAAAATTCTACAAAACAAACGTAAAGAACAGTTTCCCAACTTGTTGAAGCTGGGTAAGCTAGCTTTGCATATGCCCCATTCATATGGCAAACTGTGAAAGGGTGTTCTCAGCACAGAACAATATTCATACACGGATAAGGATCAGAGTAAGCTCAGAAACGATAGATTAATGCTTATACAATTGGAAGTGACTTCAATAGATCCCTAACAGAGTGGAGCAGGAAGAGAGAGAGATGGATATTTAAGTGTTAAGTAAATATTAAACTATGCTTCTTTTCTTCCCACCCACCCACCCCCTTTTTTTCTACTACCCCCTTAGTTTGGTTTGCGCCACTTTAACTCGTGCGGGATACAGGCCTAGACTAATACTGCCACTCAAACGAGGCGCCCGGGATTCAAGCAAGGTAAACTGCGCCACGTTATAGTGGCACTCGGGAGATGAGGGAAGCAAAGTGCGAAGGCTTATTGTGGCAGCAGGGGTTAATGAGTTAATGCCTGCATAGGGAAAATAAAGGGTAGAAAATGCCTTTTCCTCCCTCTTAAAGGCTCCATTGATATTTCAACTTTCACTATCTCACAGATTGTCACCAGAATCAAACGAACTTATCAGTCACTTACCGATAGAGACCTTTCATTTATGCAACTAAACGCCCATGAGGATTCAAGTTGTCACTGCCTTGTGGGGCTATCTGAATCGTTCTTCCTTTGAGGACAATGTCAAGGCAGCATTTTTGCAATCCCATACTACCTTCTCCTTCTACCTCCTCTTGTTAGCACAACAAAGCATGGGCATTTTTTCTCAGGGACCTCTAATTTTAATTATGCAATACTTACCCGTCATTATTGCCAAATGCCCTCCTCCCACCCTGATCTGATGTCCTGGCATAATTGTAATCTATGAAAAAGATGACTGTTCTGCATATGGGCATGTGAGGTGCACTAGTGGACAGTATCTTGTTGACAATTCTCCACTCTGTAGGAGGATGTATCCACATCAAACAGACAAGGTTTTTTGACATGAAAAGTAAAAGCTACACAGTAAAAACAGGTAAGTATTGCATGATTAAAATTAGTTTTAAACCTCCACACACACACACACCCAAAAAATACTTATCAGTCAATCTGTGCTTTGAGAACCTGGTCTCAAAACAGTCTCATAATAGTGGTCTTTCAAGACGGGTTTTACTGTATATCGCTTTCTGTCTGTGGTAACTGAATAAATAAATAGATAAAAACACTAAATAAATAATTTCTGATATAATGACTAATAAACTATCTAGTTGTTTGAATATTTAGTTTGCATTAATTTTTTTTAAATTTTCCAGTTTTGCTTATGTTGTATGCACTGTAGTAAATATTTTCACGTCAGACTTGGTTGCTGGACCAATGCTTGGCTTATGCAGACCTGGGCAGTGTAGGATCCTACTGGTCCTGGACCAGAGGGTTGGAAATGAAGTTTTCAGGCCCTATTTTATGTTGACTTAATATAGTTACATGCAGATTGTGGAATTTGAAAACTAGCATGGTTATAAAATACAATGTCAGAATTGACTAAAATTACATGCATTTATATCTTTTAAACAGATGAGGGCTATTCAAGAAATGATAGTGTGGGAGGGTCAGATGGCACTACAATTAAAATGTTATACCTGGTGGATTTTTAAAAAAAAATTTATAACATACATGATGGATCAAAAATGATTTCTAATTCATGCCAGGTGGTGATTTTCAGTGATTGATGCAATTGATATCGAACCGAAACAGGCATAAAAGAGCAACATGACGGAAAAAGCCTTGGGCATTTTGACCTAGTTTGAGTCTCCTCTGACCCATCCGACCCCATTTTAGATATTTGGACATTTATTTTGGGGTGTGGTGTCGGAACGCATTGCCTATTGAAAAGTTGGAATTTGTTGACACCGTGTGGTGTTGGCATAGGGTAGCCACTTACGAGCGGACCTAGCCGACTTAAATGACTTTACATCGAGCCATACCTGCATCAAATCAATTCTGGGGAGGATTTTTTTTCTCAGAAATTGCGAGTATAACATTCATATGTGTTTAATCCACTGGCAGAACAGATGAAACTACAGCATTGATGAAATTTGACCATTTGCATTGCTAGTTATGTGACAACCGAATTCTCGCAATCTATCCATGATATCCGAGATTCAGCAGTCATGTGATACCAACGAAAACCCCCTTTCCAATGTTTCTGTATAAAAATTTGAAAATAAAATGAAAGTCACGTAATGTTTGTTTTTTTTTTAAAAAAAGGACACGTAATTCTGAATATGTTTATTCCGAGAACAACTACCAGAAATGTCACAAAATGTCACCAAAAATATCGTTGACACTTGCTCTCTGCTTGACGAGTCCAACTTTCTCCAGGCTGCTGCAACATGGACAGGTTTCTGGTAGTTATTTTCCAAATAAATATGTTGAGAATTATGTTTCCTTTTGGATTTTTTTACAAACATTATGCAACTTTCATTTATTATTTTCAAATTTTTTTGTACAACAACTTTGGAAAGGAGATTTTTGTTGGTATCACGTGACTACTGGACCTCTGATGTCATGCACATGTAGGTTGCACGATTTGGGTAGTCCCGTGACTAGCAATGCAGATGGCGAGTACCAGGTCAAATTTTGTCTTGTCTGTCAGTTGATTAAAACACACAACGAATGATATACTCACAATTTCTGGCCTAATTGTCTTCTGTCTTGGAGATTTACTTAATAAGTGATATGCCGGTAATGGATGGTTGTTCCATCAGCTTTTTTAAAGTGATGATGAAAATAGTCAATAAAGCATGTAATTAATAATGTGAATATAGAGAGAAAAAGAACATGGCAATGCATCCCAGCTTGATCTAGATTTTTAGTTCTGTATATTCTGTGCTTAATTAATGAAAAAAAATGATCTCCTTGTCACAACTGTGCGGTCTATGCAGAAACAGCTTGTGCTGGTAATATTTCAAGTTTTGATCGAGTGGACCACATGTTATTCCAGCCTAAGTTATGACCCAGAGGCAAATTTTGTCCCTCATTTGAAGGATAGGTGATACATAGGGATCACTTTTCTGCTAGTTTGTTAGCTATGCTTTTATTTGCTTTTATGGGATGATCTTCTGTTCATCTGTCCATTGGCACAAGTTCATTATCGCTACTCCTCCTAAACTACTTTGAGGATTGCCATGAAGCTTTACACACACTTTCATCCCATGGAGTGGGCCCCAGATGGCCAAGTGGTCTAGAGCGATCGCCTTTACAGCTCTGTCCACACAAGTTTGAGTCTCTGTTCAACCAATGTAGGTATGTGAGAAAGCTTGCCAGTAGCTTCCTATGGTTCTTTCAGAGTGTTCACGGGTTCTTCCTGCACCAAATATTCTGGTGGCCATGTATGGCCTTTCATGTGCAGAAAAATGGCATTGAACCCCACAAAACCAAAAACCAAATCCCATGGTCTAGTTGGTCCTAAATGAAAATTGTGCCACTTTGACATACAATATGGTAAACACTACAGCCATCTTGGAAATCTTGTTATCGCTACTCCTCCTGAATGGATGGTCATATCAGCAGTGTTTTCACTAAAAGACCTCTTGTGATGTCTAGTTGGTTCTAAATGAAAATGGTGCCGATCTGCTGTCTAATATGCCCACCACAGCGGCCAATCTTCAAAAATCTTATCGCAATGGATGGTAATATCAGCTTGGTTTGGTTTGGTTATGGTTTTGTGGGTTTAACACCATTTTTCAGCACATAACATGGCAGCGAGTATATTTGGTGGAGAAGCCGGAGGAGCCGAGCCAAATCCCACATGGACAGAGGTGAGATGCGAGTTGTAAAGGTTTGCACTTTAGACCACTCATCCATCCTGGTTCCCCCATATCAACATGGGGTTTTCACTAAAAGACTTCTTGTGATGTCTAGTTGGTCCTAAATGAAAATGATACCAATATGACTTCCAATATGGTCGCCATGGGGCTATCTTGAAAATCTTAATGCTAATCCTCCCCCATATCAACATGGGATTTCACCAGAAGACTTCTCATGTCTAGTTGGTCCTAACTGAAAAGGTGCCTTTCGCACGTCCAATATGACAGCCATCTTGAGAATCTTGTTGTCACTACTCATTCTGAATGAATGATCATGTCAGCATTATATTGTCTTTACTCACTTTGATCATCAGTTTTTAATTTACCTGGACAAACAGCCTAGTGAGCTTACATTATGGCTGTGTCCGTCGTCTATCCATCAATCAACATTTGCTTGTTACCATTCCAGAGGCCATGTTTTTGATGCAATTTTGATCAGACTTGGACTATAACTTCATATTATCAATATCTTGCACAAGTTTGAATATGAGCAAGATTCATGCATATTTATGAGGTGATCTTGCATCTGATTGGCTGCGCTTCTTGCCACTCGGGAGGCAATATTTCAGATCTGATTATGATTAAACTTGGAATATTTACTTGTATCATTAAGATCTCTGATAAATTCAGGAATGAGCGAGATCTGCTCATATAAATGAAGTTGTCTCGCATCTGTTTAACTGGATTTGTTACCACTCTGGAGTCTTTATTTCCGATCAGATTTTGATCAGACTTGGAATATATACTTGCATCATGATATTAGACAGATTTGATAATGAGCGAGTCACACATATTAATGACATGCTTTTGAATCTGATTGGCTGAGCTTGTGAACACTCTGGAGGCCTCATTTCTGATCAGATTTTGACCAAATTTGGTATACAAGCTAGCCAACAATTTCAATTATGAGCAACATCCACACATATTGATGAGATGATCTTGCATCTGATTGGCTTAGCTTGTGAACACTTTAGAAGCCATATTTCTGATCAGATCCTGTTCCAATTTGGTAGGTAAGGTTATATCATAAAGATCTCGAGTGAATTTGATAATGAGCAATATCTTGATATTTTAATGAGGTGATCTTGCATCTAATTAGCTGTGAGCACTCTAGAGGCCAAATGTCTGATCAAATTTAGATTGTAATCTTACGCCAAGTCCTCTGACAAGTTTGATTATGTGTGACATCCACGCTTAATGATGAGGTTATCATGGATCTGATTGACTGAACTTGTGAACACTCTAGAGGACATGTTAAGAGGATCAGATTTGGTATGCAAGCTTATATCATCAAGACCATGGGTGTGTTTAATCAGATTTGTTATGCAAGCTTATATCATCAAGACCTTAGGTGTGTTCGATCATGAGTAACATTCATGCGTATTTATGTCATCTTGTATGAATGGCTGAGCTTGCAAACACTCCAGAAGCCATATTTCTTGTCAGATTTGGTATGTAAGCTTATATCAAGACCTCGGGTGCGTTTGATTATGAGTAATATCCATGCATATTAATGATGTCATCTTGTATCTGATTGGCTGATCTTGTTTACACTGAATATGCCATATTTCTGATAAGATTCTGGTCAGATTTGGTATGTAAGATTGAATCATCAAGATCTCAGAAGAGTACAATTATGAGTGTATATTAACCCTTAATGTGCTTGTTGTGACATGCCTCATTATTCAGGTAGGCACTTGTTTACACATCTGGGTACTTCGGCGTGACATGATCGGTTGGTAAACTAAATTTGATTGGTACATTGGGCCCTGCAACAAGCATTCTGTTAGTTTTACCCTTGCATTCATCAAGGAAGTTTTACAAATGCTTTTTTAAAATGCGCACTACCTAAAAAAAAACTAAACTAAACTGGCAGACTCCCAATATCGTTCATGATGATTTAATTTGGCAAATACTGGCTGATGATAGTGATGATGACAATTATTTTGAAAGTTTTGAAGTGTATCAGATTATTGGAGCCGGGAAAGTGCTACTGGAAATACCAATGACTGATTTTTGATCCTGAAAATTGTGTTAAATAGGAGTCCGATATACATGCTGGATGGACAAAAACGGATGGCATGTTGGTCAAGTGGTATTTTGAAAATAAATGTAGAAATGGAGAATAGCAAGCATATAGACCATTTAAGGCTATTTTTTTATGAGGATCTCTTGCATTTGATCATAGATCAAACTAATCTTATTGGAGATTAGAGAATAAAAAGGGCAGACTTCATTGACAATGGCCACATGAGAAAATGGAAGTCTATCACACCTGAAGTGAAACTTTTTTTGCATTAGTTATGGCCATGGGTTTGGTGCATAAATCTGATTTCAGTTTTTACCTGGCAGCTGAATAAGGGATATCCACCCCATACTTGAGCAAAAAAAAATTAGTTGATATGTATTGCTTAATATTCTAAGCAAGTAGCACCTTCACAGGTAATGAACTTGATAGCTGAATGTCTTTATAAACTCACAAGTGGACATAAGATAAGTCATACACTAGAATAAATCACAAGAAAAAACAGCAAAGCTTTGTGAACATTTATTGCAGGCTTTAGGGGGTGTAAACTTGCTTGTGGTGTTCCTTGACTGGATGTTCATTAACCGTTACATATCCTACACCCGTCATTTTCACAACTTGGATATAAAGTTGTAACAGAGAGAACGAGATTGAAAGAGTCAAACTTGTCACTAACGGCCACTCGTGGGAAAATGCAAAACTGGCCATTGCACACAGGTGACTTCTGCACACAGGTTCACCTTCTAAAATTCCTTTTTGGACAAATATGATATACCAAATATCGTTATTGTTATTATTATTATTATTATTATTATTATTATTATTATTATTATTATTATGTTATTAAGATTGTTTTATGTGCACTGTAAAAAAATAATAATAAATTACACATATATGTTCTCGCCCAAATTTATGTTCCACACAAGATTACTGTATCCTGCTCACTTTAATCCATTCTACAAATGAAATCATCTCTGACTTAAGATCTACACCACTCTTAGTTTATTCACGCTTTAAAAACAATATCTGGATTAGTCAGTTGTTCAGCTCGCCGAGATCAAAAGATGGTCGGCTTATCTGAGAAGCATGTGACGAATAAGAGATCAAAAGAAGCTGTATATGGCTATTCTTTGGGACCCATGAACCAAAACTTCACCTGCCTTTACAGACAAGTTTTGAATATTGAATGACCCCTGACGCTAATGAAAGGGGATGTAACTCTTATCTCTTCTCAAAGATACTTTTTTCTTCAGAGGTAGCTTTAATTCACATGCAAATAGATGTTGTTGAACTCTACCTGTCACACTGACACAAAAGGTGACTTTCATTTCTGCTGCGATAACACGACTACTTTTCCCACCATCCAGCAAACAAATTGCTTCTACCCTGTACCCTAATGATAAAAACTGCCTCACTTTCAAATTTGACATAGTGACACCCGTGGGTTACACTATCAACATGACTGGAGTACGGCGAGTACAAGTTAGATAAGAAATGTTGGCACATCAATTCACATGATATTCCTTTATCTAAACAATGCCTTCCTCATCAAGCAAAAGACTTCGTAGTCACTGCTGTGTATACGCGCCAGTGACATCTTAAGGCAGGGAGAAACCATTGTTTGGTTAGGAAACACTTGGCTGCTGACCATGGAAGGTAACCATTGCATACAGGAATTAGAATGGCCATTGTTAACAGGTGACTGTTAGGACAAGTGTGTGTGTATATATATATATATATATATATATATATATATATATATATATATATATATATATATATATATATGTGTGTGTGTGTGTAGTTGAGCCACTCAAGAATAGAGTATTTTTTAGACATATTTGAACTTTTTCATTAAAAAGAAACACAATTACAGGTGAAGTACAGAAGGTCATTTGTACAGTGAAACCGCACTATAACGCGAATTCGGATATAACGCGACCGTGGCGTGGCTCTCAAAATTTCATATATTCATTCGCACATGAACATTTTTTTTTTCAAAGTATGAGAAATAGTGTATCAAATGTGTATATTATAGTATCATTTTGGAGAAGAGATCACGTATGAATTCGAGTATAATACGTTTGTGGCTCGGTTCTTGAAAACTTTATCTACATATACCTGTACAGAGATGCTGCCAGGCCGCAGGATCGCGGGTTTTTCGCAAAAGTGATAGATTGTCACGCAACTTTTAAAAGCCAATGGGGGAAAGATCGCGCAAGTTATCTGTGCTTCCTGCGATTTCTCGAACCCAATGTGCGACTTTTTTTTTTTTTTTTTTTTTTATTAGGTTAATCAGATCGTCTTTTTTTACTTTTCTCCATGATCTCAATTAATCCTATATCTATGGAGAATATTGTTTGAATACAAGCACCTTTATGATGGAGATCTGTTCGAGTATTGCAGAAACTATGGAGGTATTCCGATTGAATTGTTTCCTGGTGCTGTGTAGTAAATTGATCCATCGATCGAAATGTCTAAAGCGTGACAGTAGTGTGTTATGTTGAAACAAAATATAACTGATTTCTTTAGGAAACTAGGGAGGATGAAATATCTGACGGTTTGTTGCCAACTGAACATAGCGCAGAAAGCTGTGATACAGAAATAACCGGCATGATGTCGTTTACTACTGTTTAGACCATGCAGAAATTCTGATACATCGACAGAAATATCCAAGGAACAACATGCCTGAATTGTGGAAAATTGTGTTTTGGATACCTGAAAACCAGTTCCCGAAAATATTCAGACTGGTCATAATTGCAGCAGTTCTTGCCTTTACGAAAAACTGATTGTGAAAGGTGATTCAGTTCTCAAAGCAAAATTCACACTACTCGGCGAATAAGGGTAACCACAGACCTTTAAAACTCTATCACTGTTGTAAGAAAATGTCAGAATATCTGAGAAAAAACCAAAATAAAATCCTATAAAGATATATAATTCAGATTAAGTATTTTTTTTTTCCCATTTTTTTCCTCTAAGATATTCTGACATTTTCCTACTACAGTGATAGAGTTTCAAAGGCCATTGGGCTAACATCTGGAACAATAAATAAACTGATGACTATACAGATGTGTGTGGTCCAGTAAATTATTTTCAGTTTGCAAAGCCATATTTGAAGGGCAGTGATAATAAACAAAGAAGAATATTTACCAGCTGAGCAACAGTTAGGTATGCAGCTACCTTATACATTTATTGTCAAAGAAGTGATACAAAATCATTAAATGCTTGTTTTAAATTAGGTGTTTCTACACCTTATAATAATGTTGTCACCTATCTTCTACCATTCAGCTTAGTTTACCCTTGCCCCCCTCCCCCGATGATCCCCCCCTCTGTGGGTAGGTGTGGGGGACCTCCCCCTCTTAAGAAAATTTCTGGCAGCATCTCTGCCTGTATTTTTCTCGTACACAGGAAAAAAAATATTTTTTTTTTAGTACGAGAAATAGTGTATAAAAAGTTTATTATCATTTTGGGGAAGAGATCACGTATGAATTCGATCGTGGCGTGGCTTCTGAAATTTAACAATTTCACCAATTTCTTGAAGTCTTATGCCAAAATAAACATTATCGGAAATGTTACTTATTACTGATCCATGAGTAAAGCCAGTAAGTCTTCTTTGTGTTTGTCTTCAATTCATTCTGTATACAATCATTGCTCAAACAATAACCGACCTGTTTTTCTTTAACTGCATACACAACCGATCAACAGACAATGTGGTGCTTGATAAAAGATTCTCACGATTTAATAAACATCAAAAAACGTAAGCCGCCAAAACGTGCGCTGGACTTCAATTCATCCTGTAACAACCAAGAGCCAGACAATGTGGTGGTTGATCAAAGATTGTCATATATGGGTGCTTGTGTTGAGACTGAGCTTGGGCAGCGAGATCAAAGATTGTCATATGTGGGTGCTTATGTAGAGACTGAGCTTGGGCGGCAAGATCAAAGATTGTCATATGTGGGTGCTTATATAGAGACTGAGCTTGGGCGGCAAGATCGCAGGGAGTTCAAATAACCACTCTCTGTTACTTGGCATTGAACAAGGATCAAACTTGTGGCTCAATGAAAGGGTTGTTATGTGAGAAAACAAAGACGGATCGATATCAGATAGTAAACGGTGTTGCTACCCTATTCATGCTCTATATTAGACATGTATACGTTGTTCTCTGAATGAAGTAAAAGATAGTAAAACCCTGCAATAACGCGACCCCGCTTTTTCTGCGATCGAATTTTATGGACCCCAAATATCGCGTTATAGCGGGGTTTCACTGTAATTTTACCTGTATATGCAACTACTTGTACAAGTGCAAAAACTTTAAAGTTACATATGTGACTTGATGCTTATATTAAAGTTCAGACTTCAACAATTATTTTTCGTATAGGTTTTGTGTATCATGTATAGTCATGAAAATATAGGCAATTTAAAAGCAGAGTACAAATTTCATTTCTTTTCTCAAACAATTCAGCACAGAGGGAAGTTCAGCTACAAAACTGTATAGCACTTTAACGGTTAATGAGGATCTAGGCTGATTTGATGAGCTGAGCTTGTCAACACTTTAACAACTCCGTTTCTGATCAGGTTTTGATCAAACTTGAAATGGTCTTCAAACTGTTGGATGAATTTGATTGAGCAAGATCTGTGCATATTTATGAGATAATTTTGTATCTGATGGGTTGAGCTTACCACTTTGGAGACTGGTTTCAAAACGGACTTTTCTCCATTGTAAATAAGCTCGCATCATCATGGTCTTAGGTTCTATAACAAGTGAGATCTGCACATACTGATGAAGTGATTTGCATCTGATTGGCTGAGATTGTTACCTCTCTAGAAACTATTTCTTGTTCAGTTTCATTAAAACTTGGTAAATATGTTTATATCCTCGGCATTTCAAACAGGTTCAGGTACAAGTGAGGTCCATGCATATTAATTATGCCTTTGTTTTTTAAAAGAACACTTGTCAGACGATAAAATAGGTAAAATTTACATGATATAAAGGTTGAGAGATAGTTTATACATGGGCGCGTGTTCTTAGAATACTACCTGAGCCTTCTTTGCAAAATGGTCAACTGTCGAGTTGTGTAAGTCATATGAGTGATATTAGGCTTATTTGGGCCTCTTGTCAGTTCTTTGGTGGTATTATGTAGTGGATAAAGAAATTTTATACTGAGGGCTGAAAGTGCTATCTTTTTTATTTAAAATAATAGAGAATTTCCATGTACAGAGCGTTTTGTGTGAGCTCCGAGATTTCGGCAGACACTTTAATTATAATTGTTGGTATACAAATAGAGTTTGTAGACTTAGAGGAAAAAGGGGCATTAGTACTGTGTGTGCTTTATGGATAAGGTTTGGTTGAGAAATTGTGGGCTTCAATAATTGCTAAATAGCTGCTAGACCTGCAGGCAAGGGACTTTAATCAGACTTAAATTTTTTGCAGCTTTTACACAAATAATTAGTAGACTGTAACCCATCCACCACTTGTCAGGACCAGTGGATTTTTTTAGCTCTGCAACTGTCAGAGTACAAGTAGAGGCTAAAAGCAGAACTTAGAAATTCCATTTTTCACAACTGCACTGACTGTATTGTTGAATGACCTTTATTGACATTATTTTACAATACGTTAGTGAAACATGCAGTTTCAGTGACTTTACATGATCACACCTTTAACTATGAACATAGGCTCATTATGTAAACAAATATGTCGTACAAATTTGATGTTCTTATACCAGGCTCACGGGGACCCTCGCCCATTCCTCGAATTTCCCCTACCATGGACCAGGGGGTTCAAGTTGGGTCTCAGTCGCAAATGGCAAGACGACAGACTGGTAAACAAGCCATTCTGAAGCCACTAATATCCTTAATCCCCCATGTTTCACGTTTTTTTTTTTTTTTTTTTTTTTTTTTTACATTTACATTTAATATGCACTGCTTCAACTTTTCAAATTAGTGGATTCCATTATATTTCACCAACTGCAGGAACTGCTGTTTGAGAGCTCATATTTGTACAAGTTGTTTATAAACCTAAACCCATTATCCTTGAGATAGATATTGCCTAGCTCTTTCAACTCCCATAGTTTGTACAGTCTAGTTTTTACTCCAGCTTGCTATGCATGGTGGCTGTTTTGTGCCTAACCCCGTCGACCTTGCTGTAAAAAGCCCCAAGTTGTTCTCGCTTGGAGGCTTGCAGTGGACATGCATGTAACAAAACAAAAAAAATTTTTTTTTAGTTGCAATTCTTTAAAAGCTTAGAAGAAGAAATAAGCTAGTGAGAAAATTATTTCAGGAGAAATTGCTTTGTGAAATCAAATGGAATCCACTACCCATGTCCAGCTGGGATACTGATTTTCCTACTATCACTGCTATTTTGGCTTCATCCAACTTCCACATTCTATCATTTTCAGGGTTCACTGGCACCTTAAAAAAATTTATATTACATTTTGGCTTTGCAAAATAATGCTTCCTATTTTAGGGTGTGTAATGATTGCTTCCCTTGTTGAAATTCTCTGCCCTACCTTTAATTTCACTGCATGGGACAGCTTGTGTATGCCTTTGTTTGCACTGGTTATTTGTAATGTATGAAAACACTGAATGCGCATCTTTCTGCTTTTATACTTTGAAAATTCATTATGATCTATAATATTTTACTAGATTAAAGCAACTCTGGCTTATAGATTAAAGGATGTCTCCATGTGTCAATTCATTTTTATATGCTTGACATAAGGCCTATAGATTAAAGATGTCTCCATGTGTCAGTTCATTTTTATATGCTTGCCATAAGGCCTATAGATTAAAGATGTCTCCATGTGTCAGTTCATTTTTATATGCTTGCCATAAGGCCTATAGATTAAAGATGTCTTCATGTGTCAGTTCATTTTTATATGCTTGCCATAAGGCTTATAGATTAAAGATGTCTCCATGTGTCAGTTCATTTTTATATGCTTGCCATAAGGCCTATAGATTAAA
Organism: Margaritifera margaritifera; assembly: GCA_029931535.1. NCBI lineage: Eukaryota > Metazoa > Mollusca > Bivalvia > Unionida > Margaritiferidae > Margaritifera > Margaritifera margaritifera. Next base: position 1,086,234 of record JAQPZY010001165.1, read on the forward strand.
GATGTCTCCATGTGTCAGTTCATTTTTATATGCTTGCCATAAGGCTTATAGATTAAAGATGTCTCCATGTGTCAGTTCATTTTTATATGCTTGACATAAGGCCTATAGATTTAAGATGTCTCCATGTGTCAGTTCATTTTTATATGCTTGCCATAAGGCCTATAGATTAAAGATGTCTCTCCATGTGTCAATTCATTTTTATATGCTTGACATATGACACAGCATATTATTTCATGATGTCAGCTCGTCTGTCTGATACCATGTTTGTTTCTGCACAATAACTAGAGTTGTTCACCATCTACAAGGTGATAAATTTTGTGGATGGCTTGCACTTGGGCTAACAAAGAACACTATAGATTCTGGGGTCAAAAGTCGAAGGCATTTTTATCACTTTCCAGAGGTGGCTGTTTAAGATTGAGTTTGTTATTATGTATAGTAAAGAGCCTAGCCTTTCCATGTTGTCCTTGACCTTTACATTTCATTATCCATGATCTAAAGAATTTCTATTGTAGTGTAATGTATGTATACAAGTAACAAAATGTGCTTCAATACAGTGTGAATCTAACATTCCATGGTCAGAGATTCCAGCCATTGCAGAATTGTTAATGAATGTTTACATGTTTGAAATCCTGGAAAATTTAAGTTTATGAAGTTTTCAATATGGTCACAAGTTGAAAGAAAAGTACTTCAACAACAATATAATAAACTGGTACATACAGTAGAATATAGTTAGGACCTGCATTGAGATGCAGGACCTAGAGTAATCACCTTTTCCATCTGTCCGTCTGTCCATCCTTTCACACTTCTTGTAACTACCAAAAATCTCTGCAACCCTTGCACACAATGTGATAAAGACTGGACTTTTCAGGTCCATCTCCCTACTACATTTTGGATACAGTTATGGCCCTTAACAATTAACTTCATATCTCCACATGGGTTGTTGGTTGTAACCAGCATAGCTCAAGAAACATTGAAGATATTCTGATGCAGTTTGGTATGCATAGTGTCTCCTACACTTGCATGTGCCTTTTACGGATTTAGTCTTGTTTACACCATTTTCAACAGAATTATGCCTCTTGTTAAGCAGATTCTTGGAAACTTATAATGTTCCTTGCAGTCAGCAGCTCCAAAACCATTCAACATACCTGATGGAATTTGACAAGAACATTGTTTTATAGATCTAGATTTTACAGCAGATCCTTCTCACCAGCATACATTGGGAACCATTGTACATACTCCGATGCAATTTGGTGTGTGCATCATCTCATAGACCTAGATGTGCCTTTTATGTATTTTGTCTCGCATCTTTACTTGGGATGTTGCATTTATATAGCTTAGCTCAAGAACTATCCAACATATTCAGATGCAATTTGATGTGTTAACATTTTCACAAAGAATTGAATGTGTCTTTTATGGCTTAAGAGTTGTTCCCCATATAAGCAAATTTTAATAACAGTAATACAATACCAGCTACTATTGAATTGCTGTCTCTTTCCAGGATGATAGTCCCCAATCTACCGTATTTACGGCATGCTTTCGGACACGGTTTGTTTTCGGACACCATATTTTTTGGGAGAAAATAATATTTAAATGCCTTGTAATTTTTGGACATCGCTTGACTATAGTTTTTTTTTCTATAACTTATGTTTTCGGACACAAATCTAAGAATATCTGTTGTGTCATTTTCAAGTAAAATTCTCAGTGTGTTTGCCTGTGGGCGGTTCTTTTTGTGATGTATCCTCAGTCATTACTTCGAGGTCGCTTCTGTGGACGGCCTACTGGCCTCTTTGGAGACGATTTGGCAAGGGAGAGTCCCTCCACAAACTCGGCAGTGCCTCCTCGCTTGTTGCATAACGCACGATAAACTTGTCCATCAAAATTATTACCAGTACTAACAATACTATGTTTCACAACGACAGTTATCCAGTATATGAACTTAAATAACTTTTGATAAATGATGAAATTGGATTATACTCGCGTGCGACCAATCTGGTCATGTGTGAGGGAAAAAAACTTTTGATAGTGGTGGGTATCCTATTTATACTTTATCATGTAATTTGTCCATGGGTGGCTGGTTATCAAAATGTATTGGATAATTATTTATCATTGTTTCGTTTTTTACAAGCTTGATTCGGCTAACAAAAATATGATTGGTTGTCAATGTAGACATCGTTACACCCGAAACCACTTCAAGCAGGTGTGACAGTTATGATTTTGATTAGAAACCATGAGCCCTACTTTATCTCATTAAACAATACATCAGAGAGTCGGTGTGGATTCGTGAATTCATTGGCATCGTGCAACAAAACAAACCCATTATCCCTGAGGCATTATGTACCACGGATTAAACATAGTTATTGTTCTACAGGTAATAAACCTCTTTGCAGACGATAAACATTGATTGTGGGTGCTAAATGTCTGGTACATCGAGTGCGCTTTTAACAAAATCCAGATGGCTGCCTTTTATTTCCAAACACACCTGTCAAAGAAATCCCACAAGTTATATTATTAAAAATTATCACCCAGACACCTTGAAATCTCCGACACGCATCAAAACAATCAATGACAAGCCGATTGTTTTGAGTCGGCAAGCTCTGCTCCTTTGAAGCTACCCGCTGCTAGATTAAGAGGAAAAAAAAATTTTAAAAAAAAAGAACAGAAGAGAACATGAAATAGATCACCTTTATTTTAGAATATCAACATATCAATCACGCTGACTCGTATATTGCAACTTGCTTGTTATTTACCCTTCCTACGCGTGTGTACCACACAAACCCCTGCGGAGCCGGATCCTCTCACTCTTGTTATTTTAAGACTAGCCATCATATATGTATTTCTACTCTCGATACTAAAATGTTTCTGTCAAATTCCTTCAGAACCATAATTCCTAAATCTTTTAATTTACTTTGTTTTCATATCTTAATTACACAGAAATAAAGCTCGCGTGCGTTTGTAAGGTAGATTTTAATGATCACTGATTAGCCGAGGGTTAAACAGTGGATTAGGAGATTACTAATATGGCGGTTCTTTTGGAAAATACAAATACAATCGTGGCTCTAATACATGTATGGCTGTGTTTTCTGGTGGACGGACATGTATCAGATAGACAAATAATAGGCAAGTGATGCCGGTTTTTCATTCATTATTCCATGGTGTTAGAAAAAATACTTGTTTTACTTCATGGCCGCACATCGTCATATGAGCTAACGGTAACCTCGTTATGATTGTGGGGGGGGGAACGGGGGAGGGTGCAAAATGTATTTTCCACTGTTTGTTTTCGGACACAAAATTAAAGAATTTAATATGTTTTCGGACGACAAAAAAAGTAATTATTTTTTTCCGTCCGAAAACATGCCGTAAATACGGTAAGCTTAACATTCTCTCATCCAATTAGTAATGGTAAGGACCAGAATTTAAAAAAAAAAAAAAAATGATCCCAGTCTGATTTCTTAGTCATATCCAAAGTACTGAATAACTTCCACCTTTATCCTTGGACTATTGTGCATATATACCCGTCTGAGAGCTCAATTATTTTCATCTTTATCATCGTCTTTTGGCTTCTTTTCGGCTAAACCTGTCTTGGTGTGGTTGTGGTTGTTTTTTCCCTAGTCCTTGCTTGTAATATGTGTATCTATGTCCATTTTCATTGTTTTTGAGAGGTTTTAGCACCATGCTTAGTGAAGTGGAGCTTCACTATCTGTCCCTTGTCTTAGTAACTGGTGTTACGGTAAGTATATCCTACCCATTTTTGGTTCTGGTTCATATTGTTCTCTTTCAGCTACATTATGTTGCAAAGGTGTGGGGAAATGTGGGCATACGAAGGACGCATGGAACACCCACCCACCTGTTTATCATGCATCAAGTGTGTACATACTGACAGTTGTCAGATTTGTTGTCTTTGGGATACCGCATTGTAGGATTTTGTGGAAAGTCGCTACACATACAGAGGAAGGATGAAGGGTCCCACATCCTTTTCATATCTCATTATGATCCCCCTCCATTTCCAGGAGGGGTCTAGGACACTCACTGAATTAGGAAAGTTGCCACCTCCAGTGAGGGTAGGATCAGTAGCTCTTGAAATTATTAACAGATCCTTGGTGCTTCCAGGGGAGCGGGTGTGTAAGGCTTTTGATAAAATCAAATCATTCCTTCCTGAAGGAAGGGAAGAGCAGTGTTCTCTGTTTTACACATAACTGTTGATAAAAAAATCTTGTTCGTTGGATTCCAGTCCCAGAACAGACTCCTATATCAGATCATCATCACTGGAACAGTCTCAAGTACCAGGCACAGGTCGGCCATTAGGCACAAATATTCATGTGCTAGAAACTGGTCATCAAACAGGACACCAGGTCTTGACCGCTGAGAGAGGGGTCAGGTTGATCTCTCTCTCTCCCCCCCCCCTCTCTTCTGTATGTTCATGTTTAATCCCTATGGGGATAGGGAATTGGGTTTTGTTCATGCGTCATGGGAAAGGGATTGGATTGGTGTCCACCCTTTCTCTGCGCAACCTTTTAATACATAATATGAAGATCAGATGGGATAGTTCTGTACATTTTCAAGAGCCAAGTCAAGATGACGATGCCCTTACAGTTATGGTTGACACGAAGGAGTTTCCATAAGTACAGGTTGCATGAGGGCTTTCTCTCCCTTTAGTGTCCCATTCTTCATCTCATCTTGCGGGTCAAGTGACAGAGGAGGAGGAAGTCCGGACCAATAGTGAACTTGTTTGTTATGAAACTGGACAAGAAGCTCCTTTTTATGTTTCTCCAGTGCTGAATCAGAGGACCTGGGCAGTAGATGCTTTCAGTCAGAATTGGGATCATCTGTATTCTTCACCTTCACGCCAGGCTTAGATCAAAGAATTTAGCAATTTGTGGGCAAGGTTGGCAACTGCATCGCCAGCAATCTACTTCCAAAGTTTATGATGCCAAGTGGAGAATCTTCTGTAATTGATGCAGTAGGAAACTTGTTGATCCTACATGTCCCTCTTTAACTGCAGTTGCATATTTTATTCTTTGTTTTGAGGAAAGAGAATGCTTTGTTTTGAGGAATGAGAATATTCTGTATCTACCATTGAGGGACAATAGGGCAGCCCTTTCTAATACTCTAATGTTTTCTATGGGTTCCACCATTGGGTTGAACCGACAGCTTTATGATCCTGTCATATTTTTGAGTTTCAGAGACTGGTATCTCGCTCCTTAATACCTAGATGGAACCTTTCTTATGTTCTCTGGGCATTATCTAAACTTCCTTATGAACCTTATCCTTAAGACATCTTCCTGCTGTCCTTAGCATCAGCGAGGAGTGAAATTCGTGGTGTGTGGAAAAATCTTAATTTATGGTTCAGTGGTAACGAGGCTTTGGAGTGCGGAACGGTGGAGCAGGAGGTTTTTGCCTGGAGCTGGAACTAGGAAAATTATGTGCTGACTAGCGATCAATCAAATAATTTTGCATTTAAATCTGGTGCGATTAAGGGAAGAGGTGCACACCCTTCAACAAAAGGGCACAGTAGAGAGGGTGTTGACTCATTAACCCCTGCCGCCACAATAAGTCGTCGCACTTTACATCCCTCATCTCCCGAGTGCCACTATAACTCGGCGCAGTTTACCTTGCTTGAATCCCGAGCGCCTCATTTGAGTGGCAGTATTAGTCTAGGCCTGTATCCCGAACGACGAGTTAAATTGGCGCAAACCATTGGTTGATTCCAGTCTATTTTCTAATTATGCAGGCAGTTTAACCAATCAAAATTTAAGCTTACATAGATAGAGGAAACATTGCAGCACAAAGGGAAAAAAATTTGATTTCGATTGCGCCAGAAATAGTAGAGTTATTTAGATTTGAAAATGATGCAAAATGACAAGAATCAGCCACTGGAAGTAGACACATACCTGACAGACTCTGATGGAGATATATTCATTTATGTGTGGATTAAACCATATCTTGTAGATATTTTGAAGAATCGGTAAATAAAGACTTGCTTGTGTTTGGGAAAATGAATTTAGTTAGCACGAGTGTACATAATTCAGAGTTTGTTCAAAGTGTTTCATTAGTTTTTAAACGTTTAGTGGAGAATTCTAAGGAAGAAAGGTACGTAAAGTGTGAGGAAATATGCAGTTTTCACACGAGGTTAAAGTTTGTAAGAGAGATGACAAATGGAATTTCTGTGAATTATTTCATGTGTTGAAGGTTTTAATTCAGTGTGAATTCACAATGGATTTAATGGATTTTTAATGACAAAAGAAGCAAATTGGTAAGTAAATAATTTTTTTTTTGCCTTTATGGATGAGTTTTATTTCTGCATGCTGCATGAAATTTATACCATTATCTACATAATTTTATTGAGAACAGCTGTGCCAAACTTTAGCTTAATTGAAGGAATACAAAGCAAAAAATAACTAATTTATTTCAAGTAGCCCCCTCTAAAAATCAGCAAGTCAAGTACTGTCAGTGAGTCTCAGGGATACAGCTACTGGTAAGGCCAACACTGCTCTAGGTGATCCCTCTGCAAGTATGCTGTAGGGGACTATCTAGCTGTTTGGCTCAGGGGTTAATGAGTTAAATGACCAGTTTCCGGCCTTCTACTCCTGGATTTTCCTGCTATCTATAAAAGGCAGAAAGTTTCCGGTTTTGCCTGGACTCAACCATTTGACCTAGCCTCCACACCCAGAGCCTTTACCAGAGTAATAGAAGTTGTAACCACCCACATGAGGTCACTGGGGATCGCTATCCAGTATTTTGATGACTGGTTGGTCCACAATGGCCTCTTTGAGTCCCTTGGACAAGATCTCTCCCGCTGTTGGTCCGTAGTTACTTGGCTGGGACTCGTTCCAAACCCAGAAAAGTTGGAGCTAATTTCATCTCAGTAATTCATATACGTGGGGATGAATTTCCTTGCCAGCAGATGATTAGTTTGTATCTCTCTAGACAGAATAGATAGAATCCTTGCCCTTTTGGAGGTGCTGCAGCCCAGGAATTTGTTGTCAGCTCGCTTATATCTATCCCTATTGGGGACCTTGAACTTCGTAGTGGGCCTGGTTGCCCCAGGACGACTGCAGTTGCTCTCCTTCTGGCGAACTGGAAGCTGCACAAGGATCCCCTGACAGCTAGGATCAGAATTTCACCACTTCATTTGGTGGGCCAATCAAGACCAGTTTCTGATTGGAGTCCCCTTGCATGCCCCTAAGCCCGACTCTGTCATTCTGTTCATGATGCATCAGATTCAGGGTGGGGTGCTCACTTGTTTGTGGTCCCAGGAAGAAACTACACTATACATAAACAATTTGGACATGAGGGCAGTAGTTTTAGCCCTACAAGGGTGCATCAACAAAGTAAGGAGTCATTCTGTGATGGTCTCCTGACAACAAGTTGGCGGTAATGTACCTCGGACAACAAGGAGGCAAACATGCTTTTTCTCTTTGCATGGATGTTTGGAACCTCCTTTGCTGTGCAACCTCAGAAGGGATTACCCACCAAGTTCATCATAATCCTGGCAAGAATATTCTGGCAAACAGTCTGTCCAGGAGAGGCAAGGTAGTCCTCACAGAATGGTCTCTGCACCAATCTGTAGCAGAGTCCCTGTTTAGACTGGTGGGAAGACCCTTGTTGAACTTGTTCAGGACGAGGTTAAACAACAAACTCCCCTTTTAGGTTTCCCAAGTCCCAGGTTACCAATCATATTATTCAGGCCAGGAGATGGTCCACATCCAAGATCTATGATTCAAAGTGGAGAATCATTTCCAATAGGTGCAGTAGGAAATACGCTGATCCTAGCTGTCCCTCGATGAGTGCAGTGGCTGACTTTCTTCTATTCCTATTCTTCTACACTCAAGTTTTCAAAAGGCCCAACCATTGGTTCGGATCCTTATATTTCCAATCTTGTCAGGTATTTTGAGCTGCAGAGACCAGTTTCTCGCTCACTAATGCCTAGATGGAATCTCTTGTGCATGTTGTGATCTTTGTCATAATCTGCTCCCCCCCCCCCCCCCCCCCGAACCATTGGGTTAAGCTTCTTTAAAGAAACTTTCTCTTAAAACTGTTTACCTGCTCTCAGCAGCATCTGCAAGTTGAAGGATTGAGCTTATTGTCTTGTCTATAGAAAAAGATTGTTTATAGTTCAACATCAATTATGAGTCAACCTAGGTTTTTTTTAAGCAGAAAACCAACTTTGGTAGCTTCACTCCAATTAGAAATCCCCAGTCCTAATTGTATCTGCACTGGGAATAAACAAGATAGACTTTTACGCCCAGTTAGGGCTTTTCAGTTATATTAGCCACTTCAAGGGAGAAGAAAGGGCAGGAAGCATCTTTTCCTTTTAACTCTTTAACTTCGACTGACATGTATAACCGCTGCATAAATGTGCCTTGCCTCCCCAGTGACTGATAAATCCGCTTGTAAACAAAGCACTACTACTCCCAGTGACTGATATATCCGCTTGCTGGTTATGCTCCCTGTACCCCGGTGACGGATAGATCAGCACTATGTTCATGTTACAATCGGTCTTATTGGTCAATAATTGGAAGTAAAAGGACATTCAACCAATCAAAATAGAGTTAACAAATGATCGTTCTTACTAAATCCGGGGATTTGTTTACAATTTTGTACCACGTGTTAGATAATACATGTGTTTATAGTTGACAATGGAAACAATGGTTTTTGCTTACGCTAGCAATCGAGAATCCGAATTTTCAGGTTTTTCCGAGGACGAACTTGACAATATTGAATTAAGAAGTGTTGGTAGTGACATTGAACTATCTTCTTTGTCAATTTGGTCCAAAATTGAGACAGAATCTGATGAAGAAGACAGTGAAGTGTGGACAAGAGAGCCACATGCTCCAAAGTCAGTCAGTGTTTACCAAAAGTGTCGGCCCAACTTTCGTTTAGGTGAGGGGAAGAAAGAAATAGACAAACAGTGCAATGTCTGTCTGTGTATAAAGCATAACTGATTCTATAAAGACCATGCAGAACTTAAGAAGTAGTAGAACATAGTGACTAGTTAAACATTTTTTAGTAATTACATGTATATATTAGACCAATATCTTTGTATAAAAGACCGACATAAATTTTAGTGTTTACAAATAGTGTTTTGTGTTCTATTCATTGATTTTATACCAATCTTGTGGATGTCAGCAGGATAAAAGAATAAAACAGACGTACGGTAGTTTTAACTTTTATATATGCATGGTTTTAGTCTGTAAATCAGTCTATTATACAGAAAATAACTAAAACAATTAGCCCATATCCCCAAATCATCAGCTAAAAAGTTATCATTTGGCTTCAGCAGCATCAGGCTCTGGTAGTCAGCCCCCAAATCAGCTGCAGTAGTGACCCCAGCAGCTAGGCATAGCAGTGAGCCACTACAGTAGCATTAGAAGTTAAAGAGTTAAGGGCTCTGCTGCTATTTTGGCATCCACCATTTTAAGGTGGATTGTCCAGAAGAGATCTTGTTAGTCCCTCACTGAGATGGAACTTTCATTTACAAAGATTAGAACCGATGAAGTTCGAGCTGTTGTGACCTTATGGGCCTATCTAACTTGTTTGTTACTGGAGAATGTTATGAGAGCCACGTTTTGGCCGTCACATGCTACTTTTTCCTCCTTCTGCCGCACCCGAGTGAATGCATATTTTCTTGGGGACCAAGAGTTGTAGCACAAAAAGGGACCCAAGCTGATGCCAACTTAGAGTAGTGGGAGTTCCTACTATAAGGGTGAATAAATCGATTTTATAGAAGTTTTGAGACCTTCAGCCTCCCACTGCACTGGCAAATTCAGGAACTCCATAGCAACAGATAATGTATTACTAATATTAAAATGTAGTGGGTGTGGAGGGTAAACTAATTTGAGTGATATAATACTTAGCTGTTGCTATTGCCAGATTCCCTCCTCCCATTGCACTCTAATGTCCCACAAATAGACCGTGTCCATAAGAAAGGCGGGTACTGCGCCTGGGCCTGAGACATAGGGGAAAGACTGTCCATGTGTTCTTTCTAGTTCTTGACTTTCTGGAACTTTCTATGTAATGGGAGGATGGAATTTTCTTGTGGATGAGTGTAATTTCCATCCCAGAAAGGTAACCAACACAATAGTGACAGGTATTACATCAGTAAATTAGTTACAAACACCAGTGATCAATCTACAATTTCATCCCAAAGAGTCCCAGGACTCGCATATATTCAAACAATGAGTCCCGCTCAAATGTAACAAGTACAATGATTCTGCTAATAAATGGCATACACATTGAGATACATTAATTTTCTTTATTTATAATACAGAATTATTACAACAAGGTCATTATTAACCACAAGATCAACTCCTTCACTTTACTTTAGTTCATAAATTCGCCTGTCTTTCTTAGATCTCCAGGCCTGTAATACTGACTTGTAATCAAATGGCACAGTACATAGTTTTACAGCCATCAGTTTGTGCTGAGTCTCAATATTCAGCCTGTTTCTAGCTTTTACCAGGATTCTGTTCTGGGCAGAAAACCCAAGCTCACATCCAGCAGTATGTACTGCTGAAGTTAGTGCAAGTGCTGATAACTTGAGCAAGTTTGGAAAATCCTCTCTGTGGTGGCGGTCAATTAAATGCCACAGTTTACACATCACATCTTGTGGGTACTTCTCTGCCAGAACTACTTAGGAAAGTCCACTCTATTTTGGCCTTAACAGAGTCAGTAACAGGTTCTGATGTTTTTTTCTCAATACTTCTGTTAGTTTGCCATTGTACAGTTTTTGCTTCTCCATAATATGTACACAGTCTGTCAATCTCTTCATCTCCATATGTATCCACTTCTGTTTTTGATATCATGCTGATCGGTCGCATAGCAAGAATACCAAAGCTTGTAAGTAGGTCATCTGCTGGAAATCTAGACTGAATGTTCTCAACTAAGGAGTCAATGAAGAGCTTAGTGATTTTCTCCAGGCTGAAGTTGTTCTTTGTGATCTGATGATTCCCCTTAAATTTATTGTCCTTCAGGTCTTCCTGGAGCTTTTGCATGTATGGGGTTTCAAAGCTATATACCTTCTGCAGATTAGTAATACACTCATCAGTTTTCACCTTCACAAGGGCCACATCCACATTTTCTTTCTGGAAGAACTGGCTGAGAATGGTTACAGGTGCCATTGCATCCATCATCATGTATGTTGTAGAAATAAAACTTTCAGTAGCCATCTTTTTCTTCATCCCTCCAGCTTTGTGATCCTTGTGACTGGCTTCAGCCAGGTAGGTAAGCAAGCTATCAAGAGTTCTCCATACAGCAGTCAGGGCACTAAAGTAAGACAACCACCTCACTGAATGGAGCTCCTTATATACGAGACATAGATCATCTAAAACCTCCTGTATGGCATGAAGTCGAGCCTCTCGTTGACTACTTCCCTTAAAATAGTAGAAAAGATAAGTCAGTATATGCTGATGCTTTTTTAATGGTTCTATTTTCTCTGCGCCCTGGGAGGTACACAGTGCCAACCTGTGGGCAACACAGTGAACATTATGCACATGAGGATTTTCCCTTCTCAATATTGCAGCTACTCCTTTTTCCTTGCCCATCATAGCAGATGCTCCATCTGACCCCAAACTCATTATTTTTGCTATTGGAACACCCTTTTCTGACATTTCTTTCATAATGGATGCAGCGATTCCCTTTCCCAGTGGCATCTGAGCATTCAACATTGCACACATAATGACACTCGGGAATAAAGTCTTCATTCAATGTCTGAGCATACATGACCAGCCTTTTCCTGTTGGACATGTCAGTGCTCTCATCTGCAAGTAATGTTACCACAGGAGATTTCTTAATTTTAACAGTTACAGCATTGTTAGCAAACTCTGCTAATGACTCCAGAAGCTCACTGGCAGTCACTGAAGATTCATAATTGATATTACTCTTTCTGAGGACGTCAAGATCTTGAACTCCCAATTCATGTAAAAGATTCACAAAAGACTTAAATTTATTCAGTGGGATGTCTTCATCTGCCATCCATTTAACAACCTTCAGTAAGGCAGTTATAGCTTTATCTTGATCTGACATGAGCTTTGCACTACATTTTTCAAAGTCATTTCGTAACTCTGGGGCTATTAGACATAATTTGTGGTCAGCAAGATCTGCATGTCTGGTTAACGTTGAATTTTGAAAATTTCTGTTCCTTGCAATCTTGTTCATACCATTTACCTTTTTATTGTCTGTGCATATCTCACTATACATAAAGTCCTCATTTTTATTTGCACAGCCATTGTCATATCGCAGCCACGAGTAAGTTTTTAGACACTTCGGCTGAAACTGTCAAACTTTTGGTAATTTATGCATTACGTTGGAGGCTGAGCACACGTTTGCATCCTGAACATCAGATGAAGAAACCAAATGCTGCTGATCAGTGGAATTTGAATCATGAAACAAAATATCCAATGTCCCTATACTGAGCGGTACCACATGACCGGTGCAAAGATAATATTTGCCTAGTGAAATGAAAGTCCTGTTAAACAAAAATCACTGTAACCACGTTGTTGTTCCTTGAAAATTTCTTGCGTCCAAAGGAACGCACATATGAACAACTAACGAGTCCCTGCAATTTTTTGTGCGTGCTGGACGCGGGACGCAGGGGTAGATTAATCACTGAAACACCACCACCCACCCACCACTACCACCAGTCCCGCAAAAAAAAAACTGTATATTGCTACTCCTGAACTGAAAGTCATGTCAGCATCTGGTTTTCACCAGGAGACTTGTGGTCTCTAGTTGGTTTTTAATTAAACTTGTGATCTGATATACAGTATACCTGCAACAGAAGTCATCTTGAAAACCTTGTTGCTACTGTTCTAGTTGGAAAGTCCTGTCAACCTTGGTTTTCAGCAAAAATTTTCTTGCAAAATCTAGTTGGTACTAGATGATAATGGTGCTGATCTGATGTCCAGTATGGCCACTATGGCAGCCATGTTGAAAATGTTGTTGGCTCTCCTCCTAAATGGAAACTCATATCGACATGGAGTTTTCACCAGAAGACTAATTATGATATTTAGTTGATCCTTAATGAAAATGGTGCTGATCTGACCTCAAATATGGCTGCCACAGTGAACATGTTGAAAATCTTGTCTAATTCTCCTGAATGAATGGTCATATCAAAGTGTTCTAATAGTGTCTAGTTTGTCCTAAGTAAAAATGGTGCTGATCTTGCATCCAAATGGCTGGCACAGTTGTGATTTGAAAATCTTGTCACTCAGGAATATCAGAGATACCGTAATCACGGTAAGTCTTGGGACACGAAAAAATAATTATTTTTTTTCTTATCATAAGACTTATATGCCTGTAAAATATATCAAATTTTCGGTGTCCCAAAACTTGTAGACAAAAAAAATTTAAAGACAAAATTGGAAAGATCACCATACGTCACACAGCAGTGACCAGCTCGTTCAATTACCACGTCATTCGTCAATAAACTGTTATACACTACTATGATTGTTGATGTTATTATTTTGCATGTGCATATTTTCAGATATCTCCAACATGATTTAAAGTAAAGGTAAATAAAGACTTCATAATTCACGGGCCGCTTACATTAAAGGGAAGACCTGTACTATAGTGTACAGTACTTACACAGTGCAAATCGTACTTGGCGTCACTTATATCCTTGTTTATTCCCAAAAATATTCGATGCAGATTTTGCTTTATTCATCATTTTTACCAAATCGCATTCTTCCAGATTACATTTCAGCTACACGTTCATTGCTGTTTCATTTATTTGGATTCACACGCTCAACAGTTACTGTTTTTCGGTGGTATAAGTGATCCTACAAAGTGATGTAATCTATATGAAAAGGCACACGTGTTTAATTTTATAAAGCACATAACCAGCATAAATTCAAATAACTTGTCATATATAATATATGTTAAAATTCTGAATAGATCGATTAAGAGCATCATTGATCCATTTTAGTTTAGTGTTTCGGCTTCACAAAATGATAATTTTCCATGCATTATTCATTCAACTTTTGATTTTGGCAAGCTGGTTGTTTTGGCGTCTCCTTTGTTTATAATTGGCGGATTTGTCTTTTGTTTTCCGACAGCAATCCAGGCCAGTTAATTGTTAAAACCCTGAAATTGGCTTGGGTAAAGAGGAATTTTGTCCGGCGGCAATGCCGGTACTTTGATGTGTGATTGGCTTCTACTGCGTAATATTAGCACGATTACCGTAACTGAGTAAACAGGACTTATTTAAGGTTGCTTACATCAAAGCAAACTACCACGGAGTTTTTATTTTAAAAGCATTATTTCTTAAACTTCTTTATCGTATTTTAAAGATATTATTTAAGTTTAGTGCAGAGGTGCCTATGATTCGAATCAAATGTATGTTCTTCATTCATCGCAAGTAAAATCTTCAATGTGCACGTGGTGACGCCATGATGTAAACATGCGTACAATAAATGCTAGAGTTGAAATAAACACCATTTTCATTGTTCTCATCCTGGTATCACATTGTTATGAATTAGGTATTTCCATTTTCAGGGGAAAAAAATCCCCAATAATTTACAGGTGACTTTCGACAATTTTAATGCAATAATGCATAAACTGACAATAGTAAACTAGAGCACAATAGGGAGAAGTTATTGTTGAATGGGTATAACATACCGCTAATGCTCAGTTCTTGTCATCATCTGATTAAATTATTCATATTTTAATTTGATAGAAATAATAAGAAAACAGAGAAAATTCAATATATTTATTGACTCTTCAAACAAATTGTAATAATTGATAATATTTCCATGTAATAATTCATAATGAGAGTCCCTTAACCACGAAGTCCTGTTTATTTTACATGAGGTTACGATCGATAAAATACGCCGATCGATCAGTAGAAGAAAAAAAAAAAATGTTTTAGGTGTCCTAAGACTTATAGTACAAGAAAAAATTGCTTTAACTTCGTGTCCCAACTTTTATAGGTCATAAAAAAATTACTTTTGAAAATAATTAAGGGTTTCCCAAGACTTACCGTGATTACGGTAGTTTCAACTCTCAGCAATTAAAAAGAAATGGTCTTATCTTGAATTCCTGGAAATTCTTTTTTAATAGTAGAATATCCATCCCTGTTTTATTCTGGTCCCCCAGTTACTAATTGGATGAGGAAACGTTAAGCTTGAACTGGGGACCAGCATCCTGAAAATAGGTAGCAATAGTAGTAGGTAAGTATTACACAATTAAATTTCATTCTCTCTTCCGGGAGTGATAGTTCTGCCATTTGTGCATAATGAGTGCAAAAGAAGAGACTGATATTCCCAAGTAACCAGTTTTGCTCAAAAATGACTAGAATGCAGAAATGCTGCAAGGCTGCCGGATTGTGGGTTTCTCGCAAAAATGATCGAGAGTAACCCAACTTTTTAAACCCAGTGGGAGGATAATCGCGCAAGTTACCTGTGGTTCCCGTGATTTCTCATACACAATGTGTGAATTTTTAATTTTTGGTATTTTAATTAAGTTGGTCAGATCATTGTCTTGTCTGCCTTTTCTCCATGATCTCAAATAATCCTATATTTATGAAGAATATTGTTTGAATACAAGATCCTTTATGATGGAGATCTGTTGGGGTATTGCAGAAACTATGGAGGTATTCTGATTGAATTATTTCCTGAAGGGGTATTGATCCATCAGCGCAACAGTAGTGTGTCATGTTGAAACAAAAGATAACTGATTTCTTTAGGAAAGTCAGCGAGACTGAAAGATCATCTGTTAAGGATGAAACTAGGGAGGATAAAATATCTGATGGTGTGCTGCTAACTGAACATAGCACAGAAATCAGTGATACAGAAATAACTGGCATGATATCATTTACTATGGTTCAAGCCAGTGGTTCCAAACTTGTTGTGATTGCGACCCTAAATGCCATCTTTTGTGACCCAAAATGCAGTACGGGTATAGGTATGTACTGGCAGCCACAATTTCAGCTTAGAAATTCAGAGTGGATTTTATAACCAATAGATAGATCTTTAAAAACCTAAAAGAACAACAACAAAAAAAGATGACATGTCTACCCCGTCGGGTTCAAAAGCTATGGGTAAAAATGTTCATCATAAAACGAAGTGATTTTCCACAGATTTGTTAAAATTGCATAAATGGCCTACTTTAGTAGTTGATATTACTGAAACTAATTGTAGTTGAAGTCTGGAACTTTCCATATCTCTTTTTTTGTATACATAGACTTTGCTCAATTTTTGGGGGAACTGAATTCTGTGAAATAACAATGTACCAGACCCTCAAAATTAAAGATCTTCACCAAAACTGGTCAATGACAAATACAGCCGCCAATACAGGCAAGAATATTAAAATATATATATCTCTGCCATTTATTTATCAATTTTTAAAATTTAAAGTGTATTGTGTTCAGATTGCTGTAATCTGTCTAATCATTTTATATTCTGAGGATATAAAACATTTTTAAAAAAATATTTCACCACCCCCTGGCCAGTACTCACATGACCTCAGCATGCAACCACACAACACGGAAAAATCTGTACTATGCAGAAGAGCACAACCAATAACAATATTTCATTGAAATGTGAAAAGCATCTGTTTGGAACATCACCAATCAGCATTGCTTAATATCAAAACATCAGTTCTAACATCATAAAACAAAGAAACAGCCGTTGTAACACAAGAGAACTTTATTGAAGAATGTTAGCTAATATCTAAATTAAGTTTGCAATGTCTGACTGATGAAAGTGGATAGCAGCAGCAGCTCTGAAAAATTCTGGACATACGGTGGAAGTCTTCATTCTCTGTACAAAACAGCATATTTAATCATTTATAAGACCTGTAACTGTAAGAATTGGGAAACTGACAATTATTTTTTTTCTTCCACATTTTGAAATTTAAGATATATTACATTGTAATAATTTTCGACTGAAAATGTTTAACTTTGTGAACACATTTTGTTTTGTTTTTGTTTTAAAAAAATGTTTTGATATATTTATACATAATACCAAATTATGATACTTATTCTGGTAGATTTTATTTAGAAATATTTTGATTGGGAGGAGGTAAATGTGTTTTATTATATAGCCAAGAAAGAGAGGGGGGGGGACATACAAACATTAATTACTATTCATGTATGATAATGTATAAAACGTATTAAATGTGTTGATTTCCCAGACAGACCAGCTAAAAATAATAATGAAACATTGACCAAGAAATATTTTGATGAAAACAGAACAGAAGAAAGTGATACATCGTAAGAGAGAAACCAACTTCCTCTTTATAAACGTCCAAGAACCATAAAGGAAATGAGCAAAAACAACCAAGCACTACACAGAATATTTATGCACAGAATTATTAATTTTGTACTCATTTTACTAATTCATCAAATCAATTTAGGTAATTATTTTTTTTGTTAAAATTGAATCACTCTCTCAGTCTCGGAATGCAAGATGTGCTAACACGTGGTGATTGTGAACTTCGTGTCACAGTATACACATATTTTACCGAAGAATATCTTATTTAGTCCATTAAAATATAAACAAGAAAATGCATACAAATATTCATAAATGTTTAGAAAAGCAAGAAAACAATACTTACCGATGTGTTAGCGCAATTTGTCATACACGGGACCAAAATCTGGATTACTTTTCAAGTGCATGACTTTAGACATTTGAATATGACCTTGCAGTTTCCAGGCTTGCGATTGGTTGCCACTAATGTGACCTCGAAGCCATGCATATCGTTAAATTCAGCAAAAATCTGGCTTTCCTGTGCATATAGGTATCATATATTAATATTTTAAAATTGTCCGAGATATTTTGCCGGAAAAATGAACCTATTTTTTGAAGGCTTGCCAAGAAAATTTAATTCAAATATATATTTTTCAAACTTATATGAAAATAAAGGCCGTTCTTTGCTCTACAATATGGTGCTATTTTTAGGTCTTGACCCGGTGGCTTTGGAGTTTGAAGGGAACTTTCCAGAGAATTCAATATCTGCTGCTTTCACTGTGAGGTGTTGAGCTGACCGAAACGTGCCCAACAGTGAAACTCGGGCTTTTTTAGATGCAAATTACTGTTCATTCACTTATTTTCATCAACAAACCAAACACACAGTTAAAAAGAGCAAGAAATGAACTTTATTTCAGCATAAATTGTAATTTTGGTGATGCATCTACAATGAAGATATGGCTGGTAGAAAAATATCGTTTTTACGGTGCTCTGTTGAAAGTGCTACACGTCCCAAGGCAGGCTGCCAGTACTTAGTATAGGGATGCGAGTGTCCTCGCGACCCAGGGTTTGGGAAACTCTGGTTTAGGCCTTGCAGAAAAGCTGATATATTGACAAAAATATCGAAGGATCAAGATGCGTGAATTGTGGAAAATTGTGTTTTGGGTATATATCCTGAAAACCAGTTCCCTAATTTATCCAGACTGGCCATAATTGCAGCGGTACTGTCTTTATAAAAAGCTGATTGTAATGTAAAAGGGGATTCAATTCTCAAAGCACAATTCATTCTACTCCGAAGAATAAGCTAACCACAGACCTCTGAAACTCTATCACTGTAGTAAGAAAATGTCAGAATATGAGGATAAAAACAAAACAAAATCCTATACAGATATATAATTCTGATTTTTATATATATATATATGGAAAGGATTTTTTGTTTTTAAGATATATTCTGACATTTTCTTACTTACAGTGATCGAGTTTCAAAGGCCTGTGGGCTAACATCTGAAATAGTATTTTTTAAAAACTGGTGACTGCAGATGTGTGTGTGGTCCAATGATTGATTTTCAGTTTGCAAAGGCTTTTTTGAAGGGGAGTGATGAGAAACAAAGAAGAATATTTACTGGCTGAGCAACAATTAAGCATGCAGATGCCTTATACATTTATTGTCAAAGAAAAGATACAAAATCAGTAAATGCTTGTTTTAAATTAGGTGTTTCTGCACCTTGTAATAATGTTGTTACCCATCAGCTACTATTCGACATAGTTTACGTGCCCCCCCCCCCCCCCCCCCCCCAAATCTCCTTGGAGGATGGTGTGAGGGACTTCCCCGTCTTAAGAAACTTTCTGGCAGCATCTCTGAAAATGAAAAATAAAATTCATTTATTTTCAACTGGGCAGCAATTTGAAAGAAGCAAGCGATGATGGGGCTACTTGTAGGCACAAAGTTATTTCAATTCTTTTATGCAGTCTTGAACAAGATCATGAGAAAATTTCACAATAACTTGGCATAAAAGAAATGCTTGTATGAAATTTAATGCAGTATTTTAAACAAATTTAATATAAATATTTTTAATTGTTGTGATGTAAGAAGCAATTAATATTCATAGTTAATGATTAAATGGCAGGCATGGCACCCTAAAATTGAGAAGGACCCTTTAAATCGACCCATAGGCTTTTTTTCTTGGAAAGCTGAAGAAACCACTGCCCATCACTAATAGTTGATGTATTAGGATCAAAATTTGTTATCTAATAAAATTTTGTGGTCTTTTCATTTAATTAATGGAGCAATGGGGAAATTGTACATTTTATTTCAAAAGTAATAATGTATTAGGATTTGTAGGTCAGTTTTGATATTTTGGGTTTGTTTCATATTAGTCTGAAATGAGTCAGAGATTTGTAATAGTCGTGCCTTTCAAGGTTAATGTGGTCTGTGTTGGTGATTAGAACATTCGGTCTTGATTAATAAAATTACTAACAAAATTGAAGCTGTACTTCAAATGGTTGTATTCTTTTCCTAAGTTAAATTCTATTTTCAATAGTCAGATATCCAAAGTATATCTTTAAAATATGTTGCATCAGTGATACTTGGGCATTTTTACTGGCGTTTATTTTCATACCGTACTGACCATGCTTCGAGCTTGAAATGCCAGATAATCTAACAAATTCAAATATTCGTTACTGTAATGATGTAAAGATTTTTAACGATGTCCTGCTTTTTCAGCATCCAGAACACCACCACCAAATAGAAAGTCTCCTACTTCAGACCAAGGTACACAAATTCCTAGTGGCAGCCCTGATGGTCCAGATATGAGCAGACCCCCTCCCAGTCAGCCCAGTAACCAAGAAAGGAGGGACTCTAGGCGGCCAACCACAGGCCAACAGCAGCATCAACATCAACAGCCAGCAAATCACCAACCATCACAAAATTATCAGCAGCAAAACAGGTCATCCAGCTCGAATTCCAGGGGGCGTGGTGGTTTTAGAGGTACGATATCATATTTACATGTTCCAACAAGTTTTGTTTTTCAAAATCGGGGGCATTTTTTTCAAGCGATTTTCAATTACATATTTATTTAGGGTCTCAGTTGTGTAAAAATCACAATTGCCTTGGGGAAGCCAGCAAATTATTATTTTTCATACAATACTTGAATTATCCTCTCTCCAGCGAAGTTGAAGGGGTATGTTGCCTGTTCATTCAGTAGTTCATTCCTTTGTGCATTGTGCCCACAAGATATTGGACCCTATTTCACCTACACTTATGAACATTTGTATGTGGATGTATCTAAGTTGAAAATAACTTGGGAATACCACAACTATGTCACGGTGACCTAAATACCATGCTTGAGTGGCTTGTGCATTTTCAGATGTTTGTCCAGTTAACTCTTTAACTTCGGCTGACGTGTATATCCGCTGCATAAATGTGACTGATAAATCTGCTTGCTGGTTATGCTTCCTGTACCTCGGTGACGGATAGATCAGCACTGTATGTTCATGTTACAATTGGTCTTATTGGACAATAACTGGAAGTAAAAGGACATTCAACCAATCAAAATAAAGTTAACAAATGATTGTTCTTACTAAATCCGGGGATTTTTTTACAATTTTGTACCACGTGTTAGTTAATACATGTGTTTGTAGTTGACAGTGGAAACAATGTTTTTGCTTACGCTAGCAATCGAGAATCCGAATTTTCAGGTTTTTCCGAGGACGAACTTGACAATATTGAATTAAGAAGTGTTGGTAGTGACATTGAACTATCTTCTTTGTCAATTTGGTCCAAAATTGAGACAGAATCTGATGAAGAAGACAGCGAAGTGTGGACAAGAGAGCCACATGCTCCAAAGTCAGTCAGTGTTTACCAAAAGTGTCGGCCCAACTTTCGTTTAGGTGAGGGGAAGAAAGAAATAGACAAACAGTGCAATGTCTGTCTGTGTATAAAGCATAACTGATTCTATAAAGACCATGCAGAACTTAAGAAGTAGTAGAACATAGTGACTAGTTAAACATTTTTTAGTAATTACATGTATATATTAGACCAATATCTTTGTATAAAAGACCGACATAAATTTTAGTGTTTACAAATAGTGTTTTGTGTTCTATTCATTGATTTTATACCAATCTTGTGGATGTCAGCAGGATAAAAGAATAAAACAGACGTACGGTAGTTTTAACTTTTATATATGCATGGTTTTAGTCTGTAAATCAGTCTATTATACAGAAAATAACTAAAACAATTAGCCCATATCCCCAAATCATCAGCTAAAAAGTTATCATTTGGCTTCAGCAGCATCAGGCTCTGGTAGTCAGCCCCCAAATCAGCTGCAGTAGTGACCCCGTCAGCTAGGCAGAGTAGTGAGCCACTACAGTAGCATTAGAAGTTAAAGAGTTAATATCCCAGCTATTACAGAAACATCATCTCAGAGAATCTAGGAAAAGTATTTTGAACTGTTGGCTGCATAGCCACATTGGTACAAACGGATAATGAAAGGGCAGATAAAGCTGCCCTGCAATCGTCCATTTCTGAATGGAAGATTCCATATACTGATTTCAAATATTGTATAAATCAGAATCTTCATCATACTTACCAAAATATGCAGAATAAAAACTCCACAAACTTAAGAACATCAAACCTACTAATGGAGAGATGAGGTGGTATTGTGCCAATCACGTATCAGACACGCATACCTGACTTGTCCATATCTTGTGATGGGTGAACCTCGACCAGAGTGTGTACCCTGTCTGTGTTCACAGACAGTGGAGTACATTCTTCTCCAATATGTCAATTTCCGCCCTGTGAGACGGAAGTATTTTGACGTGAACTGCTTGAAGATACTGTATGGGGAAATACCACCTGTGATAATCTTGGACTTTTTAACCCTTTGACAGCGGGATACGACTCCAGTCGTACTTTACCTTTGCCAGCGGGATACGACTCCGGTCGTATGTACACTGGATTCCATTACCAACATTTGCAGACACGTGTTTAACTGTATAAAACGTCATCAGTTTAGGTGTACTCTTTTGAAAAGAAGGAAATAAAGGTAGAAGGTACACATAGCATTGCCAGATTGTGTTTAAAAGACCCAAAAACTGGTAAAAATTTGATTTCAAAATCGAGTTTTAACGTGCAGAGATAAAATATGGCGGTCATATTCTGAAGAGGGAATTGAAGAGAGTTATGTGCTTGCTGAATTAGTTGGAAATAAAGACCATTTCACGTGGAAAATTGACATTCTAGCCAGTGGGGATCGCTATCTTTACTTCTTCAAAATGAACGGAGCTGATGATAACTGGTTATTTGAAAATTTGATTTCAAACACGACTTTTAATGCGTGGAGATCAACATGGCGGACAGCACTGAAACAGCAATTTACGGCAGTGATGTGGATGCCGATTTTGATGAAATATAGACAATTTTGTGGGGAAACTTTATGTTTTAAGCAGTGCAGATCGTGAGCTTCATTTCGACGAAATGAACGGAGATGATGAGAACTGGTTAGTAGAAATTTTGATTTCAAAACTGAACTTTAACGTGTGTAATTCAAAATGGCAGACAGTACTGAAGTGGTCGTGATGCTGATACTGATTTTGATGAAAATTTTGACAATTTTGTGGGGGGAAATTTATATTTTCGGCAGTAGGGATCGTTATCTTGGTTGCATCGAATGAACTGAGCTGATGATAAATAGTTAATTGGTATTTTTGACTCGGATATTGACGATGATGAAGACGTAGATGCTTTTCAAGCTAACTGGACATTTTGAGAACTTCACTTCTCATAAAGTTCGCACATATACCGATGTTGAGTGTGTGCATAATATTACGAAAATTTCCTGCATCCCTGGAAATGGACCAAAATACACCCAATATAACTCTTATATTATTACATTAAAATTTATTGTGGAATAAAAACACTGAACCAAAATGAAAAGCTTTGTCAACTTACCAGTAAGGATTATTCTGTTTTTTGTTCTCCAATTCTCATGCGAGTAAATTTAATAAAATTGTAATAACTTTCAATATTCTTGATGGATTTTTACTATTTTGTCACCTTCTTAAATGGTATAAAATTCCCCCCATTTCATACAATTACATAGAGGAGGTAAAATGAATATTGCAGATAGGAAAATTGCAATGAAAGTAAGTTATTACAAAAAAATGTAAAGCATTTATTTTTGCTTACATAACTTTACTTTCAACTGAAATTTTACGTCTGAAAATTTTCAGTCAAAAAATATATGACCTTAAGGAAAATTTTATGCTTTTTAAAATGATATACAACATTGAAAAATAATTTCAAAAAATTGTCCTGTAAAGCCAGATTTACCAACGTCTCTGCATTCTCTCCTGCTGCTACACCACTGACTGAAAAATTTCCAGTTCTATACAACTGCCTGTCTGAATGGGCTTCAGTATGAAAAGGGTTAAGGGAATGCATTTTATACTCCAGATTATAATGTTTTTAAGAATTCTGCATATGTTACCTTTATCTGTTATTTTATGTACATTTTACAGTGTTTTAACATCTTTACATTTTATATTTTATCTTGTAGTACTTATAAATTTAATTGGAAGGCTTCGTCTTCCTAAATTTTTGGGCAATTCGGTTTTAAAATTTTTTTTAACTTAACCTTTTGTTGGTACTATATAGTCACTTTTGTGCTGAGGTGCCATAAAACACTACCGCATACATATCATTATACCCTCAATATTTTTAACCCTATTTCACTGGCACATGAAAATTGGTATGTGGATATCTCTCGACAACTGTAACTTGCCGTACCAAAACAAGGTCACTGTGACAGTTTTTTGTTAATTCCAACTCATTAACCCTTTCCCACATACAAGTACATCTGGATGCACTATACCTCATTTCAATGTAACTTCCTACAAATGCTCCACGATGCCCTTGGCAAAAAAACTCCATTTGCATGGTCATTGCATGGACCTGCCTGGTGGCAATATCCTGACAGGCTTTCTGGAAGTTTTTATAATGTCATAGTACAAGCTAGTGTATTAGATGAATTCTAAATAGACCATCCAAGATCAGAGAATATCAGAAAATCACCCAAAATGAAAATGGCTGCTGCTGTCCTTGTAGATATTGGTTTGGTTTGTTGCTTTATGGCACAGCAACATCTGTAGGTTACTTAGTGTGGAGGCAATCAGAGTGAAGTGCCTTGCCCAAGGGGGGGCCAAGCAAGCCGACTAGGAAGGCTTCATATGTGGCCTCGCCAATTCATGCTTCTAGCTAACTGGAGACCTCGCACAGACCCCCTTCCTGCTTGAATACCCCTTGGATCCTATTTTCATCACCATCATTGTTCACAATGAGGCTGAACAACAAGCTCCCTCATTATGCCTCCCCAGTGCCAGGCCAGAGCGCATAGGCAGTGGATGCCATCATTCAGAGGTGGGATCGACTTTACCCCTATGTCTTTCCACATTTCAGAATAATCCCTCAGGTTCTTTAGAGTCGTGACTTCCAAGTCACAGTGCATCCTGATAGCTCCCCTGTGGCCCCAGCAATCCTGGTTCAGTGATTTCCTCTGTTGTTCAACAACCGCAGGGAATTAATACTAAGGAGGAACCAGCTGTAACAGTACAGAGGGTCACTCTTGTGCAACACTTGTCAAATTCTCCACCTTGACGCCTGCTCTTATCAAACAATCTATCTGCCAGGACCAATTTTCGAGCAAGGTTGCCAGATGCATTGCTAAGACTAGAAGGCAATCGACTTCAAAGGCTTATGATGCCATGTGGAGAATTTTCTGTAAATGGCGTAGTAGGAAATGCATTAATCCTATATGCCCCCCACCCCCACCTCAGCTGCAGTTGCAGATTTTCTCTTTTACTCTTTGAAGAAAAAATTGCTCAGTATCCACCATTAAGGGCTATAGAGCAGCCCTCGCCAATACTGTTAGGTTCCATATGGGCTCAACTATAGGGTCGGACCCGTATCTTTCAGCACTGATCGGGGGGCCGAATGGTCAGAGGTGCTTGTCTTAACAGATCACTGGTATCTCACCTCTGTCCGTGTGTGTTCCAGTCGTGGCTCGGACAACGTGGGTATGCAAGAAAGCTTGCCAGTAGCTTCCCATGGGTCAGTGGTCCTTCCCGGACTCTTCCTCCACCAGATATACTGGTCGCCATGTAGAGCCTATCGTATGCTGAAAAATGGTGTTAAACCCACACAACACAGTACTGATCGTGTACACTGAGCTCAGAGACCATTCTCTTGCTCTTTAATGCCATGGTGGAACCTTTCATGTGTTCTTGGGTCATTATCTATGAGTGAAGCTTCCTTTGAGAACCTTACCCTTAAAATGATCTTCCTTCTCTCCCTAGCATCGGCAAGGAGGAGTGAAATTCATGTCTTGTCATTGGAAAAGGTTTGTTTATGGTTCAGTGGTAACTATGATTCCGTTTCTCTTCTTTGTCAACCTATGATTCTGGCCATGAATAAGCAACCTTCAGTACCGTATTTTGGTGTGTATAACGCGCACTTTTTTCACCTAATTTTCTTATCTTAAGTCGGGGGTGCGCGTTTTATACAAGAACTATAAAAAAAAAGTTTTTTTCCAGGTCGATCTGACGAGAGGATGAAGGCACTATAGCCGCCTACATGTGTCACATTCACTCCTTGTGAAATATTAAATCCGTTGTACATTACATTGTAACTAAATTGTTTACCGGTACTAGCCGTATTAAAGAAATAAATAATGCTTACAAATAGTCTTGTTCTTTGATTGCTTATGTTAATAAACTTGTTTCATTTCACATCACTGTGTAGCGTTTTGTTCTGTGCCTGGACCGGAAATACATGTACATAACAACTGGCAACTTGTTCAAAAGCTGTGCAAAGTGCCGCATTGGAGCGGAACAAATACCACTGTGAGGATTACCGTACTTGTTCCGTAAATGTTCAGTATTCCATAACTGTTGATCTAATACATTTTTTCTTCATTTATTCTTGGTTGAATTTAAATATAATATGTGTAGAATTCAAGCAGTGTTAATGTTCTCATCAGAGGCACCTTTAGGGGACATTTTTTGCGACTACGGTTTCTTTCTTACGGTAACACTGACACGTTGTGGAACAAAATAATCAATTAATGTATGAAGTCGGAAAATATTTTTTTCTTTGGAAAATAAACTTGGTTCTTAGTTTTTATTTCTCATCTTAAATGATAGTATTTTGTATTTATTTCTGACTATAGAGTGATCAATGTTTCATTGACTAAGTGTGGTCTTTTCAAGGTTATCAGCGGAACAAATATATGATTACCGTACCTGTAAATGTTCAGTATTCGATAACTCTGGATCTAATTAGTTTTGTCTTCATTTATTCATGTTTGAATTGAAATATAATATTTAGAATTCAAGCAGTGTTAATGTTCTCATTTTTTTCGTGACTATGGTTAGCCTGTTACAGTAACACTGATACAGCGTTAATGTATGAAGTCGGAAAACATCTTGTTTTTCCTTTGGAAAATAAACTTGTTTCTTAGTTTTATTTCTCATCTTAAATCATAGTATTTGAGATATCTTTGAGACTATACAGTGATCAATGCTTCATTGACTCAGTGTGGCCTTTTCACGGTAATCGGCGCCAGGTAAGCTTTGATGCGCCCAATATAGTTACAATGCTTTGTCTCAGTGAGCAATATTTAATTGATTCAGCGTGGTGTTTTTAACGGTGATCAGTGCTTCATTGATTCAGTGTGGTCTTTTCAAGGTAATCGGCACCGGCTAAAGCTTTGATGTGCTAAACATAGTCACGTTGCTTTGTCTAGGTAAATTTGCAATGTATTTACTTTTCTTCAGTAAATAAACTTGTTTCTTTGTTTTATTTCTCATTTTAAACAACAGTATTTGATACGGTACTTTGTTACAATACAGTGAGCAGTGTTTAATTGACTCAGCATGGTGTTTTTAAAGGTATTTCAGCGCCTGCTAAAGCTTTGATGGGTCAAACATAAGTACAATGCATTGTCTTGGTAAATTCTATCTTGGACATGGAGATATATTTTAGAGGTGTAATGATAATCCAAATAAGTATAAATACCGGACCTAAACTTTCACATAGCATATTGTGTTCGATCTTGAATCTGAACGAATATAGTCAAAGTATCAACATGGGTCATATAAGAAATTCGTACAATGCGAAAGACAAGCTAACCATCATTGCCCTGCTGAAACACATGGTAACAGAGCTGCTGGGAGGGAGTTTAATGTAGGAGAGTCTTCTGTTAGGGAGTAGAGAAGAATGAAAGAAAGACTGAAGAAAATGCAGAGAACAAAACAAGCAGACAGAGGGACAAGTGCAAAGTATCCGGACGTAGAGAGTGGAGTCCTTGAATGTGTCACGGATAGAAGAAGACAGGGAATCTCAGTATCCACAACAGAGATTCGCTTTCAGGCAATATTGATTGCAAAACAGAAGAAAATAGACGACTACAAGGGGTCTGTGAGCTGGGCCTATGCATTTTTACGACGGCACAACTTGCCATGCATCATCATCCATGCCTTCAAAAAGTGCTGCATCTCAAATAAAATGGATGGCACAGAGGATGACATCTTGTGGGAGGACAATGCTAAGCGTGAAGACCACTCAGAGAGCGAAGACGAAGATGAAAGCTATTATGCAGCAACACCAGGAATGATGACAGACGAGAACCTACAGCGACTTTTCGAGAGTGATGACTACGAAGAGGAATTTGAGGGATTTGATGCAATAGATTGAACTCCATCAACTAGACGAACCTTTAAAGGGCCCTTTTAAGGGCCAACCATAAAATCGGAAAGATACAATTTCAATATGGCCACTTTTTCATTCACTATCCAAAATGACCAACTGTTGTTGCACTATGAAAACGGAGCGAAATACCGGTAGTCAAGATTTTAAAATGTATTATATCACATGCGCGTTATATGGCAGAACTACGTTTTTTCCACTCATTTTGGGTCGAAACTCAGGGTGCGCGTTATACACACCAAAATACGGTAGTTCCTGTTCCTATTGAAATCCCCTGTCATAGTTGTATATGTGCTGGAGATAAGATAGATTCATTTGCCCAGTTAGAGTTTTACATCTCTGTCTTTCTAAATGAGAGAAAATAAGGGTTGTATCTGTCTTTCTTGCCTGCTAAAAACAGCCACCATCTCAAGATTGATTGTTCGGGCTATTAAATGAGCTCATCAGTCTCTCATTGAGAACAATCTCTGATGAAGATCAAAGTCCATGAGGTCATGGCTATAGCTGCATCTTGGGCCTTTTTTAATCATTCTTTTTGGATGATGTAACGAAAGTCGCCTTCTGACAGTCTCACTCCACTTTCTTGTCATTTTACCTTCGATCACTGTTGCACCAGATTGAGGGTGTTTATGGTTTGGGTCCAATTGTAACAGCCCAACAAGTTGTCAGGCGATCCTCCACTCTGCAGTAGAGTACCCTACTGGCAGCCATGGTAAGTTGACTTTGACAGTTTATCTTAGTCATCAGCCTCCCACCAGGGTGGCAAATTCAGCAATGCAATAATAGTAGGTAATGTATTAATGCTATTAAAATTTGGGTGTGGGAGGTAAACACTTTTTTTATTATGTAATTCTTACCTGCTATTATTGCCCAATTCCTCCCTCTCCACTCTGATGTCATTTCAGTCTCTGTCCAAGACCAAGAAGGACAATATTCAGTATTCTGATTGTTGGAAGCAGACTAATGTAATATACTGGGATCATGTTTTTTATTCTATAGCTCCAGTTTCTTATTGGAGGAGGGAATAATCTCCTTGGCCTCAGGACTACGTACACACATCGTGGATTACGGATTGTCCACTCAGTCTCTGGTGGATTTCCCCCAAGTCTTGTGGAAATCCACTCAATCTGGTGGAAGTCCGTCATGGATTTTATTGCAGCTGTAACCACACACCTTAAAACTAAAAAGATGTTAGTTTGTAAAAAACAAAGTTGGACAGAGAAATACATTTGATGTTAAGTTCTCGTGTTGTCGTGTAAAACTGGTCTCAATCTATAAATAAAAAAACAAAATATAATTGTTTTTTATTCTTCAAATCAGAGACCTACCGTTTAAGTTAGATTTGTTTTGATTTTTTTTTTTTTAAAGTGTAATGGCCTTGATTCACGTCTAAACTTGGTTCTTCTTTTCTAAAAAAAAATCAGAACAAGTGTAGCTTTTTCAAGCTATATCCCATCCCCTCCGTCTCTCTCCCAGCCTACAACACCAACACCACCACAACCACACACACACACACACACACACACACACACACACACTCCATAACATAATAAACGAATAGAGTAGAAGTCTTAAAGTTGTATTCTACCCGTTAAAAAAAGTCCATCACAGCAGCACAAAGTTGTGACAATTACGGAAGCTATATTACACTATGGGTTTTCTTTTCTTTAAAAAAAAAAATTGCATCTTTTTTTGTATTAGTTTATTATATGCAAACATGAGAGAGAGAGAGAGATTATGTACCATAACTTTCATTTGATATTACCCATAGCTTTTATTGCTAACTTAGAAACGGGCACTGATAATTAGAGAGTATGCATTTTTTTTAATTTGCTGCAGTTTTCTTCATTTTGTCATTTGTCTACTGACAAAATTCAGAAATAAAATGTTGATTCCACTCTTTATTCAAAAATAAGTAAATAGGTAAATTGCTGCTTTGCAATTCATTTTGTATTTAGCAAGAATTTATATAATTAATTGTGTTATTAACCTGCTAATAATGTGCTTCTCTTATTATCTGTTGTCAAATCTGGTCATAATTAATGTGTACGAACTTAAAGCTTCAGAAAATTTATAGACTGAAAGTTGAATGAGTAAACATTACTGCAATAATCAAAGTGAACACAGCGACAATATTTGTGACAACCTTAGAATTAATATGAACGGTTCCAAATAAACAGGAAATAATTGGGATTTACAACCTTTGAAGCTGAAACCTCTTCCACTTCCAGGTTGGTGTAGTTAAAGTAGTTCTACCTGTTTAAAGCCGTTAAAAATATGAAGCCACGTATTAATAGCAATGAGTGCAATTAGAGATCGATTTTATAGTCTTGGCAAACACATGGCTTATCAATTTTGGGCGATATACAAGGCATTATTGATAGATATGATGTGTTCAGCTTATGCATAATACAGGACAAGTTAAACAAGGGAGGGGAAAAAGGTTGCACAAGAAGAAATTCCATTTACATGAGGCTAAAACCAACCCGACATACAGAAAAGGAAGCTATTCATTGTACAGTAAACACAATCATATCTACCACATATACCCATTTGACAACCAAGTTTGCATAATAGTAGGCACTTTGGTTTATTTGCAAAAGATTATGATGATATGATGGATGTCCAGGAGAAAATAACTGCTGCTGCAATATGGGTGGGGGGTCCCCATCTGCACATACTAACTGACCCCACCCTTTTTTTTTTTCTATGCTTTGTATATGTATATCTTCAGGCAAATAACCTTCGATTATTATTGCTTTTAATTCAACTATTCCAAAGTTTGTTCATGTGACTTCAAGCTTAGTTTTTGGTTCCCAAAGATTCAGTGCCATTTGGGTGATTATGGACATAATTTCAGTAATTTCATATTGTTGGCCTAATTGCTAAACCCTGTATAAATATGCATTTGGTCCATATTCTTTGGTGACAAAATGTTTTATTTATATTCATGTCAACTTCTTAGAAAGGATAATTGGGACAAAATGTAACAAATTAGTAACTAAACTGATAAACAATGTTTGCTTGACATTCAGGAACAGTTTTGCAGTATTTGTCATGGATTGAAAGATTGTAGTGTTCCAAATAAATTGTATTAACTGAAAATAATACATACAAGTTTATCTCCTACCAAAAATATTTAAGTTATTACACTTTTTCATCACTTTCACCCATCCATTTGGTACTATTAAACTCGTCATATGACCAAACCAGCAATCCTAAGTATATTTTTTAAGCTGTTGGTTATAGAATGCAGCATCACATGCTTCATAGAGCTGCGTAAAAACAGTATGTCTACGGTAACAGTAACTGTGTCTAGTTCCTGAGCAAATGTACCACATGGACATGTGTATTTGGGTCGCAAGTACTAAACAGGCTGGACTAGTTAGAGGTTGAATTTTGGATAGCACTGTGTATATTTCATTGTGTGGGAACATGTTAAGCAAACAATTTAAAAGTGACTGGGGGAATGAAAAATAAATCTAAACATTTCTCGTATGTTTTTATTTTAATAGAATGATACCTGCTAATACTTGCATGTGATTTCTTTTTCCTTTTGTTTCTTTAAAAACAGAATCTCTCTCTCTCATTAAAATTACTATCATTAAACTTTGTATATTTGTGAAGCACCTAAATAGTCTCTGGATTATTTGCTCGGAAATTTATCTTTCATCTCTTGCAATACAACTATGTGAATGTGTCTTAGTGGGCGAGTCTTTTAATATTAAATGGCATTGTGTACAACTTAAAAAGAACATTCTGCACTCTCTACTGTAGCTGAGCCAACAGGCAAGTTCCACACGATGTAGTGGACGTCCACTATTACATAATTATATTGCTGCAACTTTCTAATTGGGGCAATAAAACTTAATCTGTTCACTGCAAGCCATAACATGGACAATCAACGATGAAAACTATATCTGGTCCATGATGGAAACAGCATGAAAGAATTAAGGTCCACCTTGGGAACGTGGATTTTCCATAATCCACAATGCGTGTAGTGTAGTATCTGGAAAAGGTATATATAGCGAGTAAGTATCCAGTGTTCCCTTACACCCCCCCCCCCCCAATATATAGATTGTGTGAAAAGTATCACAGCACACCAAATTATGTTACTGTGACCTGTCAGTCATGCTTTAGTGATTTGCATTTGCATTTCACCTGCATAAGCAGAGTGAGATATAATTGCCACTCTTCTGCCAGCGGCATCATGTATAATGTTCAAGTTTTGTTGTGACATTTTTTTAAAGTCGCATCATTTCTGCATTAGTTCCAGCATTCAAGTGAAACTTGGGATAATATCACTACATGTCTAAAGTTTATACCAGGGCATTTCATAAAGTTGGAAGTAGCAAGTACAGATTTTTTAAGTAATGGTGGGAGGGGTTAGACAGTGGGCTCCCCCATCAGGGGTACAGGGGACAGCAAAAAGTAGCTGGTTGCTCAGGCAGATTTAGATTGATAAATTACCCAGCTACCAGTGCTTAAGGAATGCTCCATTATAAGCTGATATTCTAATAGTTCCCATCTTGTCTCTCTCACCTGCTTAAGCAGCAGAGCATTTTATCGTATTAAAGTCACCAGTCTTACCTTTCTCTACTATGTAAGCAACAAAACCTGTCAAGGCATGGTCTACACACTGTCCCAAACCACAACCAAAAATCTGCTACACTCCTTTTCACCCATTGCAGCCTGCTGTAAGCTTACCTCTTTTCTGATGAATATGCATTAACCTGCTTAACCAATCATTGCAATCCAGAGTAAAATTTTGTTTGAATTTTGGCCCAACGTGACCTTTTATGCTGTTTGAATGAGCCACTTGAAGTTTCTCTTCCAAGCAGTTGCTTTTTGATTGATAAAAAGGGCAATTTCCTTGATGTATATAAGAGCTTGTTTCATTGTGTTTTTGATGTATTTTTGTTTATGTTTATTTATGAGAAATGAGGAAATCTTGTCACAGGCAACTACGAGTGTAAAAAGGAGCATAGCAGATTTTCAGCCATGGGTTGTGACGATCTGGTCAACAATGTTACAGTTTTGTGTGAAACTTTATGAAAGTCTGAAATGGGTTACACTAACAAAGATTTGGATGCAGGTGAAGGGTTGCATCTAGGCTGTATAATTGTGACAATCCCACTGAAATTGAAAATGTTTGCACACATTTTTTAGAAATCTGTGTGGCTATAATCACAAAAAATAAGGATTGGGTGCACATTTTTGCGCATTGTGTGCTTTATTTACAAGAACTACAAATTACTCATTTTGCTCCCGTACAGTCAGCGTGTTGCTGATGTAGACCAGTGAATTATATCATTGGTTCTTGTGTAGCACAAGTTGGATTCTGATTGGGTATTGCACAGCTTGGAGTTTGATTCCTTTATTTGTACTATACTTACTGTGATGCCTTTGTCCTTATTGAGGTAAATCCAGGCACAATCAAGCAGTTTTGCTTTTCAAGCTATTTTGTCCACCATTGTGGATGGTTGCAGAGCGATGATAACAAAGGAATGCCGAATTTGGTTTAACTAATAGTTGAGTTTCTAAAGCAAAACGAATATGTCTAATGCCAGTTGGCAGAATGTCATTAGACATACTGTAGTATCATTTATTTTCATGGTCCTCAATTTTCATGGTTTCCCTTTTTTTTTTTTTTTTTTTTTTTTTTTTAAATGTGGGTACTGAAATTCATGGTTTTGCCTGTCAAAGTTTGCATATATATTAGTAAGTGTTTAATTTCATGGTTTAACTTCAACAAATACCCAAAATAAAGAATAAAAAAGAATAAAACTATGCCGATGCAAATGGCAGTCACTTGAATGTTTAAAAAACTACTACCACATGTATGAGCACAAATCAAAGACCTGACAAGATCAAAACTGACACCGTGTTTTCATCCAAGTGAATAACATCAATGGAAGCCGACACAGCCAACAACAGTTAAAAAACCTACCACCTCTATGAACACAAATAAAACACCTGTCACGATCAATCACCCGCACCATTTTTTCGTCCATGTGCTAAACATCAAAGGAAGCCGACGCAGCCAACAACATTAAGCCAATCAGTTATTAAAGTGCATCTGTATGATCTCTTACTTGAACCACTGTCCATAAAGTGAACAAAACACGCGACAGGCTGCCCCTCAATGCAATCAGCAGGCAGTGGCAATATTTGAAGTGTTTACAGCCCACCAATGTGAAAAGATGCTAACTAAATTGAAAGACAGTGGAATCGCGCATTTGTTTGTGCCTGTATCGGATACAGACCAACTTCAGCCACTAGAGTTGACAGTAAATAAAGAGTACAAAGAAGAATAAAAATCACACTTCCACATCTGGTATGCTAAACAGGTCATGGAGGCAATCACGTAAAAGGAATATGTTACTGGTGACGATCACTGATTGCAACCTCGTTATTCAAGCCAATTAAGGCTGAAATGACAATTTCAGCTCACGTGACAAGGAGTGAAAGATTGGACCGATTTTCAGTGGTTTTGAGAAAGCTGGACTTGTTCAATTCTGTAATTTGGGGATTATTTACCTGACAAGCATTTGTTTGTACCTTGAGACTTGAATGACACGATGTTGATACAGTGGCATTGTCCGAAAATCAGTGAAGTGCAAGTTTTTATACTCTGCTGTAATTAGTTTATATACATAGTGTTTCATTAATAATAGTGCTTCAGGCAATAGTTCTAGTATTTTACAGGCTTGTTCTTTCGGATTAAAAATGCATGGATAAAATGAAATGTGTTTTCTGGAGGATTTAAATTTTTCAACAACAGTTGCACTTGAGTGAAGGATCGATTTGAATAAGTATTAAATTTAATTTTCATACACTAGTATTTTTTTATTATTCGTTCTTTCATTTTCAGCATTACTAGTGTTTGAATACTTTATGTTTTTTCTCGTTTCTATCTATCATTATCTCACATTGATTTAAGGCAGTGAGTGGAAATTAGAGCTATCGGATACCTTATCAATATGTGTGCATTGAAACAATATAAAATGCTTTATAATTCTTTTTTCAAAGGGTTAGAATAAAAAAACATGTAAAAGTTAATATTTTATTACCAAATTACAGTATTGACATTGATTTATCAAATACTAGTAGCTTCATTAATCTCTAGGAACGACACTGTAAGAAAATAAGCGGGGGGAGGGGGGGCATCATCATATGTGGCATCTCTTTTTTTGTTTGTTCGGGGCAACAATAAAATCCACACAAATTTCTGATACTACAGTATTTGTTTCATTAAAGAGAATACAGTTCTATTTCAACTGACTTTGATATTCTTCGGCTACTATCGCTCTTCAGCCTACTGAAATGGCGGTCAGCAGAGTTTGAAAAATGCAACCACTTGATGTTGTCTGAAATAAAGCACTATGAATCCAAGCTGTGCAACAGTGTCAACATGGGATGCCAGTTGTGTGAGATATTTTTTTTAATTTGTCCTCCAGTCACCCTCTTGATGCGGCCTGAAGAGATCTACACAGCACTGATTATGGCATCATACATGTCAGGGTCAACTACGATAAATATAGTCACTAATGATAGTAACACCGGCGCATCATTCAACAGCATATCTTGGTCTACATTTTTGAGGTAAAGCTGTTCCTGTTCATAAAAATAGGGTGCACAGTCAACCACTTGATATTGAGCCGAGATAAAATCCGTTATTCATTCCATTTGTGATTTATAAGATCAAACCCCTGTTATAATTTATTCCATTTGTAAATGTTATATCAATGTCACTGGGTGTACAGGTGTACGTGTCTGTAAGAGAGGGAGACAGA
The DNA here is from genome assembly GCA_029931535.1 of Margaritifera margaritifera. NCBI lineage: Eukaryota > Metazoa > Mollusca > Bivalvia > Unionida > Margaritiferidae > Margaritifera > Margaritifera margaritifera. The sequence goes on from JAQPZY010001165.1 coordinate 1,121,972, forward strand.
TGAAAGTTAAGAACTTGTTCTGCCTTTTTTAGTACAGTAAAACCTGTCTTGAAAGATCGGGTTCTCCATGCATAGATTTATTGATTATATAGTGTTATGACCTGTCATGAGACCATTATTTTTTTGGGGCAGGTGTGCTCTTTCAAGACTGGTTCTATTGTATCTTCTTTCATATTTAATAGAGGCCTGGGATTTTTACTCAAACCAGGATATTTTTCTTTTCTTTTACCTTGAGATAATAAAAATGTCAACAAATATAATGGATGTAATTTGGTGGTGGGGGGGGGGGGGTGTTGTTTGGGTTTTTTTCCTTACTTCTCCAAAAATCCCTGACCTCAATCCAGAAAATTAAATGGTCAGTCCCATATCAACACATAGCATGGCCTTTTTTATGTGCACAGATCCTAACCTCAGATGACTAGGTCAAGGTCAATTTTTAGAAACCTTGGGCAGTCATAAACTGTGCTCTAATTTTATAAGCAGACATTAGGCAAGTTAGACATACTTTTCCTCAGAAGATTTTGTATAATATTAATAGACAGAATTTTATTTCAGGATTGTATTGCAACTGTGATTGATTCGGAGTTCATGAAGAAAGCACTATATATTATAGTACTCCCTCTTGTTCTGCTGTCAGTTTGGTTACTCTTTTTTAAGGCCCTTATTGATAGGCCAACACTATGACCATTGATAGGCCAACACTATGACCAGATTGGTTCCCCTTTTTTCCAACTTTATGTGGAGACTGTTACAAAATTTACTAAATCCTAGACACAACCCTGCAGGTGAAATATTTGTTCCATGGAACATGGGTCTTTTATATTATTCTGTTGATAATGATGAATGCTTCATGTAGTTTAGGTGCCTTTGCTTTTCCTATTATGTCATTCATATAAATAATTCAAATTTGTATGCAGGTGGTTTCTATAGAGGATCATCACGTGGTGCAGGTGCAGGAGGGGAACGGCCAGGCGTAGGAGGGGAACGGCCAGGCGTAGGAGGGGAACGGCCAGGCGTAGGAGGGGAACGGCCAGGTGTAGGAGGGGAACGGACCGGTGCAGGAGGGGAACGGGCAGGCACAGGAGGGGAACGGGGAGGATTCAGACAGGGTGGTCAGCGCCCACCAAGTGCCAGAGGCAGGCCGAATTCTAGTCGTCCGCACCAGGAATCCACGCTCAAGTTTGAGGCTGAGTTCGATTTTGAAAGTGCCAATGCTCAGTTCGACAAGGAGGAGATTGAGAGAGAATTGAAAAAGAAGCTGACATTAGGTAATTATCTCCCAACAAGATTGCTTGATGGTTCTTGCAAGATGGTGTAATGATTTACTGATATAATAGCACAAAACAAGTAAAATCAACAATCGGCACAATGTATTCTTTTTGTTTGTAGTCTTTGTCTGTTTTTCTTGCACAAATTTTACTGCAAGAACAGAACATCACAATTTGAAATTTGCAAATGTATTCAGTGATGTCTACAACAGAGATGGGGATAATCAAAACATGTTATAATGATAATTATGATACCAATGTTAAATAGTAAGTGAAAACCAACCAAAATGTTCAAAGAATCATGATTCACACTCATAAAAGCTTTTTTTAATATTGGTAATATGTTACCTATCAGTATTCCATAGCTTGTTATTCCATGGTAGAATTATCAATATAATAAGAATTTCTCCTCCCACGGATGAACCCCGATAGAGAGTTCTCGAAAGACACCAGAGCATAATACAGACCCAGTCTGCTGCCCAAGTTCCCAGCACATGTGTTGTAGTCTTCATCTTTTCTTGGACACCATTTGCAATTGCAAGTTTGCAAAAGTAACTGAAATATGTGCCTTTGCTAGCATTAAATCGTGCGTCAAAGATACTAATACAGGTTTCCGTATTTTTCAGAGTTTAATGCCCTCAGTCCATAATTTCATTGTGAAATTAATTTCTCTTGAAGTTTTTTTATTGAGAATAGCAATACGACATGTATATACTGTAGGTTAAGGTATTCACACAAACACATGTATACTCTGTTTAGAGGGGGTCAGGTAGTGATGTGAACTGCATTCAATACCATAGGCCATTTTTGGGGCTGATATGGCACCAGCTAATGAAGGAATAAAATATATATCTTTTAATTATTAAGTATATATTATTCAATTCTATCAAATACTTTGAATCCACAAAACCGAGTATGACTTCCTCAGCTTTGAAAAGGATGTTATATTTTCTTTGTATAATATTTTCTATTCCACTCCAATTTATCTGTACATATTAACACTGCCACAGAAGATGTATAATTGACTCTGAATTTGCTTCACAAAAATGGCAAAAAATGTGAGGTAATCCTTCTGCATTTCATAAGGAATTTGTTGGTTGTTTATAAATAATGGACAATTTTGTATTTAAATTTCCGTAATTGGGTATCATACGTAACAGATTTTTGCCAAATACAGACATGATTTTTTTCCATTTTAAATATGGTCCAGGGTTTTTTTTGTATATCATCTCCGATCCAGTTTTCAAATAACGTTCTGTCCGGTCCCATTCTGCAACGATCCTTATAATAGTATTTATTCCGTATATTATTTAACAGATGATCGTTGTAAAGAGCTTTCTGATTGATCAAAAGTTTGTACTCGTCCAATTAATATTCACGTAACGGGAACTGATGGGATGGAAATAAGAATGCTTGCCAAACATAGTGTCTCAAATTATTGATAGAGACATGGACACAAAAAGTTTGAATAAATGTTTGACAAATGTGTGGAATCAGGAATGGCTTGAACGCAAAGTCAAAGGGAACATAGTTGGTCAATTTGTAAGAAAACTGAACACAAGAGGACTTACATTTTGCGATCTTTGACAGAAAGATTTGAACCACTATTACCAACTCTACAGTATGTATAGCATCATACGTGTTAAATGGGAAGGAATTGGACCAGTATGATTTGGAAGTTGGAAGATTCTAAACTGATTCCCTTCCAGAATTTAAGAAGGGACAGCGAGCTCACTGGTGGGGAAGTGATGATATTGTTGCCATATACCTGTGTCTATCAAAGATGGTCATGTCTTGACCGAGTTGTTTTCATGGCCCACAAGTAGAATCATGCTTCACCGTCGTGAATGATAATATTGATTCCAAATCAGGGAGGATAAACGTAGAAGCCTACAACTCAGTACAGAACATCAAATATGGTCTGAAGGCATCGGGAAAAAGAACAATACAGTATTTTAAAAAAGATTTCTTACATGAGAGGGCAGAAGCAACTCGGTGTTGGAATATGCGAAAAGGAAAGCAAAAATAATCTTTGCCAAGGCTGCAAAAAAGCAAGACTTGCACATCAGTATCAACAGGTTGTGTCCAAGGGGGAAAAGACAAGTGAATTTATGTGAACATTTTTATATAGTGGATGTATGTAATTAAAAGCTTTTACCATGAAGAAAAAAAAACGGATTTGTTATGAGAAGAGAAAAGTGTGATGTACATGCAATATGTGCTGCAAAAATGAACAAATTATTGTTAATTAATTATTATGTGAACACTGACATGCACATATAATAACTTCATTACTAATATTATTGGAGAACAAGTTGATGTGACAATGAACATTGTGAAATTCTTCAAGTATTGTTTAAAGTTGGGCAAGTTTGTTATTTTTCAGATTTGGGGGGGGGGGAGGAAGTAACAACTTTGCACAATATTATGATAGTATGATAATAAGGGCCACCAGGAGCAGTTTTGTATGCTCTCAGAGTCTAAAATGCATTTTTGGCCCCAGGGCTTATGCCGCCTTGATCAGGGGTGCCGCCCCTTGAGACCCCGCTGGGGGAGGACCCACTGACCAAACCTTCACAATTTCAGTTTTTCTCTAAAGAACCAAAATCATGTCTGCAAATATAGATATATCTATTGCCCCAGTTTTCAAAATTACAATTTAGGACAAATTCCCGGTTATATTGTGATTTAATAGGTTTAGTTGTGGTCTGTTAAAAAAGTTATAAAATGGTTTACATGTTTTTTTACACTCTGTCAATAGAGATAATACTTTTTTTCCAATCAGTGTTGCTTTTCCTATTCTTTAAAGACACACTTCCATCTCTGGGGTATAGCATCTAAAATTCCATAATATTAAACAAAATATATATCAAAAATTAAATTTTTCTGTAACATCCTGGAAATTGAAAAAAATCAACATTTTCATTCATGATTTCATGTAAAAATGCGATTCCATATTCATGCCTTTTTTTTTTATTATTGTTGAAGATCATTTTATCAACCTTAATTTTTTCATTGAACCACAAGGCTTGAACTGAAATATCATAAGTTAAAATAGTTTACTCTATCTGTCCCACCTATCTTGTATCGCTTATCATAAAGAATAGTTTTCCATGGCCCGAAGTTAAATAGGTCGTGCAGTGTCTTCAACCAAGATATTTTTTAAGCTTTCTTAAAGGATATTATATGTGGCATACTGAGACTGCCCTCATCGATAGGATTTATAATTATGGATCTTTCAATTTTGTCTCTCCCACCACTCCAAAGAAAACTAAAAAAATATTTAAATTTCTTGAATAATATATTTTGGTGAGAGCTAGGTAAAACAGTAAAAGAATGAATAAGGATTGAAAGTACCAAGGATCAGTAATGTTACCTTCATATGAAAGATGACCAGTTATTGAGTAGATTTTGTATGCTATTCATTTTCATTTCAAAATTGAATAGAGTTTTATCTGCCACACTCAGATCAGAGAAAATTCCAAGTTGAATTTGCCCTTGTGATTCCAATATAAACTTCTTTCTGGTCAACAATTATACTGACTTTCAAACCATATTGATGGTGGGGTTTTTTTTTCTTCAATGTTTACTTTCAAACCAAAACAATATCAAAACTTGTCAATAGCATTTTCCAGTGAAGTGTGGTCATCATCTAGAAAAAAAAGGGATGAATCATCAGAGTATATCCTTATTAAAAACCTACAGTTATTTACTTCTATTCCAGTTATACGTGTGTGATATTTATTAGCAGAGGCAAACAATTCATTGCAAATTGTAAACAAGTATGGTGAGAGAGGGTGCTTTGTCTGACTCGAGAGGAAGTGCAAAAAAATGCAATATATAGCGATTATTGGTTTATACAGCTTTGTATATCTGTGAAATGTTTTAACCCAATGTATAGAAGAGTTACCAAAGTGAAAGAATTTTGAAGTTTTGTATATGAATGACCATTCTAATGTATCAAACTCTTTTTTAAATCATTTTATAAGTGAAGACCCCACCCCCCATGTCGTTCTCTGTTTTGTGTAAGATATTGAATACAAGTCTTGTACACTTGCCAATATGCCCGTCTGATAGAAATCTGCTGCCTCGTTAACTATAGTTTTATAAATATGCTTAATGCAATTCACATTAAGCTGGGAAATTGGCTGCCAGTTACTTTAAAAAGTTTCAGCTTGCCCATCTTTTCGGTATACAAGTAATGATGCATTCTCTTTGTGTAATGGATCGTGTCCAGGCATTTGTTGTCAGGAATCACAGCAATTCCTGGATAATGCTTCCCATCCCCCTTCCCTTGTGGTCTAAGGTGCTCACTTTTACAGATCACTTACATTTCACCTTTGTCTGCATGGGTTCAAGTCTCGACTCTGCCAACGTGGATATGTGAGAAAGCTTGCCAGTAGCTTCCCTTGGGTCAGTGGTTCTTTCCGGGTTCTTCCTCCACAAAATATACTGGCTGCCATGTGTAGTCTATCATATGCTGAACACTGGCATTCAGCCCACAAAACTAAACCAACCAAACAAGGTAGGTATCAATCCCTTTTTTGGCAAATCCGAGACGAGTTCTTATTAGATATTCCTTTAGTTGGTGAACATACTTTTATGCTCCCCTTTCTTGTAGTACTTGGAGCTGGTTCGAATAACAAGGTCACCCACCAGCTTCTAATTAATTTTTTTCTTGCTGGTGTTTTATTTAGTATTACCATATCATTAGTTCTTCCAAACAGGATTAGCACTACTGCAGTTTTTTACATTAGAGTGAGTTACTCACACTCCCTCTTTCTTTGTTTTATAAATTCAGGTAATTAGTTTGCGGCTTCTTTCCATTCAGTAAGAGCAATACTATTATTAAAGAGCAACTAGATTGGTGCATTGCCATACGTTGCATACCTCGCATTCATCTCTTAACCACTATAATCTAAAGTGGTGTAGTTCACAGATTGCACACCACTCATCATTTATTCTATGTAAACAATAAACCTTGACCTGCAAGTTCTCACGTTTTTCATTAGTATTGTAATCTATAAGTGGTGGTGTTAAAGGTCTCGTACACTTGTCACTATTTGTGTGACATTGCGCTGGTCGCACTTTTTATATTCCTTTTATTGTTTATGTCCTTGTTTTGAGACTTGCAAGAAATGTCAAACCAAAGTGTGGGAAAACTGGGACGCAAGAAGGCCCCATGGGATTACCATGCCACATGCCTTTCATGCACAGGCTGCAGACCAAAAGATGGATGTCTGCTCTGCTGCCTCAGGCCTGACAAGGTATGTGACCTTGCCAAGAGCCATCAGACATATAAGGGGATAAGGAAAGGACCTTCCTCCTCCTCTTTCCAGTACTCGGGCTCCTCCTCTGGGTCCCACAGCAGACCTGCCAACCCTTACAATTTGACCATTGATCTTACAGAAATGACCCTTAAAATATGGACTTGCGGAATAATAGCAAACATTACGGAAATACGATTGTTGTAAAATCCGGATACTGGCATGTCCATGTTGATTCGAATCCAGATTTCATATTAGAACCAACAGAGTTGGTCAGGGAACCAGACTAACTTCATAAGAGTACCTCAGATGCTTTCAACTGAACATTTTTTCATGCAAATTCCAAGCCATGCCGTTCAGTCGAGCCTCAGCACCCCTGGTCTTCACCAGAGTCATGGGAGTAATAGCTGCGCACTTGAGGTATTTGGGAATTCTGCTGATCCAGTACTTTGATGACTGGCTGCTACACAACAGCAACAAACAGTCCCAATTATGTCACATGACCCGCTTTTGGTTGATAGTGACTCAGTTAGGACTGATTCCAAACCTCAAGAAATCCGATCTCGTTTTCTTGCAGGATTTCATGTACATAGGAAGGAATTTCCTTACCTCTCTGGGCTGGGTTTGTGTTCCCTTGAGACGATACACAAAATCTTGGAACATTAAAAGGCGTTACATACCAAGACTTCATTATCAGATCGTCTGTACCTATCTCTTCTGGAAACCTTGAATACTGCAGCAGATCTGGTATCCCTAGGGAGGCTTCATTTACGTCCTCTTCAGTTTCTTCTGTTGGCAGTTTGAAAACCCCACAAGGATGAACTGTTGGATCAAATTTCTCTAGGGTCGACCTTTCAGTACCACCTCAAGTGGTGGTACAATCAAGACAAGTTTCTGAAGGGATTTCCTCTGCATGCATCAGAACTCGACTCCTATCTGCACACCAACACATCAGATCCAGGTTTGGGGCCTTGTTTAGAGCTAGGAGGAGTACTACTCCATGGTCATTGGTCACAGGAAGATAGTCCCCTCCAGATCAACAATTTATAAATGAAAGCCATGTTCTTTGCCCTAAAAGGGTGCATAGAGCATATAAAATGGCATTGCATCATGATCTCCTTAGACAGCACATCCGTGGTTTCATACCTCGGACAACAAGGAGCAGAGATGCTGTCTGGGCGCTTGAATCATGCAAAATTTGTACAAATTCACGCACCTGGAAAGTAGTGATGCGTGAGAACTTGTGCAAATTAGTTTAAAGTCAAGCATAAAAAAATGTACTCTGCATAGTATAAAATTTGTTTTAACGGTTAACCAGTAAAGTGCTTGTCATGGCATAAGTCATGCCGCCAGTAAAGGTCTCGTAGCACTTGTCTCATCTGTCTTTTTTCAGGTAGGCAACTGTTTACACAACTGAGTACTTAGGCTTGACATGATCGGTTGTTAAACTAAATTTGATTGGCACATTGGACCCTGGAACAAGCATTGTTGAGGTTGAACCTTGCATTCACGAAGGAAGTTTTACAAATGCATGTTGAAAGTAAGGGCTCCTAGAAAACCCACAATGGCTGACTCCTAACATGGTTCATCTTCAGATGACTATTTCGTTTGGCAAATGCGGACTGATGATAGCGATGATGACAATGATTTTTAAAGTTTTGAAGTATATGAGATTATTGGAGCCCAGAAAGTGTTACTGGAAATACCAGCGAGTAATTTTGAACCCGAAAATGATGTTGAATACGAGTCCGATGTACATGCTGGATGGAAAAAAATAGACAACATGCCGGTCAACCCCCTATTAAGCGGTATTTCAAAATTAAATGTTGAAAAGGCAGAATACCAAGCCTAATTAAAGTACAGGCAATTTAAAAGTAGAGTGCAGTTCTAATTTCTTTTCTCAAACAATTCTTCCTTGAGGGATCTTCTGCTACAAAACTATATAGCACTCTTGGGGTTAAGATAAATTGAATAAATAAGAATCTAAAAAGAAATTAAAAAGTAAGGATATTTATTTCTGATCAAAATACCACTGTCTGAACAAGCTGACTATGGCATTGATGGATTTGAAACCCTAATATAACATTGAGGAACAGATAAGAAATCTGGCATTGTTGTTAGCAAAGTACTGATTCAAGAATGTGAAACTTTGGCAGAGTTCTTGTTAGTGAAAATTATTATTTTGGAGCAGAGATATCCAAGAGACAATACCTATGGGCTGTTGAAAATTGTACATAACAGCCATAAAGAATAGTTTTCAACTTGTTCAAGCTGGCTTAGCTAGCTATGCATATGTGAAAGGAGGTTATCGGCACAGGACAATATTTATACACAGATAAGGAACAAATTAAGTTCAGAAATGGTCAACAGATTAATGCTTATACAACTAGAGGAGACATCTTTTTAGTATTTTGATTTCAGTATAGCTCCAACAATATGGAGCAGGAAGAAACAAAGAGATGGATATTTACGTGTTAGGTAAATATTGAACTATGGCCATTTCCTCCTCCCCCTCATTTTTTTTTCTTCCCCCCCCCCTTTTTTTTTTTTTTTTGGTGACAAGAGGGAAGCTCCCCCCGTTAGATAAATTCCTGGCAGCATCTCTGATGGAGGTACTCGTGCGCCTTCTCAGCGTGGAAGTCTGGAACCTTCTCTGCTGGGCAGTCAGAAGGGATTACATCCAGAGTTCATCATAATCCAGGGAAGAGAAACATTCTTGCAGAAAGTCTGTCCAGAATAGCAAGGTAGTCCTAACAGAATGATCTCTACATCAAGCAATTGCAGAGTCTCTGTTCATTATATGACTTACAGTGGACTTGTTTGCAACAAAACTCGACAACAAGCTCCCATTTTATGTCTCCCTAGTCCCAGACCAAGCAGACTGGGCAGTGGATGTTTTCAGCCTGAACTGGGATCAACAGTTCGCTTATGCATTCCCACCCTTCAGGTTGATTCCATATGTACTGCACAAGATCAGGAAATCTGCAGCATGGATCATCTGGATCGCACATCTGTGGCCTCAAAGGTCGTGGTTCAACAACGTCCCCAACCTATTGATAGACAAACCAAGAGTATTACCTCGGCGGGACAATCTTATCTCAAAACACAGAGATACTCTACTTCACACCAATACTCGGCTTCTCCACCTACACGCTTGGCTCATCTCAAGCAATATATCCGCCAGGCAAAATTTTTGAGTAAAGTTGCTGACTTCATCATTCAGGCACGGCGATGTTCTACATCTTAGGTCTACAACGCAAGTGGAAAATCTTATGTGATTGGTGCACTAGGAAACGCATTAATCCTAGCTGACCCATTCTTGCTGCAGAAGCAGATTTTCTTCTCATCCTCTTTGAGAAAAGATCTTGTTCAACTTCTACAATCAAAGGTTATAGGGCTACCCTTTCGAACATGCTTACATTTTCCAAATGTCAATCCATTGGTTCAGAACCTCACTTGGCAGAGTACTTTGAGCTACAGAGACGGAACTTTTCATGTGTTATGTGGGCACTGACAAAAACACTTTATGAACCTTTGAGTGAGGCTTCTTTTGAAATCTTGTGTTTAAAAACATCTTTCTTCTGACCGTTGCATCAGCTTGGAGAAGAAGCGAACATGTTTTATCAATTGAGGAGGGATGTTTGCGCTTCACTGGGAATTACAATTCAGTTTCTTTGTTATGTCAGCCAGGTTTTCTTGCGAAAAGCCAACTTCCATCAGTATTTCCATCCATGATAGAAATCCCCCGTCACAGTTGCATCTGTGCTGGGGATGATCGAGATGGACATCTTTTCTCAGGTAGGGCACTTAGATTCAACTTAGCAACTGCTAAAGGGAGAAGGAAGAGTAGGAAAAGTTTTTCTTTTCTCCCATTAAGGGGCTCAGCTGATATTTCATCATCCACTATTTCTCAATGGATTTCGCTCACCATCAAGAGAGCTTATGCATCTCACACAGAGACTTGCCGTCAATAGGACATAGGACAGACGAGGTATTTCCATTGCAGAAAGGTAAAGCTTATTAATAGAGATGGGTAAGTATTACATAATTAAAATTAGTTTTACTCCACCAAAAAACTTCAATTTTGGCTTTTGTCATTTTGAGTTTTCAGAGTTACACTATGCATGCTGTTATTTGAGAATGGAAAGCTCCAATTAGATTGATTTTGTAACAACAGGTAAAGTTGTTGGCCTCAAGTTCTTTATACACCAATATTGATCATGGTTTTATTTTGGCAGATGAAAGTAAAGTCAATGGAGAGAATGAGGAAAATGGACTAGATGAAGAGGAGCCAGTTTTCTATGACAAAACCAAGTCCTTCTTTGATAATATTAGTTGTGAAACAACAGAAAGAGAACAAGGGTAAGTACAGGTCAACCAGCATGATATAGGGGTGTAACCCTTAAACAAAATATTAATTATACACCCCTCACAAATGAAGTTGGGTGGGTGGGGATATAATGGAGTCAACTTGTCAGGCCATCTGACCATCACACTTTTGATTAGTTGATATCTCCTGGCCCTTTGAGGTATCCTCCTGAAACTTGGTATGCTTTTGTACCATGACTAGACGTTGTGTCCTGTAAAAAATGGAGTCAATCTGATCAGAATTTTAGGAGATGGCCCCATTTTTATTGTGGACATCAGTTTAATGAGCAACCTTATGATAGTGTTGGCTGCAGATCTTAACATTCAAGTCTTCTTTTTCATTTAGATTACTGTTGCTTCCACTTTCTTCTTCTGAGTATTTCAAGGTTACTGTCAATTTCAGCTAATGAAAATTCCAAGAATTCTTCATCAGAGCAAGTCCTCTAATTTCTTCTCTCGGCAACCGATTCTCCTTGTTTTCGATTGTTCTTATTTTCAAGTAACTCTAGTTTTTGATCTGAAAGTTATACACAGTAGCAATACATCGCAGTATACTCAGATTTTTTTTTGGGGGGGGTACCAATTTTCATGGATTTTGTGGTTGTTCAAACCATGAATTTAAAGATCCAATGAAAACTATACTTTTGTGGAAACAAAAGGACATATTCCCCAATCCATGAATTTAAGAATTGAGAAAAGCATCCCTTTTGGGGCAAAACCAGGAAAATATATGCTCATTATGATAAATGAATTGATAGTTGTTTGCAAGCAAGATATTGTATTTTGAGAAACACTTGGATTTTCAATTTTAAGATGTGATGTGAGCTTCAACTTTTGAGTTATAATTTTTATAGGAGAAGTACGCGAACCAGTTGGCGAGAAGAAAAGAAGCTTAATGTTGAAACATTTGGTATCTCAGACACAAGACGTGGCTACAGGGGCAGGGGAGGTTATCGTGGAGGTAGAGGTGGCTATAATAACTACAGAGGAGGCGGTAGAGGAAGAGGTGGTGGTGGGGGATTTGGAGGTAGGTATTTTGTGTGTATAAACATTATCTGCCAGCAGTTAACCTGGATTTTCAGTCTTTCAGGCTAGCGGTATGTTGTCGGGACCTTCAATTTTTTTTTCTGCAACATATTGTCATTTATTGGGTGGTCATAAACCTACAAAATATCAACCCTGATATGAATAATGGGAGGGGGCGACGTCTTACTGCTTTAATACTCAATGCAATGTAACTCTTTTCTGACTGCATTGCCAGGGAAACTTGAGGTCAAATTTTCAAGAATATCTAGGATAGTTGACATCCCATATTGGTACTCTGCACAGCTTAAGAAATAGGTCCAATGGTCTTTCCAGCAGTCCTGGCTTTTCCTTCGTTTCCATCTTTTTTCTACTTTTTTGTCAAACTTCTTTTTTTCCCTACTTTTTCCAAAATGTACCTACTATTCCTACTGTTTTCTTAGCTGTACAGGTCATAGACCAGTAGAGTTGATGGAATGATATGTTCTCTGTCGTAGGTTGTCCATCCATCTTGAAAATCACGATTTCTCTTGAATGAATAGTCATATCAGCCTGGGGCTTTCACTGAAAGACTTCTTACGATGTTTAGTTGGTCGTAAATAAAAATAGTACCAGTCTGACTTATAATGGCCCTCTTGAAAATCTTGTTATTGCTGCTTCTCTTAACTCATTCGGCCCCAGCACTGTTATCAGTATCACTGCTGCTATGCCCCAGCAGCACTAAGCTGTGTCTAGCTGCTTGTGCCCCAGAGAGTTTTTACCTATTTAGAAAATTTTGTAAATATCATGCACATGCATCCATTCTTACCTTAATTTCTCTTCTTATATCCAATAAAAATCCATGATATTTTCACCAATTGTTCCAAATAAATTTGTCTACACAGTCATGTATTTTTTAAGCTATTTGTCCACTAAAATCATCGATTTGGACAGACCGAAGATGATTGTTCCAGTTTACAGATCCGCAAGAACTGTATCATCATCGCCATCAGCATCCTCTTCTTCTGACGATTCAATCTCAGAAACTTCTATGTCCGAGTCTAAATCTCGTAAAATATCCAACTGCCGAACATATCTTTTCTCTGCTTGCTCAATATTTTCGAGATCAAACCCGAATAATTCCTCGTTTTCGCTCTCACCAAATATCACTCTTAAGTCCGCCATTGTTTACGAGTTTTCATGAATGAAACACGTGTAGTAAAACTGCTCCCAATTATTAACCTTGGCTTATGAATAATTCAAATTTACACAAACGAAAGTAAAATCATTTCTGATTGGTTTAATATCGTCAGATTCTTGGAAAGGCCCCATTTGTAACCAATCAGAGACGTTCGTTGCTAACACACATTCACCACGACTGTAGACGGGATCGGCCATTGAATGCAGTAAACAAACCACGACTACAGGCGGGATCGGCCATTGAATGCAGAAACCAGATCACGCCTATAGGCGGGATCGGGGCCAAATGAGTTAAATGAATTGTCATATGAACATAATGTGCTTTCACCAAAAAACTTCTTGTGATGTCTAGTTGGTCCTAAATGGAAATGGTGCCAATCTCTTATCCAATATGGTCATCATGGCAGCCATCTTGAAAACTTGTCATTACTATTCCAAAATGGAAAGTCATATCAACATGGGCTTTTCACCAGAATATGTTCACCACAGCAGCTAATTTGAAAATCTTGTTATGCTGAAGAATATCAGAGATGGTTTCAATATAACAGTTAAAAGGAAGAAATTGTCTTGTCCTGAATTCCTTGAAATCTTTTTGGCCAGTAGAGCAGCTGTCTCTTCGAGGGACTCTTGTTTCAAATTTATGTCGACATATGATGAAAATCGCTGTTTTGCTTCCCATATGTTGAGAGGCATCTATTTTGCCTCTCAGTATTTTTAGCAAAAGGAAAGCTGGGTGTTTAAGATGAGAGGTTACATGGACCAAAGAGACACTATGAGTAAGAACATGTTCAATTTTTTTAAAGCAAGTCACGTAAAGGTTTAATTTTTTCAATAATTTACATAAATTTTACACTTTTTTTTCTTTTAAAAAATCTCCGTTTTCATGTGCTTTGTCCCTATTTTTTCTTTTTTTTCTTTTTTTTTTTTTTAAAGTTACCCTACTTTATCCTTATTTTTTTTCATGTAGTGTTGCTGGAAAGACTGGCCTAATCACATTCAGCTGAATGTGATTAGACGTGCATTTCGTTCAAGATTATTTACCCCTAGTAGATCAGCTGGCTTGGCATTCCTTGGTTACCATCACTCTTCAACCAACTGCAATGGAGGTATATAGATTTTGAAAAAACGCAACCACTTGATTGTGACTGGATTATTTCAGAAAGGAATAAGGAAGGAGAGCAAGCATAGTATGACTAAAGCAATGTGACTAAGCTGTGGAACAGTGTTGGTATGTACTGCCAACTATGTGAGAAAGTCTTTAAAAAATATGGTCTCCAGTTCCAGTGGTGACCCAGATGGAACAGAGCCACATGGCATCGAGTATTAAAGCAGTAAGACATATACATGCACACACACATGCACCAATTGTACATATCAGGGTCAATGTTTTACACTGTAGGACTATGATGATCATAGATCGTATGAAAGCCATGTCTATGAGGGAGTTGGATAATCGACATTTGACCTGCATTTAGAAATAAAATTAGAAGCATTAGATTGTTTCAGAAGAAAAAAGAATCTTGGATCCTAGACTGATTTGAATTAAATAAGATTAGATTTTGATGTAGACAAAAGTGCATGAATCATAACAATCTTAACATGAGAGTGTGTCCCCCTCTGAATTCTTTGTAGATGGCTATAAAGTTTACACAACAAACAACATGACACAAAAGCTTATTATACTCAAGAGCACATTATGTCAAAGAAAGTCAGTATTGAGTAATTTTCTTTGATATGTAAAGCATTACCATTCTTTGCATATGTCACAATCAGACGTGAAAAATTTCTGCTGTTCTTGCAGCATATGTCACAATTAAACATGAAACATTTCAAATTTTTAGTAGAAATCAGCTTTTCATGTGCACTGAAGAGGCCACTCGTGACAGCTGTGTAAATGTGAGTTAATAATGGCATGATAGGACATATGGAGTATCATCATAAATTACCAGTTGTCTACAAGTAAAACCTACAGCTATGTTGACTAAGTTTGCGAAGAAAATGTAGATCCTTTTTATACATCCACCATTTTGGTGGTGTGTATTATGCGATGACCCCATTTGTCCATCTGTCTCCCTGTTCATCAACTTTTCCTTTTCCACACAATAACTTCAGTTCTATGGCATATACCTTCACCAGACTTTGTGGATAGCTTGCACTTGGTAAAGAAGAGGCATATCAATTTTGGGGTCAAAGGTCAAGGCCACAAACTGAAAGAAGTGGTTTCCACACAGTAACATTTAGTTCTACATCATATACTTGGGCCAAACTTTGTGGATAGCTTGCACTTTGGGTAAGAAAGAAGCCTATCGATTTTGGGATCAAAAGGTCACGATCATTGACTGAAGAAAAATGGTTTCTGCACAATAATTTTAGTTCTATATCAGACCTGGACTGAACTTCGCATAGTTTGTATTTGGGGTAAGGTTTTTATTAGCTCTATTGGTCATAGACCAGAAGAGCTTATGGGATGTTCTGTTGTCCCTCTGTCCGCTAGCACAATTTTTTTATTGCTACTCATAAACTACTTCGAGGATTGCTTTGAAACTGTATACATTTATTAATGTTCATTTGGTCCTAAGCCAATCTGATGTCCAATATGGCTGCTGTAGTGGCCATCTTGAAAATCTGGTTATCGCTACTACTGAATGGATAGTCATATCAACATGAGGTTTTCACAAAAATACTTCTTAGGAAGTCTAGTTGGTCCTAAATGAAAATAGTGCCAATCTGACATCCAATATGGCTGCCATGGCAGCCATCTTCAACATGTTATCACTATTCCTCCTGAATGGATACTCATATCAGCATGGGATTTTCACTACAGGACATCTTGTGATGTCTAGCTGATCCTAAATAAAAATGATGCCAATCTGACATCCATTATGGCTGCCATGACAGCCATCTTAAAAATGTTATCACCACTCTACTTGAACAGGGTCATATTGATGTGGGGGGTTTTCACCAAAAGACTTTTTTATGATATCCAGTTGGTCATAAATGAAAATGGTGCCGATCTGACATCCAGTATATTTGCCACAGCAGCCATCTTGAAGATCTTGTTATTGCTACTCCTAAATGAAAAGTCAAAATATTGTTATCTCTACTCCTTTCCAAATGGATGGTTATATCAGCATGGGGTTTTCACCAGTAGACTTCTTATTATACCTAGTTGGTCCTAAATGAAAATTGTGCCCGTCGTACATCCAATATGGCTGTCATGATGACTGTCTTGTCATTATGACCTGGGGTTTTCACTGAAAGACTTCTAAGGATGTTCAGTTTATCCTTGATGAAAATGGTGCCAAGGTGACATCCAATATATGTACCACAGCAGCTAATTTGAAAATCTTGTTATTGCTTAAGAATATCAGAGGTGGTTTTAACACTCAACAATTAAAAGGAAGAAATGGTCTCGTCTTGAATTCCTGGAAATTCTTTTCGCCCAGTAGAGCATCAGTTCCTTCAAGAGACTCTTGTTTGTTCTGTTTTGTTTGGGGGGGGGGGGGGGGCTCATTATTCCAGTCTTTCATGTCTGCACTGTGCTTATGATTATAATTAAAATAAATTTTCATTTGACCTGTTAACTTGATCATATCTAGTTTCAAGCTGAGGAGGTTTGTGGATTATATTTCAGGAGGCCGAGGACAGGGTTTTGCACCACGAGGTGGCAGAAGGAATCAAGGCTGGGTAGACTACAACTATGAACCAAAAGGAGAAAGAAGGCCACCAGGAAACAGAGTATGATTATATTTCTCTCCCAGTGCTGTGCATCAAGACAGAGTAGTGCAATACTATATGGCCTCATTGTAGGAGCAGTAACCTCTTTAAACAAAGAAATACACACAATTTTTTAAAAATCATTTAGCAAAAACAAAGCATCAAGCATTCCCAACTCTCAAATTGAAGTTTTGTGAAATTCGGGTATTTGGAAATCTGAAGGCCAATAGGAGGTATACCTTCTAGGTATGCATCCAACAGTTTGACCTATTTTTATGACCCACCTCAACAGAGGTACAACATTTAGTGTTGTCCTTATCCACCCATCTGTTACACCAGCAGTCGGCAACATTTATGGGACATGTGCCACATCAAAAATTTTTAAACTTAATAAAACCTTCTTGCATGCCACTATAAAAATGACTATATATTTTAACTTGGTTTATTTCTGCATAGGTAAAGTTGGTAGCCATTGGTTATTAATAGTCGGCAAACAAATTGATATGCAATTGTACATTTTGTATTACAATATTACCTTAACATTTACATTTGTCTGGAAGTATACAGTGATTTAAAAAAATTTTAAAAAATCGTTTTTTTTCATTTATGGTTCATGGCTTCCTTGGCCTTCCATTCTAGATGCCAGTTGTGCCATATCTGGCTGATAGTTTGTTGTCTGGAGCCAGAGACAAGCTTCAGAATTTTCTACAGCCAACTGATTGTGAACAGGATTGAGAGTATTTTTCATTACAGAAAATACTTGCTCACACGAGTAGCTGGTGCCAAAGGCAGATAAAAGTGAGACTGAAACTTTTTTCATTTATCAGAATTTTGATGGCAATTCAGACCAAGTACATGAATAAATGTCCAAGTACTGGTTTTCATTTTTAGAAATATGATTCCTCATTGCTACAAATTTATCTACCCACAATTCTGAACTTTTAAAATCGATCAGTTCCATTTCTAAAGTCTCAATTCCAAGAAACTAAAAGTATTGTAATTCGAGATCAGCTTCATTTGCTTTTTTTGGATTCAAAATATATTTGAAAATTGAGCCATGGACTTGAATATATTGGAATCGTCGCCCAAACTCATCACTCAATGCAGAAATGTACTGGCATAGCTTTTCTCATGCAGCTTTACTTTAATTTGCATCGTTGCTACCAAAATATTTTTACACTTGTTTATTTAAGAAACCCTGTCTGAACAATTGCATAAAAGTTTAGAACTGTTAAGCATTTACCTTGTAGCTTAACATTCAAGCTACTCAAATGACCTGCTATGTTCGGACAGAAACATATTCTTGCCCAATTTCAGTCAGGAAAATTGTTATTATCTTAAGGCAGTCAGCAAAACGAGAGAGTACCTTTCCTCTACTCCACCATCGAACATTGGAATGCAACAGAAGGTCACCATAAGTTGATTCCATTTCTTCTAAGAGATATTTGAACCGCCGATGGGTACGTGATGACCAATCAACAATAGCATTAACAATTTTAACTACGGTAGACATAAGATTATTAAGAGCATTTCCTGAAAATTTGGAGCATAAATTTACTTGTTGAATAATGCATTGAAAGGCTAAAAATGACCTACCAAGCTCCTTTTTTTTAGCCAAACAAACCCTACATTTTAACGTCAGTAATAACTTACCTGTCACTATTATTAAGCTTTCTCCTTTCCGCATGGAAAGACCTCGTCCGTGCTAGATGCACCAACTCACTGTTCTAGAAGTTTCTTAGAACGTGCATCAACCCAGTCTGATCTACGTCATCAGCTCGTGCTCCACAGAGCGTCCACATTCTTTTCCGGGACGACAGTGGAGTCAACACGTGGAAAACTTTATGACAAAGAAAATAACTACAAGTGCAATGGTTTCAATGCTAATAACCAGGACTTGTCATGAATATTCTTTATAATGAACGTTAACCTCTGTTCGTATTTATCAAATTTGTAATTGATAACTTTAACATTGATATTCGCCATTCGTGCATTGTTAATGCAATACGAGCCATCTACCCTTCCCCCTCCTATGTAAAGGGCTTGGGACATAGTGGTAGCAATAAGTATTCAGAGTATCCTTTTTAAAACAGTGTTGCAACATTCGGATCCATCTTTACTGTGAGTATTATTTATTAACGTCATAATTTGGTCACGAGACGGAATCTCATAACTGTTCGCTATTAGTAGATTCTAGGGCCCCTAAATGTTTTCAATAATGTTTTCTATAACATTACCTTAACCTACAATTATGCTCTGGTGTTTATATCCATCACGAAGTACCGAATAAACTCAGACATTCTTGTTAAAGAAAATTCAGTAGTAAGGAAATACAACGTGCTGATGCAACCCTTATTATTATTATCATTGCTTTGTTATTTTGTTAAACTAAGTTTCTTTTTCAGAACTTAATTTTTCAGATGTCTCAATCAGTTGGTAAGTGTGGGCATAAAAAAGGCCCTTGGGACACTCACCAAACTTGTTTGTCATGTACAAAATGTACACGTATGGACGGATGTCCCATGTGTTGTCTATGGTCAGACAACACTTGGGATCTGGCCGAAAGCCGTCACACTTATCTGAAGAGGAAGGAAGCACGTTTTTCCACTTCTAAATCAAATAAATCTCACTTCGAAATACTGTTGCTACCTGTAAGGTAGAAACAGACGTTTCTAAAGGGTTCGAGTATGATCCACCAAATAAAAGAGGGAGGAACAGCAACTTCCCAAGACAAGAGAGAGATAATGTTACTACTGGTGAGATGGTAACAGATATCTCTAAAGGGTTCAAGTGCGATCCCATGAATATAAGAGGGAGGAGCGGCACCTTCCCAAGTCATGATAGAGTGTCTTCTAAGAAGAAGGCAGCTTCTATCATAAAAGGCGATCAACTTGCTGGGTCCTAATGCACCCCCCAACTACGGGAGGGCGGGGTAGCACCAACCCACAAGCAGACACAGTTATACCCCCGGAAGGGGTTGCATTGAGCCCAAATATGGAGAATCCTTGCGTCTTCCCTTTGGGGCAGGAACAATACCTCGATAGTATCCGAAGTCAGACGAAAAATACATCACGCAAACCCAAGAGGTTTAGCCGTCGTTCAAATTCTTCTAGTTCTGAGAGAAGTTTTCTCTCAGATCTAGATTGCCCTTGACTATAAGTGACAGGTCATGGATCGGCCACTTATCACCGGATACAGACAGACCATATACTGAGTATAGGTCTGCGAGACATGCCGAATCTAGGTCTACCGCTAGGAATAGGTTTGAATACCCCCCTTTCGCTACAATACCTAGTTGTCACACCACAGGGACAGAACATGCAAATAAACACGCTTCTGGGATGGGAAATCGGACCGATGTCCCTTCCTTTCCCATGTTCCCTTTTAATCCATTTGGTATGTGGAACTTTCCCCTGCAAGGGAGAGAACTGCCTCTTCCATGGATGTTGTCCATGTGTCCATGTGGCCTCCTGCATGTACGAGTGATGAGATCCGACGACCATCACAAGTACTGCAGAATAGGTCATCAAGGGAAATGAAGATTAATTCCCCTCCCGCTAAGAGACGAAAGAGAGGCGAGAAGAGTTCTTGCTTTCCATACATAACACCCATTGAGGACAATTCTGTCGCTCCCTGTGCTGAGACGCAGAATTGATATGTCCCTACTTCCCGGCCATCCCCGCCAAGGGATCGTTTGGGATACATTTCTCCTGCTTCACACCGAGCTTTGGAGCAGGAAGATGATGCCTTGTCGATCTTAGTAGATTCGCAAGAATATCCTGAAACTCCGGAGGATAGGGTATACCCTACCTTTCAAAGTGCTCTGAACCCCTCACCACCATCGTCTCACGTTGTCAAGGAAGGGGAGTCTTGGTCATTCAACATGGCTGTAAACGAAGTATACGGCCTTCTTCACCATGACATGTGCCCAAAATCAAATTGTCCAAGTGACACTAAGATTTTCTCTTGTTTAGAGAAACTGTCAGGAGAATTGTCCAGACCGGACTTACTGCTACTTCCGCACTCCCCGATGGTTAGTGAAGTTGCGAAACGGCTTAGCAAAGGTCAAGGAGCAGTGCGACAGATTAAAGGGTGGTCTGTCCCCTCTGCTACACCGAGGCCCTTAATTTCAGCCTCGAGCTATAAGGTGCATTCACCTGCCTGGCCGTTAACCCCCCCTTGGACGCCAAAGCTTCACAAGTAGGCATTTCAGCGGTTTCTTTTGCTCGCCTATCGGTTAAATCCTTGGAGGCATTAGAATCAAAGGCCAGGTCAATAGTGACTATAGCTTCTCATGCTGACCTGTTTTCAGCAGCTTCCTTCAGTTTACTGAAGGAGGAATCATTATCAACCGTTGCCTTGCAACGACTGTTAGAGGCTGTGGCTAAAACTTCACGACACGCATTGTCTACGGCAATGGCGTTGTCTGTGGAGCTTCTACACCTACGTAGAGATGTAGCACTGGACTCTTCCAAATTTTTCCTGGATCATAGCAAAAATCTTCTGCACCCCTAGATTCAGAGACTTTATTCGGTGGTCTCGTTCTTCCATCGCCTCTCAGGATTTGAGGGACCAACAACAATGGTCCCTCGCATCAGTTGCTTGTCCGTCGAAACCGGCCAGCGTTCACATGCGTCCTGATAGTCTATGAGTCATCCACAATTCGTACCAAAACGTGGTACGCAACCACGACAGCAAAGTAGACAACCCGCCTATAAGTCCTCTTCAAATATGCGACGTAGTAACGAGAGGCAGGAGCAGGGAAAAGCGGTTTAATTTTGCCTCCTCCTTTCCCAAAGAGGTGAAAGCAGGAAAGAGAGGTCATCCCTAGAGACACCTCACCTCTCCTGCAGTGCATACCTCTTCCTTTAATTCAAGTAGGTGCTCAACTGGTCCTCTTTTCGGAGGTCTGGTCAAGCATCACAGAAGATCAACGGGTCCTTTCTTTTGTCAAGGAGGGTTTATGTCTACGCTTCATAGAACTGCCTCATCACTCAAGGACACCCATCCTCTTCCATCAATCAAACATTTTCAAATTAAAGGAAGAAGTGCACACCCTTCTTTGGATGGGCGCAGTCGAGAGGGTTCAAAACATCAAGTCGCCGGCATTCTACTCCCGTATTTTTCTGGTCCCCCAAAAGGGTGGAAAACAGAGACTGATTATCGACCTTTCCTCCCTAAACAAATTTCTGCAAATGGAAACTGCAACTTCAATTCGGAACGCTATCAAACCAGCCGACTGGACAGTTTCCATCGATCTTCAGGATGCTAACTTCCACATCCCGATTTTTCCGCCGCACAAAAAATATTTCCGGTTCTCTATTGGACAGGAAGTATTTCAATTCTGATCCATGCCTTTCGGTCTCGCCTCAGCACCCAATATCTTTACCAGAGTCATGGGAGTAATAACTGCACAATTGAGATACTTGGGGATTCCGTTAATCCAGTATTTCGACGACTGGCTACTAAACAACACAAACAGTCCCTATGCAGTCACATGACCATCTGTTGGTCTGTGGTGACGCAATTGGGACTGATTTCAAATCTAGAGAAGTCTGAATTCGTTCCTTCTCAAGATTTTGTGTACATAGGAATGAATTTCCTTACCTCCTTGGGCCGCATTCTTGTTCCCCCAGAGAGGATACACAAAAAGGACATTACAGACCAAGACTTCGTTGTCGGCTTGTCTGTATCTCTCCATTGTGGGAACCTTGAATTCCGCGTTGGACATGGTTTCTCCTAGGGAGACTTCATTTACGTCCTCTTCAGTTTCTCCTGTTGACGGTTTGGAGACCCCACAAGGATTCCCTCTCAATGCGAATTTCTCTTGGGTCGACGTTTCAGTACCACCTAAAGTGGTAGTACAATTAAGATATGTTTCTGAGAGGAGTTCACCTGCATGCCCCAGAACCTCACTCCTATCTGTACACCGATGCGTCAGATTCGGGTTGGGGGGCTCATTTAGAGCGAGAAGGAGTACTTCTCCATGGCCAGTGGTCACATGAAGACAGTCATCTCCACATAAACAATCTAGAAATGAAAGCCAAGTTCTTCGCCCTAAAAGGCTGCCTAGGAACATGTCAAAGGGCATTGCATCATGATCTCCTCAGACAACACATCAGTGGTTGCGTACCTCAGACGTCAAGGAGGCACTCGTGCTCCTTCACTCTGTGTGGAAGTCTGGAACCTTCTACTTTGGGCACAGTCAGAAGGGATTACACTCCAAGTTCGTCACATTCCAAGGAAGAAAAACATTCTGGCAGACAGTCTCTCCAGAACATGCAAGGTAGTCCTAACAGAATGGTCTCTTCATCAAGCGGTTGCAGAGTCTCTTCAGTCTGTGGGAGCGACCACTAGTGGACTTGTTGCAACAAAACTCAACAACAAACTCCCATTTGATGTCTCCCCAGTCCCAGACCAGGCAGCCTGGGCAGTCGACGCCTTCAGCCTGAACTGGGATCGACTGTCGGCTTATGCATTCCCACCCTTCCGGTTGATTCCACAAGTTCTACAGAAGATCAGGATGTCCACCGCACGGATCATCCTGATTGCACCTATGTGGCCTCAAAGGTCGTGGTTCAACGACTTACTCGACCTGTTGATCGACAAACCAAGAGTATTACCTCCGTAGAAAAATCTTCTCTCACAACACAGAGGCACTCTAGTTCACACCAATCCCCAGATCCTCCACCATCACTCTTGGCTTATCGCAAGCGAGCGATCCGCCAGACAAAATTTTTTTGAGCAAAGTTGCCGACTGCATTGTACAAGCCCGGCAATGCTCAACATCCAAGGTCTACAATGCAAGGTGGAAAATCTTCTGTGATTGGTGTGTTAGGAAACGTGTTAATCTTGCCATCCCTGTATCGCTGCAGTAGCAGATTTTCTTCTCTTCCTTTTTGAGGAGAGATCTTGTTCAGCCTCCACAATCAAAGGGTATAGGGCTGCTCTTCAAACACTCTTAAATTCTATAAAGGTCAATCCATTGGTTCAGATCCTCACTTGTCGGATCTTATAAAGTATTTCGAGCTTCAGAGACCAGTGTCTCGCTTTTTGACTGCAAAATGGAACCTTTCTTGTTTTTTGTGGGCATTGACTAAAACCTTACGAACCTTTGAGTGAGGCCTCGTTTGAAAATCTCGTGTTTAAAACCGTTTTTCTTCTGGCCGTTGCGTCGACCTGGAGAAGAAGTGAGCTACATGCTTTATCAATTGAAGATGGATGTTTATGCTTCAATGGAAATTATTAGTCCGTTTCCCTATTGTGTCAGCCTGGTTTTCTTGCCAAAAACCAACTTCCATAAGTATTCTCATCCCCGATTGAAATCCCCAGTCTTAGGTGTATCTGTGCTGGGGATGATAGTTATAGACTTCTTTGCCCAGTTAGGGCACTTAGATTCTATTTAGCAACTGCTAAAGGGAGAAGGAAGGGTAGGAAAAGGTTTTTTCTTCCCTTAAGGGGTTCAGCTGATATTTCAGCATCCACTATCTCTCGATGGAGTTCACTCACCATCGAGAGCTTATGCATCTCTCACAGAAAGAGACCTATCATTCATGAAGATTAAAGTCCATGAAGTCAGGGCTATTGCTACTTCCTGGACATATTTCAACCATTCATCTTTAGATGATATAATGAAGGCTGCATTTTAGCTCTCGTTTTTTTACCTTCGGTCATTAGCAAACCAAAGCCAAGGTATCTTCCCTCTGGGTCCGATCGTCGCAGCACAATCTACGACCCAGACAACTGCCTCTTAAAACTGCAGTTGACTGCTTGGACTGGAAGGTGAGCAATTTTCTTCCACATTTCTACTCTTCTCAAAGTCCATCAGCCACCCTCCTTACTGACAAATTCAGCTTAATAATAGTGACAGGTAAGTTATTACTGACATTAAAATGTAGTATTTTCGGGGAGTAAAACTAATTTTAATTATGTAATACTTACCTGTCACTATTGGATGCCCTTCTCCCACCCTGTGCTGATGTCCTTCATTAGTCTCATGTTCAGGACGCTCTGTGGAGCACAAGCTGATGACGTAGATCAGACTGGGTTGATGCACTTGTTCTAAGAAACTTCTAGAACAGGGAGTTGGTGCATCTAGCACGGACAAGGTCTTTTCATGCAGAAAAGAGAAAGCTTAACAATAGTGACCGGTAAGTATTACATAATTAAAATTAGTTTTACTCCCCCAAAAAACTATATTTTTACCCACTATCGCCGGAGCCCCGTCTGTTATCACGGAAAACAGTTTATTTTTCAACTCAAATTTGTCTCCATTTCCAAAATCTGTGAATCTGGAAATAACATTAAAAATAGTTCCCATCGGAAAAACACCACACACTTCCTCTACTCTGCAATTATGTTTTACTGAATATAATCTTGCAATTAATGCCAAACTAGCATCATCATTTATATCTGTGCTCTCATCCAGAGTAAAACTAACAACATCGCAGTTGCGCAAATCACTTTTAAACTGCTCATCTGCGTCATCAACCATGTCACTTATAAGGCATGGACAGTTCGTACTGAAAGTGAGATATATATCGAATTTTAGCCAAAATATCGTTTTTATTAGGAAAATCTGCAAAAAGATCTTCAGCACATTTAAAAAAAAACTTTCTTTTAAAAATTCTCCATCAATAAATGGTTTTCCCTTTGGTGCAATGCACAGTGCAGCGGTGTAGCTGACTTTGGTTGAACTGTTGTTTTTTCACAAATTTAACTAAACCACTCATTTGCTTTTCGAAAGAAGGAACAGATTTTTTAATGTTCAACTCTATCTTCAGCGTCCATTTCTAATAAAAATGATTCATGTTTTGTTTTATGATGTCTTTGCACACTGGATGTGCACACTACATTGCTCTCACAACATAACGCACACACGATGCGCTCGCCCTGCTGCACAAAGCCAGACTTGTGTTGACATTCTTCTTGAAAAAGTTTCCATTTTTTTGGCTGTGACATTTTTAAAGAATTATTTCAATTTTAAAATTACAACCAAAATTCAATACCAGCAAGAAAATTAATAGAATAAATCACACAAGGAGTTTGTGACCAATCATGGCTGCTTCTCACATATGTACTACAGTACTAGGAAAATAATAATACTTGTTCAGATAGTTCTCATCACAATGACAGGATGAGTGATGTAATGTAATTGCTGATGCAGATTCAGTTACGACTTGGCCAATTAGGCTATAACCAGGGGTGTAGTGGTGTGGGAATGGCGTTCCTACACTTTTTAGGCCCGGAAAGTCGAACATGAAAGACAGCCTAACCACACTTCTTTTTTTTAGCCCCACTGGCTATAACTGCCTGCTTCAGCTATAATTTATTTTATGCACTCTTGTCTCTACCTATACTGAGAAATGTTTTGGCTGCATGCATTTGTTAGCGGGCGGCGCCACGGTGGTTCAGTGGTTCGCGTGCCGGACTCGCGACCGAAAGGGTGTGGGTTCAAATTCGACCAGCCTAGGTCGGCTACCATGGTGTGCCCTTGGGCAAGGCACTTGACTCCCATTGCCTCGGCACTAAATAACCTACTTGTGTTGCTGTGCCGTAAAGCACCAAACCAAACCAAACTTGTTGGCGGGCAGATAGGCTACTAATATGAGTATTTGTAGTTAATATACTCATTTATTCATTTTGTTGACATTGGCAACATAACCCAATGTTGATGTTTACAATTAAAACTGAGTTTAAAATAAAAACTTTGTTTTTGCCATGGCTCCATGTGCCACTCAAAATCCCTCTGCCAACCTCTGTGTCATACCTTGGTAAAGTTTTGCATTTTGGGTCAGTTTCAAGGATTGTGGTGGGACATCCGTGCTCCAAGAACATGTTTTAACTTTCTGTATTTGATTAAAAATTCTAAGTTCATTTGACAATTTGTGTGACTCAAAATGCATGCATTTTTCCCAGGTTCTTGTATAGTTCAATGCAGGGGGGGGGGGCATACTTGCTTGAATGGTCTTCATTTACCCCAGGTTCTTGTGTGTGTGTGTGTTCAGAGAGATTTTTTTCTCACTATTTTTGTTAAAAATTCAGTGCAATTGGGGATCAAGCTCGGTTCCTACCGTTGAATCCGATAGGTAGCGTCAGCAGAAAACCCGGTTAACCGAATAAAGAAAAAGAACCTTTATATTACCAACACAGATGTGTTTTACACAAGTCCACTGATGCATTTAATAATTGTAATGATTTGAAATTAAAAATTTAATGGTGCCCTTTTGGGCAAATTTTTTGAACACATATACACTTTATGTACAAGAGACTTCTTTGGGTTTTTTTTTTTTTGTACTTTCTTATCTTTAATTCTTTTTAAGTTTATTTTGTTTTAATTTTCTGCGAGGGAGAGAGGGGGTGTTCTTTGATACTCAGAAAGTTGGACACTTTTTTGATAATAGTATCAAACAATTTACTTATATTAATTGTTGGAAATTTTGAATCCATAAAATCATTTGTTATACACCAGCATCTATAGAGGCAGTTTTTTACTTGCCTGTCCATATGGCTTTGTGGTGATCTAATAACTATATTTCTCAAATGTCGCTGAACAGAATTTGATCAAATTTGACAGAGATCCTCTTGGCACCGAGACCTTTCAAATTTTTACAAGTGATGCTGATCTACCTTCAAATATGGACACTGTTACTAAACATAGAAAACTTGTTTGTCAACAGTTTCTATTTTCTGATGAAACCACTCGAAACTAATTTAAACCAAATTTTGCACAGAGCATCTTGGCATCAAAGCCATTCAAGTTGTGCTGCTCCACCATCAAATATGGCTGCCATTACTAAAAATAGAAGAACCTTTAACTGACGTCTGCAAAACCACTGAACAGAATTTTATCATATTACACAGAATCATCCTGGCATGAAGACCTTTAAGATTTTTACAAATGATGATAATGTGCCATCAGATATGGTCACAAGTAATATAAATAGAAAAACTTGTAAATGGCTTCTCTGTAATTACTGAGTAAAATTTGACCAAAGTTTATTGAAAGTATCCTGACATGAAAACCTTTCAACTGACATGAAATATTGCTGCCATTACTAGAATGAGAAAAACCTTAAATGACTTCTCCACAGAATTTGACCAATTTGACAGAAAGCATCCTGGCATAGAGATCATTCAATGTTGTACAACTGATGCCAATCTGCCATCAAATGTGATCACTGTTACTAAAAATAGAAAAAAAAACTTTAATCCTCTTCACAAAAACCGCTGAAGAGAATTTCATGAAATTTAAGAGGAAGCATCATGACAAAAAGACCTTTTAAGTTTGTGCAAATGATGCCTATCTACCATCAAATATGCTTGACATTACTAAAAAGAATGGAAAAAACTTTCAACAACCTCTTCTACAAACCAGTGTATGAAGATTTTTTCAAATATTTACAAATGTTTGCTTTCAAATTTGGCTGCCATTACTAAAAAATAGAAAAACATTCAAATGACTTGCCAGAATGGGTGTGGTTTCCAATCCTGCCATTGGATCAGCTCAAGTGGGCTACCATGGTGTGTTCTTGAGTGAGGCACTTTACTCCAATTGCCTTGGCATTAAATAACCTACTGGTCTTGTTCTGTTGAGAAACACCAGACCCAAACCAAACCTTCTCAGGAATTGCTCAACAGAAATTGAGCACATTTGACAGATTTTCTGGTGTTAAGGGCTTTTAAATTTAAATTTATATCAATAATGTTGATTTGCCATCAGATATTGCCATTCTTACAGAAAATGGAAAATACTCAAAAACCTCTACAGAATTTGACCAAATCTTGCAGATGGTATTCTGGCATGAAGAGTTTTCAAGTTTGTACAAATGATGCCAGTCTTGCATCAGATATGGCTGCTGTTACAAATATAGAGAAACCTTCTATGACTTAAAAATAACTGCTCAAAAGAATTTGATCAAATTTGAAAAAAATGTCCTAGCTTGAATGACTTTCAGATTTAATGATAAATGATACTTTTCCACAATCAGATATGGCTGCCGTTACTACAACTAGAAAATTGTTTATGCAAATTTATTAGCTCTACTGATCATAGACCAGAAGAGCTTATGGGATGGCCTGTTGTCCATCTGTCCATCCATTAGCACAAGTTTGTTATCGTTACTCCTCCTAATCTACTTTGAGGATTACCATGAAACTTGACACACATTCATCCCATGGTCTAGTCAATCCTAAATGAAAATAATGGCATCCATTATAGCCGCTACAGTGGATATCTTTAAAATATTGTCACTACTATTGAATGGATGGTCGTATCAGCATGGAGTTTTCACCAAAAGACTTTTTGTGATGTCTGGTTGGTCCTGTATGAAAATGGTGCTGAACTGATGTCCAATATGGCCACCATGGCAGCCATCTTGAAAATCTTGTTCTTGCTACTCCAAAACTTCTTGTGATATTTAGTTGGTCCCAAGTGAAAATCGTGTTGCTCGTACATCAACTATGACTGTCCCAGTGGCTATCTTGAAAATCCTTATTCCTATCCCTCCTGAACAGATGGTCATAGCAACATTGGGTTTTCACTAGACTTCTTACAGTATTATAGTTGAACCTAAATGAAAATGGTGCCGCTTGCGGATCAGATATGGTCATCACAGAGGCCATCGTGAAAATCTTGTTATTGCTACTCCTCCAAAATGGATGGTCATATCAACATGGGGTTTTCACTGAAAGACTTCTTATGATGGCTACTTAATCTTAAACGAAAATGGTGCTAAACTGATGCCCAATATGACCACCTTGCAACCATCATGAAAATCTTATAGCTACTACTCCAGAACAGTCATATCGACGTGGGGTTTTCATCAGAAGACTTCTTATGATGCCTAGTTGCTCCCAAATGAAAATGGTGCCTATCCCACCTCCAGTATGGCTGCCGCAGTTTATATCATGAAAATCTTGGCACTACTTTTAGATGAATGGTTGTATCAGCATTTGGTTTTCACCAAAAGACATCTGTGATGTCAAGTTGGTCCTAAATGAAAATGGTGCCGATCTGACTTCAGTATGACCGCCACAGCAGCCATCTTGAAAATCTTACCGCTACTCCTGAATAGAAAGTTGTAGTGAAATGGGGTTCCACCAAAAGACTTTTTATGAAGTTCAGTTGATCCTAAGTGAAAATGGTGCGGCTCAGACGTCAAATATGACTGTCACAGTGGCCATTTTGAAAATTTTATCGTGGCTTCTCCAAGATGGATGGTCATATCTACATTAGGTTTTCACTGAAAGGCTTCTAATGATCTCTATTTGGTCCTCAATGAAAATGGTACCAATCTTACATTCAGTATGGCCAGCACAGGGATGATTTGAAAATCTTGTTATTGCTCACAAATATCAGAGATGGTTTCAACACTCACCAGTTAAAAAGAAGCAATGGTCTTGTCTTAAATTCCTGGGAATTCTTTTTGTCTAGCAAAGCATAAGTCCCTTGTTGGGACTCGTGTTTTTAAAAAAACCATGGAACACAATTTAACAAATGTGGACAGGAAATGTCCTGGCATTGGAACCTTTCAATATGGCTGAAGAAACAAAAACTAGAGAACAACTGTTTTCATAACATGGAATCAACAGCATTTGAGAAAATTCAACAGAAAGCATTGTACTGACCCAGATTTCTTAGCCAACTGCTCTTGCATTTTGGCTGTTAGGCAGATTTCGGGCATGTTAGCAATCTCAACCCCACTAATGTCTCTTGTTGTTGATGTTCTTTTTGACTTGAAGTTTGATGTAGTGAATTACAGAATTTTGTGAATATTGCATATCATGGTTATCTGATGATGATGATCAAATTGACCAATCATTATACTTGCACTATTTTCAGACAAGTTGTACCTTTTTTTTAAGCTCTACTGGTCATGCACTATCCATTCCCACAAGTTTGTTAGTGTTACTCCAAAACTACCTGGAGCATGCCATGGAATATTAGTCATACATTCATCCCAAGGTCTAGTTGGTCCTAAATGAAAATTATTCCGTGGCCATCTTGAAACTCTTGTAATGGCTCCTGAACATATGGTCATATTGACATCGGATTTTCACAGAAAGACTTTTGATATCCGGTTGGTCTTAAATGAAGATGGTGCTGATTTGACATCCAGTATGGCTGCCATGGTGGTCAGTTGAAACACTGATTATCACTCCTGGTATGAATGGTGGCACTGATGCGAGGTTTTCACTAAAACGCTTCTTGCAGTATTTAATTGGTTCTGAACAAAAATGGCACACACTTGTGTGACGGAGTTTTGAAAATGAGACCATATTGACCTTGGGGTAAAGTCAAAGGTCATTGCTTGCATTTTTGTACTTTACTGAGCTTATGAACACCATGACGTGTACATATGTGAGTGAATTTTGACTAAACTTTATATTTAGTTGCATTCCAGTAAAAAAAAAAAAAATTTTTTTTAGAGCCCTAAAACATTGATTGCAAGCTCCAAGGTCTTAACACCGGTATTGAGTTGTACTTGCTTGTGAGCATGATAATGCAAACACCAGTATTGAGCTGTACTTGCTTGTGAGCATGATAATTCAAACACCGGTATTGAGCTGTACTTGCTTGTGAGCATGATAATGCAAACACCGGTATTGAGCTGTACTTGCTTGTGAGCATGATAATGCAAACACCGGTATTGAGCTGTACTTGCTTGTGATAAAGCAACACCGGTATTGAGCTGTACTTGCTTGTGATAATGCAAACACCGGTATTGAGCTGTACTTGCTTGTGACAGTGCAAACACCGGTATTGAGCTGTACTTGCTTGTGACAATGCAAACACCGGTATTGAGCTGTACTTGCTTGTGACAATGCAAACACCGGTATTCACCTCTACTTGCTTCTGACAATGCAAACACCGGTATTGAGCTGTACTTGCTTGTGACAATGCAAACACCGGTATTGAGCTGTACTTGCTTGTGACAATGCAAACACCGGTATTGAGCTGTACTTGCTTGTGACAATGCAAACACCGGTATTGAGCTGTACTTGCTTCTGACAATGCAAACACCGGTATTGAGCTGTACTTGCTTGTGACAATGCAAACACCGGTATTGAGCTATACTTGCTTGTGACAATGCAAACACCGGTATTGAGCTATACTTGCTTGTGACAATGCAAACACCGGTATTGAGCTGTACTTGCTTGTGACAATGCAAACACCGGTATTGAGCTGTACTTGCTAGTGACAATGCAAACACCGGTATTGAGCTGTACTTGCTTGTGACAATGCAAACACCGGTATTGAGCTGTACTTGCTTGTGACAATGCAAACACCGGTATTGAGCTGTACTTGCTAGTGACAATGCAAACACCGGTATTGAGCTGTACTTGCTAGTGACAATGCAAACACCGGTATTGAGCTGTACTTGCTTGTGACAATGCAAACACCGGTATTTAGCTGTACTTGCTTGTGATAATGCAAACAAGCTTGAATGGATTCTTGTCAGATTTTGGATATATCTGATAAAAACCTTGAATGATGCCACTTAAATAACTTTGTTTTGTTTATCTAAAAAATGTTGATATATATAGAGGTAACCAAACTTGTCACGTTGATATATAGTGGCGTGGTTTCAGACAAATTCATTGATTTTCCACCCATGATCTCAGTTCAAGGTCATAGACAATTTCAAAAAACTTTGTACTGTACTTAACAGCTATCTTGTGAATATTTTAATTCTGCAATGTAAAAAAATTACAATATTTTTGTTACCAAATTGTATATATTCGAGTTTCTAAAGAATATCAGAGATGGTTTTTATGCTCGGTTAAAAATAATAAAAGGATAGGAAGAAATGGACTTGCCTTGGATTCCTGGAAATTCTTTTTGGCTGTAGAGCATCAGTCCCTTCAAAGGACCCTTGTTTGACCATAGACTTCCCCATCATAGGGAAGGGGTGGGATATTAATGTGAGCAAATCACTTACCATTCCTTTGGTTAATAATAATGATGATGTGAATTTGTTTTACTTGAATATGAAAGTGTTTTTATTATTGTTGTGATTATTATTATTGTTGTTGTTGTCAGAGTTGATGATAAAAATATAAAATTACTCTGAATATAGATTCAGAAATTTTACTTTAAATCACAACAGTTATGGAAAGTCTGTATTTGGTATAGTTACAACAGGGAAATGTGCACACCATAAGGCAGAGTGCATTGTGATGTCCATCTTCACCAATTTCATTTCCACACAGTAACTCGAGTTCTCTGCTATCTACAGTTTCCAAACTTTGTGGATGGCTTGTACTTGGGGTAAGGACGATGCCTATCGATTGTGGAGATGTAGATCAAGGCCACTGTGACTGAAAGGATTTTTTAAAATAGTTTCGGTACAATAACTCTAGTTCTCCATGTTCTACAATTACCAAACTTTGAGGCTGGTTTGCCCTTG
The DNA here is from genome assembly GCA_029931535.1 of Margaritifera margaritifera. Classification (NCBI taxonomy): domain Eukaryota; kingdom Metazoa; phylum Mollusca; class Bivalvia; order Unionida; family Margaritiferidae; genus Margaritifera; species Margaritifera margaritifera. The sequence goes on from JAQPZY010001165.1 coordinate 1,155,206, forward strand.
GTGTAAGGAAGAAACCTATTGATTTCTGGGTCTACAGGTCAAATGTCAAGGGCACTGACTGAAAGAGGAAAAATGGATTCTGCACAGAAATTTTCAATTATTGACCATATACTATTGATGGAGTTTCCGGATGACTTGCAGATTGGGTTGAAAAGAAGCCTATTGATTTATGGTTTTAGAAAAGTTTAAAGGTCAAAGTCACAGTTACTCTAAGAAGAAAAATTACTGCTGCACGATATCTTGTTCTATATGACCCACTTTCACCAAACTTTGTGGATGGCATGCATTTGAGACCAGAAAGATATGTATTCATTGTGGTGTTAAATGTTTGTGATCCAATGTTCTAAGAAATGAAAGAAAGAAAAACAATTTCTACAAAACTACTCAAGTTCTGTACCACATGGCTTGACTAAACTTTGAAGATGGTTTGTATTTGAGACAAAGATTATGCCTGTTGATTTGGGCGTTAACAGGTAAATAGTCATGGTCAGAGGGACTCCAAGAAAAAAAAACAGTTTCTACAACATAACTCTAGTCCTATGCCACAAACCATGACCAAACTTTGTGGATGACTTGCATTTGAGATAAGAAAGGCATTTGTTGATTTTGGGGTCAATAGGTGAAATGTCGTGGTCACCGAGACTGAAAGAAGAAAAATGTTTTATGCAAAATAACTTAATATAGCAGCTAGACATATAATCTTGTCAGTAAGAATGTCGAATAGTTCATTTCTATGCATCTTTTTTTAATGCTCCAAAATAATTTTCATTTTATAAACCCTTCACCTGAAATTCAAACTTTTTTATTCAAATAAAACGCAATAAAATAAAGCACAATACAGTGAAAGTGGAAATGCATCCCTTGCCGGCATTAATTCTAGACTTGTAAGACAAGAGATTACAAACTGAATCTCCAGCTCTCGTCAGTCGAAATCATGTGCACAAAAACAGTAACTCGCTACAATTCAGGACTAGTTTTGAAGTTTTTGTATTTAATTTTACAAGTTTGAATTTCACTTCTCACATAGCAAGTTTTTATTTTTGTGTACATGATTCATCCAATGATAGCCAGGGATTCTATTCAACACTGACTGGGTCTAGCCAGTTTGTAAACTTCCATCTGAGTTTAGAATTGACACTGTCAAAGGGCTTTCCACTTTCACTTTGTCACGTTGAGTAAAAGTCAAAAAAATTACATGATGCAGGGAATAAATTATTGCAGCTAAGAATCCTGCGAGAATATATCATAGAAAAGCAAGCAAAACTTTTGGATATATACAAACTGTATTTCAGAATTATTATACCACAAGGGACAAAAGATTGCGACTGTCTATCCTAATCTTTCTTATATAGAGGATACAATCCAGAAAAGCAAACACTAATGTTAAGCTTCTGTGACCACAGACTTGGGATGGGGGGGGGGGTATTCTGTGAATAGAATTTTTTCATGTGTTTGTAGTTTTTTGGGATGGGTTTCTGTAATAGTAAAAAGTAAGTAAATTCAACCAACTATTAATCGTGTTTATATCTGATTACAGAAATCTGCTCCTGTGGAAGCCGAGTCTTAGTTGAACAAATTCTCATACTCTGGATGCAATATGAGAGCCTTGACTATCAACGCAGAATATTATACTTGGTGCTCTTGAAAAAAAAAATTCCATTATAACCAAGGACAAGGAGAAAGTTAAAGTACAGTTTGATGAATGAGGGAAACGTCCATCCATGAATGAATGCAGTGAACGATTTTTTCACTGAATATTGTGCAAAAATAGCACTAACTAAAAAGACAATTCTGTGATTCACATGTTCAAGGAATAGCCAAGTTTTTGGTTATGATTTTGATTGATTTTTGAAGAATCTTTTGATATTTCCACATAGTGTACAGTAATTTAATTAGAGATATGCCACCTGAATCAGTTTATTTAGTAAGTGTGGCTCATTTCTCTAAAATCTTTGGCCGACATTGTTTAGAAAAAGAATAGCTTCAGTATTGAATTTGGGTTTGTCCAGGTATATGAATATCATTGATTATTGACAGAGTTAACACGAGCATAGTATTCAGTTTACACTGCGCAAGACATGCACCTTCACACATTTGAATGCCACCCAATTTCAGATAAAGAACTGTTTCATTCACATGGGACAGGATAGTTTTCAACCATAGATTCTCTTCAGTATTGATTTTACTACCCACACCTGTTTAAAACGACTGTTCTGCTGTCAGTTTGTAGAGGAGTTTCTTGCTGTAAAACTGCAGAACAAACAAAATTTTTCACTATTAAATCAACTTCAAGATTACACATTAATTATTCATAGAAAAAACAATATTGATATAATTATCAGTTTATAGTTGCATTCAAATCATTCGTCGCTACATTCTACATGGTATTATGAAGAAAACTCAACACACTCAAAAAAACTTTGCTAGAGTGTGTATTTGCACCTAGTCTCGTATATTTTCTCCAGTTAACTGAAAGCTTTTGTTTATTGCCAAGTAGTAGATCTAAGGTATTTTTAATATGGCCGTACTGGAATATATGGTTATTATAAATTTTGTTTATGTGCAGTGACAACTGTTTTTAATGAGCTTGGTTATGATAGTGGTTTAGGTCACAGTGATAATGTTCTTAAAATTTATACTCTCCACCGATTATTCACACTTACCAAGTAATATGAGCACCTACCTATTTACTCATCATATGAAGAATAGAGGTCATTGACAATACCTTTGTCAAGTCTGGATGAATATTCTTAAAACCTGAGCTCAAACCTCAAGCTGAAAGATAAAAAAATATTTTTGCATTTTGTAACTTCTCCGAGTAAAATTAGTATCACACAACCTGGATGAATTTTTTTTAAACTCTGGTTTTTCTCTTTGCTGAATTTTAATAATATAGGTGCATAATTAAATATATTGATGGACTTGAGAAATGCAAAAAAAACTCGAGATATGGCAACATGTCAAGGAGAGTTGCTGGGATTGTTTTTGTTCTTTAATGAATATTATCAATAGTTGTATAAGGACACGTGTTAGACCAACTTAGCCGAACTCGTAATTATTTTCTGGAATGATGGATGTCACCAACTCATCAGGGAGGAAACTTTAGTTTATTAATGTGTGATTAAGTACAGGAGAATGATCAGTGTTATTAATGTGTGATTAAGTACAGGAGAATGATCAGTGTTATTAATGTGTGATTAAGTACAGGAGAATGATCAGTGATATTAATGTGTGGTAAAATGTATAGAATGCTCACAATGTTTACTTCTTGCATTTTTAAAGTCTTTCAGTATATCTTGTTGAATTGGAAGTTTAATTTGGATATTGATGCTGAAAAAAGATGGAGAATAAAGGTCCTGGTTATGTTTTCATAAAACTTCAAACTTTAAGTAACAACTCCACTCAAATTGTTTGTGCTGATTATTTGTAAACTAAGATCAGACAATTGGATTAAACCCATGTTTTGAAAGAAATTGATTATTTTGGCTTTTAACATAGAGATACTGATCTTAAAATTGTCTTTATAGAAACACTATAGAGGAGCACAATTTCAAGTTTAGGACCAGATGAGAAAGTTTTATGAAAGTGGGGCCATAAGAAAGGGGGGGGGGGGGACGGCTGTAGAATGTGTTGTGAAAACTTAACAGGATGGTGTTCTGTACTTGTTATATTCAACCATCTGTACCAAAAAGTATTTTTTAAAAATGGGCAAGGCACGATGTGTATCGATAAATTTGTCAAATATTTATCAATCATATCGCTGCCATTCAGTAACTTATGATCTTTTCTACAGAGTTTAATTCTTCTCAACAATCAATGTTGACCTGCAATATGAAAGTTCCATCAAGCCTGCACCTTAGCTCCACTTACAGCTAATCTGATCAGTCCTTTATTAAAGCATTTTGACCATTTATTTTTTGTAACAAAAAAAACTAAGGAAAGAAAATGTAAACGATTTTGAAAAATACAATTTATATCATTCCTCTGCGATTTTTGGTAAAATAAAAACTTGTAAAATGATTTTTTAAAAATATTTTATTTATTTTTGTAACATCCCTGACCAATCAGATTATCACAGCTCAACATTTATCGTTAACAATCAGGAATTAAACTTATTGATGGTAGTAGTAGATAAATAAAGCTTTCAAAGATAGATCAATACAAGTCGTACCTTGCCTATCCTGTTAAACTTTTTGTTACGGACACTTGAACACGTGTACGGAACACCAGTGACAAGTTTACTCGCTTGTCATTTCCATAACACATTCTAGAGACCCCCTACCCACCACTTCACTACCATTTCCTCCCGTTGTGAGCCAAGCCAGGTCACTGAAAATTCTGGTTTAGGCCATGCACGTTTTGGCTATAATTATCTTCCGACTAATACATTATGTCCTGTTTTCATCAGAGGCAATATAAACAATACCTTGGATCACTTGTATGTTCAACAAACAAGCAAAGTATGATATTTAGTGAATTTCAGATTCCATCCGTGCAATTTACCCAAATTACCATGTTATATGTATGAGAATAATAATAATAATAAAGACATTTATTGGCAAGAAATGACATACATTAATACAAAGTTGATCAAATCTGTATATGTGTAATTCCATTCATAAGAAAGGATTGGACTGAAAACGACATAGTAATATAGATACCTTCTCCTAAATGTGCATGGTGATGTATCATGGTTGAACAGAAATAATTGAAAGTTATATATTTACAATTGGTGGTGTTGCCAGAATATTTTACTTTTTTACATTTTACTGGAAAATAAAAAAGTTAGTTTTGAACGAGTGTAAACATGGGCAGCTTGGTGTAAGAGTTGTAACAAATGAATGGGGATCAATGCAGTGTAACGAATGAATGGGGATCAATGCAGTGTTTCCTGTTAGGAGCTATGTACCATATATACTCGCTTACAAGTTGAGTCCAACTGCAAACTGCACAGACCCAGATCTTCAGTCACATAATGTGCCAGAAGATCTGGGTTTGTGCAGTTTGTTGGGAGTAATCAGTAGAACAAACAATATAGACCCTGATCTGCCCACGCATTATGTGACTGCAGATCAGGGTCTATGTTGTTTGCAGTTGTACTCGATTTATAAGCGAGTTTATAAAGTACCATGCTGTACCAAAGTTCAAAGATTTGGATAACAATCATAAATATGTGAAGTAAATTTTGCATTGTAGACTGATTCAAAGAAAGGTGATGCTGAGCGAGTGTACATGTAGTAAGATTATTTGCTTTACCTTGCATAGAACTATTTTGATACATTTTCACCTGATGAAAACGAGAAATATTTCATACTAAAAAAAGGTAGTCAAGTTGGTTTGTGACTAGCATCTTCATATATGAAAATTTATTCTCATGAAAAAACATTCAGTTGGTCTAAGTGTGAACTCGCTGTTTAGTACCTTTCATGAAATGCAGGGGGTAGTGGAGGTTAAACTGAAGGTACAGTCTGACTTCCTGTGCAAATATTTTTCATGCTAATCTTAAATTATTCAGTGATTAGACCTCGGAGGCAATCCAGATTTTCCGAGTCATATCAAAATGGTATACAAGTTGATGTTTCCAAAGATGTTAAATTGTTGTCATGTTGAACTTGCAAGAAAAATAACAAAAGATAAAGAATAAAATATGACATAGAACAACACAAGTGTTGTGGTAACATAGTGCAATACAGTGGTAATTAATATTATGTGTTACAATCTTTACTTTAAAAATTTCTGGATTGATGCTCACTCTTGTGCCTGAATAATAATTCAATTTATGCTCTGTTTTAAAATTGGAAAGGCAGCTTATTCATTTGTATGTAGCAACACATTTTGTTAATTTTCGAGGCTGGGTTTAAAGTACATCACTTCAGATGCAGTGATATTGGTGGCGTGTTCAGAGATGGACAATTTCAGAGTTATGTAATATTCAAAATTGAATTCACACCATTTATATTTCTGAACTCGTGATTCAGGGGGTGTATTAGTCATCATAGTACATTTGTTATTTATAATTATGCTATGCAGGAGGTGAACATTTTGTTGACTTTTCTTTATGAAATCACTTCTTGTACAAGATCAGTCTTACAAGATGCTTAATTAATATCAAGGGTATTATTCTTTCAGATTCATTTTACAGCTTTGTGTCAATCCTGTAATTATTTCAACATTTTTCTATTGCTTTGAAACAAGTGCATAAAATGAAAGTGCACTTAAGAAGAATGATGTTTGTTCACTTTAATTTTTCTTTAGTTATACACAGTACTGCTGTTTATCTGTATAGCTTGTATAGCTCCATCTTAAAAAACTTGTGAGCTTTAAGTTTGTTTTTGAGATTTTACTTTTGAAAAGTCGCTTCATTTGCTTAAAGGGGAAACTCAAACACAGAGTGGTTTGATCTCGAAGCCAGGTTGTTGGTATAAAAAAAGCAAAATGGTCTCGGTGTTCATAATAACTTTTTGATCACAAAGCTCATGCATAAAGTCTAACAATTTTGATGGTCTGTAACTCCAAAGTTTAGAATTGTAACAAATTGTGGATTTTTAGAACTTGGGTTTCTTAGTTAAACTGCTGGATTTCAATTATATGTCATCCTAGTATTGTATCTGACTTGCAGGGTTTGAGCTTGACAAAAAAAAGTTTGGGGGGGGTTGGGGGGGGGCTGAATGAAAAATCATGAAATGAAATTGCCTTGTGACTCTGACACGGTTAAGCAATACGCAGCGGTAGAATAGGGCAGTTCATAACTTGAAGCAAGGTCTTCATCAGGGCAAAATTTTGTCATTATCATTCAGTTCTGTATTTATAGTAATATTGTGCATTTTAACATTAAGGCCAAACCTGAGCTTATCATTTCATAGATGCCATTTTAGTGTTGATAAATAGAACTGTCAGGATTTAAACTAATAAAATATGTGACAAGTTTATCCAGAATAGCCAACATAGAAGTACAGTGTCCAAGATTTGCTGTTAATTTAATCAAACTTTTGCTTGACAACAATGCAAAAATTAAAATCCAAGGAAGCAGATGTGTTTTTTGTTTTGTTGTTTTGTTTTGTTTTTTTTTGCTCTCTGTCTATGTGTCGGTTCATGGTATTCTTGTTTTTATTGTCTCGCCTGCAGTGCATATGTGAAACATGAGAATCACTTCTCTGACGACATGGGCATTATTGATGTTGGCATAGGAATCAGTGTTGTGTGATTGTATTTAGCTTGGTTTCTCGGATATCGTTGCATTCATTAAACCTGATGAGTGTATTCTTCAGAATTCTTATTTTCCCACTTTTTACTATTTTATCTTAGATTATGTGAAGGACTGTTCATTTTTTGTCAGATTGCAAAGCAATTCGGTTTATGGATTGATGATGTCCATCCATCTGGCGTCAACACTCGGGCTGAGGTTTGCATTTAGGTCATTTCTCAGACACTATTACTCCCGAGAGTTCAATAAGTTGATGTTTAGATGTGCAACATGGAGTAATACTCCTGAAAATTTAGAAGAATGATCACACCACCTCTAAATAAGATGTTGCTGGTTGCCCATTAGGGCATTTCAAGTACAGTAAAATCTAAGCACACGTATCTCTAAATAAGATGGTGCTGCTTGCCTGTCAGGGTGCTGGTTGCCCATCGGGGCATTTAGGGTACAGTAAAATCTGACCACACCATCTCGAAATAAGTTAAAGGGCATTTTTATGCACTCTACTGATGCATTGTATTGATCCTCTTGAGCTTGAAGACATGGCAGCCCCCATAGAGGGCAGAGAGCATATGGAGAGGGCATGTTGCAGAGCCCTCCTAAAATGGGCAAGGGACAACACAGGCCATCAGGGTAAGACGTCAACCCCAAATTCCTCGTTCTCCAGGAACATCTGCGAACAGCAAATGTTTATTGCCCTGCATTATCCCCTCCATCTTGGAATTCTGAAAACCTTGGTCAGTATGACTTTCAAAGATGTAGGTATCAAACATACCTTTTTTAGAGTTCCGGTTGTAAAAGCGCCTAACCTGTTGTTTTTTTTTATCACCTGCCATACTTGTCGGAAAAGGTAGTCAGAATGTCTGCTTTGCATCTGCCCACCTTGGCATCCACTTTGGTTTTATGTTCACACATTTGTCATCGTATTTTGGCAGTACGACTTCAAATGAGCACCACAGAAACTATAGATTACAGTTAATTTTAACTTCTGATAGTACCTAGAATTTTTATTTTAATTTCAAATTGGTAAATATATTTTAATTAACTGCCACCAGAACAAACTATTTATTTTAGCTCTCCAGGCCTTAAGGCCAAGTAGATTTATGATGTGGCCCTGCATCCATTGTCATCTGTTGTCCATCGGTCAAATTTTGCTTCTTACCACTTGAAGAATATGGGGTTGTATAATCAGAATATTGGACCTGTTCAGAATGATTGAAATCCATGTGTATTAATGAGGTGAACTTGCATCTGATTGGCTGACCTTGGTACAGCTCTGGAGGCCATATTTCTGATCTGATTTTGATCATACTTTGAATATATGCTATAACAAGATCTTGGATGAGTACTACAATGACCAAGATATGTGTATATTAATGAGGTGATCTTGCATTTGATTGCCCAAGCTTGTTGCCACCCTGGAAGATCTGGCCCTGCATACATATTGTGCCATCTGTCATACAGCGATAATAGCTTGTTACCCCTCTGGAGTCCATAATTCTGATCTGATTTTGATCCAGTTTGGATTATGAGCTTATATCATCAAGATCTTGGATGAGGTCAAGAATGAGCAAGAACCATGCATATTAATGGCGGTGATCTTGCATCATCTTGGCTGAGCTTGTTGCCAATATAGAGATTGTATTTCTGATCCAGTTGTTTGAGTAAACTGGGTATAAGTAGACGTAAAATATCTGTATCCTCCATGGTTACAGTTATTTCTAATTCGATTTTGATCAAACTTTGAATATAAGCTTATATAATCACGGTCTTGCACAGATTCAATAATGAGCCAGATCCACACATTAATTACATGATCTTGCTTCTGATTGGCTGAACTTGTTACCACTCGGGGCTTGTAATTCTGATCAAATTTTTCTAGTAAACTGTGTAGACATCGGTATCTCTGGTGGGTACAGTTATGAACAAGATCAGTGTATACTGATGAGGTGATCTTGCAGCTGATTGAGTTTATCAGCACTTTAGTGACTATTTCTGATCAGATTTCTATTAAAGTTACTAATGAGGCTTATATGAGCTTTATTACAAGCAAGATCTGCACATGTTAATAAAATATAAATAGTTCCCAGTTGTATTGCTTTGTAATCAGTTTTCTCTTGTAACCAACCTTGCTTCTCTAAAGGAAGGCATGGGGTTAGATAGAGCTCTTTCTACTGCAAAAAAATATGCAAACTAAATTTTTTAAAAATGAAGTGTAGAATACAAGGCCTACCTGGACCTATTGTTTGTTTTTCAAACTTTATAAAAATTTGACATGTCCAAAACATTCATTCAATTTTTAATTTACCCCTGAAACGTGCAGTTGTAAAGTTGCGGTTACAAACCCATAAAGTCGGTGATCACTATCGTGTGAACACGTTTGTGCATGTGCTATCCTGTACATTTATAGAAGGTTGTTTTAAAATAGCTTTGAAATATTTTTGAGTGAACTAATTAATTTTTTTGATCTAGTGGCAGTGAATTAAATATATTTACCAATTAGCAATTACCATAATGTAATCTAGGTAGTACTAGCAATTAAAAATAAATACAGTGTCTGCTATGCTCATTCGAAGTCATATGATCAAAAGTTAGTATCTCTTGTTTTTTTATATTATTATTATTATTATCAGTGGATCATCATCAGAATTTGACACAACTGCACTAGAAGGCAAGAAAATCTGTACTAGGAATGAAAAACCAGAGGTCAGAGATCAAAGTCACAGGTGGCATTTATTTAATTTTAGGTGAATGATAAGTGGATTACCATTGCCATTGTGACTTGATCAAAGGTCAAAAGAACAAAGGTCATGGTCACTGGTTATTTGGTGAAAAACTTGCATGGACATTAGAATTCACACCCAATTTGCCATAGCAAATAGAGCATCTTCGGAACAACTAATCAAAGGTTATGGTTACAGGGTCACACTAGATCACAAGGTGAGGTGGTGGCATAAATTGCTTGAAGTTTTATGAAGTAGTTATAACTTCAGTTTACCATAAATTGATTGTCATTAGATTTGTCACACAAGTTTAACAAAGGAAATGAAACATCTCTAGCAATGGGCAAAGGTCAAGACCACCTGGGTAATTTTATAGTGCATTCCAAAAGCCGCAGCAACATCGTTGAAGGTGAGAGAATACATTTACACATTTTTTAGTCTTTCCATATTACTAACTAGCAAAGTAGGCCAATTACAGTCACCTCCTAGAAACTTGAACTTGCCTTGTCAGCACTATCCAGTGATATCACTCACAATTAAACTGAAATTGGAAAACAGACAGCAGTAGGAAAGAAATGTAAATAAAAGTATATATGTACTGGGGAAAAAAATCGCCTTTTTGCATAATTAAACATGAAAGTATGTCTATCCACGTGTAGAAAGAAGGCCAGTAACCAGAGCATTGCAAACAAAATTATGTACAAAATTATCTCCCTTTGATGTTTGGTGGTACCATCTGGAAGGAGAAGGAAAAAAACAATGAAAATTCCATTGCAAAGTATCGCTTCTAGAGCTCCTAGTCTTGCCATTTAAGAACATACGAAATATGGTGTTAACGGGGGCATAAATGTCGTAAAGCAATAATACAGAGCATTGTCTACAATTTCAAAATAGACGTGCTTAATAAGCTGATAAGAACTAGTCATTTAGCTCTACTGGTTGTAGACGTGGTTTTCACCACAAGACTTCTTACAATATCTAATCTAATATGGCTGCCACAGTGGCCCTCTTGTAAATCTTGTTATTGTTACTCCAGAATTGATGGTCCTATCAACATGGGGTATTCACTAAAAGACTGCTTATGATGTCTAGTTGGTCCTAAGTGAAACTGATGCCGATCTTATGGCCGCCACAGTGGCCATCTTGAAAATCTTGTTATCGCTACTCCTCTTGAACAAAAAGTTATATTGTCATGGGGGTTGCACCAGAAGACTTCTTATGATGTCTAGTTGATCTTAAACGAAAATTGTGCCAATCTGATATCCAATATGGCTGCCACAATGGTCATCTTGAAAATCTTGTTATCGCTACTCCTCCTGAATTAAAAGTGATATTGCCATAAGGTTTTCACCAGAAGACGTGATGCCTAGTTGGTCCACAATGAAAATGGATCCAGTCTGATGTCCGATATGGTCCCCACAGCGACCAGGACCCCGGGGGGCCAAGTGGTCTAAGGCGTTCGCCTTTACAGATCACGTACAACTCACCTGTCTGCGTGGGTCAGTAGTTTTTACCGGATTCTTCCTCCACCAAATATACTGGCCGCCATGTATTGCCTATCATGTGCTGAACAATGGCGTTAAACCCACCAAACCAAAGCAAACCACAGTGGTCATCTTGAAAATATTCTTGTCTCTACTCCTCCTCAAACGATGGTCGTATCAACATGGGGTTTTTACTAAGCAGCTTCTTGTGATGTCTATTTTGTCCTAAATGAAAATGGTGCCGATCTGACTTCTAATATGGCTGCCACAATGGCCATCTTGAAAATCTTGTTATCGTTACACAAAAGAAAACGGAAAGTCATAGCAACATAAGGTTTCCACCAGAAGACTTCTTGTTTTGTTGATCCTAAAATATGGTGCCAAACTGATTTCCAGTATGTCCACCACAGCAGCTAATTTGAAAATCTTGCTATTGCTGAAGAATATCAGAGATGGTTTAAACACTCAGATATTAAAAGGAAGAATTATAGGTTACTGCATTTGTATGGGAAAATATGAACGAGTTTTCTGAGTTAAACTGCACGACGTCAGGAGTGCAGTAAATTCTCCTTTGGAATGTGATTGGAAACGTAGTCTAGATTGCAGTGCAATTTCGCGCCGTGGATCAGAAAGTACATTTTGAAGAAATTCAAGATGCAGAAAAGTAAGTACATTTATTGCCATTCTTATTACCAGCTATAGATGACATATTTATATGTACTGTCATAATAAATCCAAAAAATTTCTCAAAAAAAAAACAAAAAACAAAAACAAAAAAAAAACGGCAAAATTGCAAAGCGGCTGGGGTGTGAGAACCCATTTCGTCAGCGGAAAATAAGGCTTCTTCGTTATCGTGGCTTCTTGGCTCCGAGGCACTTGCTTTTATACCAAAACCAGCCTTCTTTAGTTGTATTTTTTCGAATTTAGTGCTGGGACTGACTTGTAAAATTGACGGTCTCTGAGAGAAACGGAATATCATTTGGTCATAAGATGCCTTTTTATGCTATTTTTTTATAGACTCTAGAGAGCACGGTTCATAGTCTGAATTTTGGCTAAATAAGTGTTTAAATGATCGGAATGATATTTTCAATACTGCATGCCTCACGTTTGTTGTCATAAAGCCACCGCTGTACATTGTGAATATCACGTTCAGTCACTTGCTTGGTTCAAAGATTCTTTTGTGACTCAGTGAATTCATCCACATCGTCAGCTTTATCATCTCTACTCTCAAACAGCTTGTTTAGTTCATCCACAGACAAATCTAATAAAGCAAAGCTCTGGTGTCTGCTACATTTGCGTACATTGTTTGTTTACAATAAAAAGTAGTTCCTAACATGCGATACTATTTTTAGACACACGTGTCGTGCAGTATGGAGAAATACTGCACGATTCTGACAATGCAAAGTTAATGGAGAAAAAAATGAGTATATAATAAATGGTCTTATCTTGAATTACTATAAATTCTTTTCAGCCAGTAGAACGTTAGTTCCTTTGAGGGACTCTTGTTTTTTAATTTACATTGCATTTGGGGGGGGGGGGGGTATCCGCTTCTGAAACTAAAACGGTTGGTCCCTTAGTTCAGAATGTGAAACTAAAATGGTTGGTCCCTTAGTTCAGAATATGAAGATTTCGCCTAATATGTATGAGGAAAAAGTATGGAATTCTTTACTTGCAGTGATGGAGCACAGGACTGACGATTTTATAAGGTTGCACGCGGCAGATGTCACAATCATTCCCAACTTTGAGGCTAATTTCAAAACAAGGATTGATCGAGAAGATGCGAATGTATCGAACTTTTTTTCATTCGTGACTTCGAGGTCAATTCTACAATCAATCTGATTGTTGAAATACCCAAGATTTTTCCGAATAGATTGCGGTTTGTTTTGTTTTTTCCGGAGAAATTTCAGGCGAACAAAATATGAATTTTCTGTAAATTACTACGCCGACATACATTCGAGGCTTTGTTGCCTCAGCAATAGCAGAGGTGGTCCGAATGACGTCACAATCAAGGGGGCGCTCTACAGATAATACATGCTTCTGAGTGAGTGACAAGTGTAAGATGAAGTATTTTGCATTTGCAACATGCACAATGGAGAGAATGTTGGCATACCTCTATGTTACTTTCATGTACTGTGGCTGAAATTTCTTTACATATTGTACTTGTGGAAACTGGACATGATCTAAGCACACAGCGGACAAAATGGCCGCTCCAAAGTACTCGAAAAATCAGCCTGAATTAGTCAAAAGTGCACTATTTTCAGCAGTTATTAAAATAGGGAAACGAATTTTGCCAGAGCAGACAATGCCAGCCTCTGAAAGTACTATGAATGAATTAAAAAATATCCAAAAAGTAAAAAAAGTTATCGGCTCTTTTTTTTTTTATTTACCTTTGAAGTCCAGGAAGTGAAAATGACCAAGCGGAGCTAGCAGTTTTTTGAGAGGTGCACATCTTAAGTAAGACCAAGCTATATACTCTATAACCCAAATTTCACCCATCAATCACACACCAAAATAAAGGGAATTCAAAGTTCTTTTAACAATACCTAAGATATACAAGGTCTTTTTTAAATAGCCAGGACAGCCAGTGAGGAAACCCTGGCTAATTCTTTTTCTTTAAATTTCTAACCCTATGCAAAGTACGAAACTGGAGAGCGCCACCTTAAAATAAATATGAAAATTTGTGCAATTGCTTTTCTCTTTCTCATATAATTATGTATGCATTTCTCAATAAAATGGTATATTAACATTGATGTTATGCATAAAAATAAGCTAATTATGCCTATTTTGCTCTTGCTTACACAATATGCCTTGTGGCAGTATTTTGTGTGCAATGACCTCAATTATGGGAAAATTAGAAGTCTTAGAACATAGGAGTAAAGTCAACTTAAATTTAAAACTGTTGTATTAAGTCTAAGAAAAATATAGCAAAAATGTTTCTTTTCATTTGGTTGTAATAAAATTCTGGAAAATAATGATAATAAAGCAGATTCGCTTTCTTCCATATACTAGTGTTAGAAGAATTAGCAAACTTTGTACCCTTTGACCTTTGACCTCTGTGAACCTGAACTCTTCCATCCCTGTTCAGTCTGTAAATTTTATTAGTGACATCTCATGAATAATTGTGGCAAGTTTCATGTTCCTGTCTTTTACCAAAACATTGGTTGCTATTGTTGAGAAAATGCAAGGTGTAGTTTTAAAATAGCCCACTTTTCATCATGGTGGGGGGGGGGGGGCTGGGCTTGTGTGGGACTTTGCTACAAATGAATACTGTTCTGTGGGAAAATACATGAGAATTATTCAAAAGGACTGTTTAGATGCTTGCGGCTTAAATGTTTCAGCTATACAACCAAAATTAAATCATATAAATAATAATGCATATATTGTCTATATGGGGGCGCTCTACAGATAATACATGCTTCTGAGTGAGTGACAGGTGTAAGATGAAGTATTTTGCATTTGCAACATGCACAATGGAGAGAATGTTGGCATACCTCTATGTTACTTTCATGTACTGTGGCTGAAATTTCTTTACATATTGTACTTGTGGAAACTGGACATGATCTAAGCACACAGCGGACAAAATGGCCGCTCCAAAGTACTCGAAAAATCAGCCTGAATTAGTCAAAAGTGCACTATTTTCAGCAGTTATTAAAATAGGGAAACGAATTTTGCCAGAGCAGACAATACCAGCCTCTGAAAGTACTATGAATGAATTAAAAAATATCCAAAAAGTAAAAAAAGTTATCGGCTCTTTTTTTTTATTTACCTTTGAAGTCCAGGAAGTGAAAATGACCAAGCGGAGCTAGCAGTTTTTTGAGAGGTGCACATCTTAAGTAAGACCAAGCTGTATACTCTATAACCCAAATTTCACCCATCAATCATACACCAAAATAAAGGGAATTCAAAGTTCTATTAACAATACCTAAGATATACAAGGTCTTTTTTAAATAGCCAGGACAGCCAGTGAGGAAACCCTGGCTAATTCTTTTTCTTTAAATTTCTCCCTATGCAAAGTACGAAACTGGAGAGCTCCACCCAAGCGAGTCTTAACCGCAATCGGAATATCCTCTGTCATTTCTGTCGAGTCTAGAAAGTAACCTCGGATGTAATTCGCCGCCATTGAGAACTATATTCGGAACTACTTTTGTTGATATGGCCCACTATGGTTCCACTCCACAGTTATTATGTACTTCTGAGAGAGGAACCGCTATTTGGTGAAGTTGTTTGCATTGGCAACATGCATAGTGGAGAGAATGTTTGCATACCTCTATGCTATTTTCATGTCGTGTGACTGAAATTTCTTTTCATGTGGTAATTATGGAAACTATGCATTATCTAAAGCAGACAGGTATCAAAATGCCTGCTCTCATGTGCTCGAAAAATGAGCCTGAACTAGTTCAAAGTACACTAACTTTGGTAGTTACAAAAATAGAGAAAATTCATTTTGCCAGAGTAGGCAATACCAGCTTCTGTAAGTGAAACAAATGAATTTAAAATATATATAAAAATATATAAAATTTGTTTTTTTTTTTTTTTTTTTTCCAATTTACCTTTCAAGTCCAGGAAGTGAAAATGACTAAGTGGAGCGAGCAGTCTTTTGAGAGGTGCACATCTGAAGTAAGGCTAAACTGTATACTCTATGACCCAAATTGCACCTATCAATCATACACTAATGGGAATTAAAAGTTCTTTTAACAAAAGATACAAGGTCGTTTTTTTTAAATAACTAGGATAACCAGTGAGGAAAACCTGAGAAATTCTTTTTTTTTAAAACTAAACCCTTATGCAAAGTACGAAACTGCAGAGCGGAACCTATGGCAGCTGAAGGAGACAAAGTCTTTTCTGTCGTAACATATGTAGAGTACTCTGCTAGAGGCGAATCACCAAATCCATCAAATTGATGTATATTCCGACAACTACTTCTGAGGTTATTTCTCCGACTTGGCGGCCGAGCGATGTTCTGATCGGTTTAAGCCGCTATGCATAGTGTGGTTCTTTTCCCCTCGTTTTTCATTGGATTCCAATATATGACGAGAGGTCAGGTAGGGTCCAGTCAACGTGCTTGCGTACTAATGCGCGTAGACCCACTCTGCGCCATCGCCGCTAAGTAAGCGCCTCTGCTATTTTGCGATTTACTATCCAATTTTGGATATTATCCCTACGCCGATCAATTCGGAGGACATGTCTGTATGTTTAGAGTAACAAAATAGTTCCAAACTTTCGGCCCCATTACTTTGTTTACTTTCATGACTTACTAAGGTCAATCTAATATATGTCCTGATTGTAATTTAACTAAGTAAAATTCAATTCTTCGTAAAAAAAAATGTGTTAACATATCTTTTTGCATAGCACCTTCTTTACTGGAGCACATAAGTTGTCAAATCTTCAGTTTCGAAGGTGCGTAGTTTTGCACGTTGTCAAGCTCTTCAATTTCGGAGGTAAGTAAATCTTGGACGTAGTCCGCAATCCCATAATGCATAAATAGAAGTGATCGGTTTTAAAAAAAAACACTGGAACTTTTGAAATTTGGCGTAGACATTGGACTTGGGTTTATATGACAGGGTGTAAAAACAGCCTTGCGACAGCGATATATTTTGAAAGAGTATGAGCTGTGAGGAGCGTGTAACGGCTAGTTCAGAATTTTCCGAGGTGTTTTTCCAATTCATTCATGAGAAGGCCGGAGTGTGTTCCAACTAGAATAATTTCACTCCACGCTGTCTTTAACGGGAAAAATATTCAGATGTGTTGCATAGGCTGCCATTTGAATTTCATTCATGCGAACAAACCTATCAGGTGACAAATACTAAGTCACTGTGTAAAACTTAAATATTGATTCACTTCTTTTATATTAAATAAAAAAGAAAAGATTCAAAAGTTACTTTTATTTGAACTATATTGTTTGGTTTGAAGATGTTTAACTGACCCGTTATTTAGTCCATATACGTTCAGGAAACAAATAGTTGGCTTCATAGTACTTTGTCGCGCGAGAATTTGGTACTGTGTAGTCTTTTGTTTTCCCCCAAATGGGGAAATCAATCCACCTGATACATACATTATATATATATATATATATATATATATATATATATATATATATATATATATATATATATATATATATATATATATATATATATATATATATATATATTATTTTTGGCCTGACAGAAAACGCTTAGGTTACAGCGATTGATTTCACCCCCAAGTTCACAAAATACACCCTGCGATAGCGGAAGGATCTTGTTGCTTTGATGCTGATCCGTAGCGCGATGACACGCTGCCGCTTGAGGTAGAGAAATCAAATTTGGGAAGCATGTTTATATGCATATACTGCTGGCCAGAATTAGTTTTCGGGTTATTTTAATAATGTTAGCGCTAATGGTCATTGACCAGAATAACGTATTGGATGGTCTTTTGTCCGTCACCCGTCCGTTAGCACAAGTTTGTTATTGCTACTCCTCCTAAGCTACTCAGAAGATTGCCATGAAACCACACACACGTTCATCCCAAGGTCTAATTGATCCTAAACTAATTTTTATTTTGTGGGTTTTGCTTTTAATACTGTTTAACACTTTGGTCCTAAATGAAAATGGTGCCGATCTGAAATCCAATATGGTCACCATAGCAGCCATCTTGAAAATCTTGTTATCGCTACTCCTCCTAAACGGAAAGTCATTTTTAAATGGAGTTTTCACCAGAAAACTAATTATGATATCCAGTTGGTTCTAAATGAAAATCGTGCTGATCTGACTTCAATAGGGATGCCACGGCAGCCATCTTGACAATCCTTTTATCGCTACTTCTCCTAAATGGAAAGTCATATCGATATGAGGTTTTCACAAGAAGATTTCTTATAGAGTCTAGTTGATCCTGAATTGAAATGGTGCAGATCTGACATCCAAATTAGCCACCTTGGCGGGCATCTTGAAAATCTTGTTATCGCTAGTACTCTAGAATTGATGATCATAGTGACATTGTCTTGACTTAGACTTTTACAATAAATTCTTTTTAGGACAATTACTCAAAAATTGCTTGACGTATGTAAATGAAATTTGGTATGCCTGTTTATATGAATCCGTGATGAACTGGTTATTTTTGTGCCATTTAATTGAATTTCGCAAGTTTCATTCTTTAGTAAACATTTGAATTTCAGCATTTTGGAGGTCTACAGTAAGGTTATAGTGTTTTACAAACACTACCTAGTTTATACAGTCGCAAACCGCGTTTTATACAGAATTACACACCCTTCGTTCGACAACTTTAGGATGCGGATACTGCACGAACTTCTCTATCATGGGAGGTGGCGAATGCAGAAAGCAGGTGCTTTATGTAAAAGAGATATGCATGTAAAGTTCCCTTGTATACGAATTGATGGCCTATACAGGCTGCAATTAGGCCAGTGGCAAAATAAGACTTGTATGATATAGCCTTTAAGCTACATTCAATTAGGCCAGTGGCAAAATAAGACTTGTATGGTATAGCCTTTAAGCTACATTCAATTAGGCCAGTGGCAAAATAAGACTTGTATGGTATAGCCTTTAAGCTACATGCAATTAGGCCAGTGGCAAAATAAGACTTGTATGGTATAGCCTTTAAGCTACATTCAATTAGGCCAGTGGCAAAATAAGACTTGTATGGTATAGCCTTTAAGCTACATTCAATTAGGCCAGTGGCAAAATAAGACTTGTATGATATAGCCTTTAAGATGCATTCAATTAGGCCAGTGGCAAAATAAGACTTGTATGGTATAGCCTTTAAGCTACATTCAATTAGGCCAGTGGCAAAATAAGACTTGTATGATATAGCCTTTAAGCTACATTCAATTAGGCCAGTGGCAAAATAAGACTTGTATGATATAGCCTTTAAGCGACATTCAAGAGACCTTATTGGATATTGTTATAATCAATGGCGTAGCGAGGGGGGGGGGGGGGGGCGGTGGCCCCGGGCGGTACTTTCTAGGGGGAGGCAATTCGGTAAGAGTACCGTATATATCATAAATAATACGAATGGAGTGGGGGCGTAATTTTGGAAGTTGGCCCTGGGCCGCACTTTGCCTCGCTACGCCACTGGTTCTAATAATATATTTGGACAAGTTATAATGATTTCGCATATTTACATTCCTTCCAATATTCAAATCTTTTGAATATCAGGAAACGGTGATTTAAATATTGCTAAAGATTTGTAAATAGGGTTTTCTTGAGAGGATATTTGTAACTTTCTTGTTATTTTAACCTCAATTTCTCTGCACTACATTTCGCAAAAGAAAGCCCCCCACCTCTCTTTTTCTGTGTTAAAAAAATGAAAGAAAGAAAGAAGAAATAATTGAAAAACGGTCTTAAAACGGGTAAGCTCTGTGTTTATTCTGTACAGCCGTCAGACCAACATAGTTGTATAAGAAAAATCAAAGAAGGTATTATCGAGTCTATTGTACTGAGAACTAAAAATGTTTTGACCTAATCCCAGGCTGGGGACAAAGGACGGAAACCATGCGTGGCGAAAAATCAACGCCATTTACTAAATGTACAAAAGATCTTATATCCTGGTAAAGCTATGCATGGGGGTATTGAAGGAAATGTTTAATGAGAACGGTGTAGCTGGATAATGGACAAGAGTTAATAATAATATTAATAATTCATGTTAAGGGTAACAGAATGTTTATTTAGGTAAATATTGTCGCGAGAATTGCGTACGTGGGATAAAGTGATGCTTCATTGGAATTTTGATAAGATTTCATTGGGAAGGTTAAACTTTTTCGTTTAGGTCGAATTCCCCATGATTTTCAACTGCAGTATCCTGTATTGTTCCTTACGAGTGCGTTCTATATCGGTCCACCCAGTGTTAGCTAGACTCAGTCGGTAGCATCTATATGGACTTAACTGAATGCTCAGTTGAGTTGTAGTGGTTGGCGAGTTTTGTGTTGATTTTATTGCGAACGTGGCTCTTGTGGTTATTCTTCGTTTTCTGAAATTAACGGTTTCGACAACATCTTAAATGGCACAGATTTTGCATGTCAGCAGATTGATTACATTTTAGGTTCGACATCAGAACTTCTGATTTATAGTAAAGCCAACTACTGTCGTCGAACTTTTAAACGATTTGGTCGCATATGTTTGCAGATTATGTAACGCTTTTCTTTGCAGCATTATGAGCAGTGGCGTAGCAACTGCCCAAGCAACCCTTGGTCTTCTTTGAAGTTATCTTGGTACGTACCAGATGGTCCTTGAGATTTTTAGGTCTGCGATACGCAACCATAGAAACTTTTTTAAATATGCCCTTCATAGTTCGGAGAATTCGATCTGGTGCTAATGCTTCCGAATGATCTGTTGTAAGTTTGGGGCACTGGGGTTGAAAGTAACCACGAAGGGGACGCGCTTTTTGGTTTTCTTTAGTTAATATTTCTAGAGGAATCCTCTATCGAGGAGTCTAGGTTTGTTAATAGCCTCATCAATGTATCTCCTTCTGTATCTTCTCCGTCTAAGGTCCACCTTGAGCTCTCCGAGTCTCTTTTCTTTTCAAAGGTAGCCAAATTAGAGCATACGCGTCTGGTCTGAATGCACAGACCGAAAGGAAGATTGTTTATTATGTGCTTGGGATGGCAGCTGGTCAGGAGTAGATACTGGTGAAAGTCAGTTGGTTTAGGATACAGGTCAGGTTATATGTTCCCCTCAAAGAGGGTAGACTCAGTATCCAAGAAGACGTCGTCGCCCGATGCGAACCATTTTGATTCTATGTCGTCAGTAAATCTGCCCCCCCCCCCCCCCGCGCCATCACTGTTACGAAGAAGGTGCTATTTTAGCTGTTGGTTGTTGAGGTGTTGGATGTTGAATACAAAATTGTTAAACTTACGAACTTTAAAAGCTTGAGTGTGTGTGTGTGTGTGTGTGTTATGTACTATTGTATGTATGGATGTATATGTATATATATATAATATAACATAAATTTATTTTGTCTAAATCAAGTAGTTTCTGTGTAATACGGCTAACAAGCTGCTCCGGATGGACGAACAGACGGATGGAGAGGAATGACCAGTAGAGGCATGATATGATACATGTACACTGAACAAAAATAAGACTAACTTGGATTGGCTTTTATGTCATCTATTCTCCCCCCCCCCCTTCTCTCTCTCTCTCTCTTTCTCTCTCTCTCTCTCTCTCTCTCTCTCTCTCTCTCTCTCTCTCTCTCTCTCTCTCTCTCTCTCTCTCTCTCTCTGCATCTTGGCTTCCTGCTGCATATATATGACACAAATACAGAGTATAAACTTCTTATGTGTAAACATTTTCATATATTTTGCCCATCCTCCCTTTCTTTGTTTTTTCCTTCTTCTTTCCTCGCTTCTGTCCTTTCTCTCCTTTCTTCTTTCGTTTATCTCTGTCTTGCTTTCTTTTCCCTTCTTTGTTTCTTCCTTTTTTTTTCTTTTTTTTTTTTCTTACCAGTAATAAGGTTTTCTGAATGTTTCTGTATTTATGTATGGTAAATCTGCATATAGTACAGTTTTTGAAGTTCATTTTCAAAATTTTACTATGAGCAGACGGAGCTGAGAAGCTAAAAATAACATAAAGTTTCAGTGTTTTAATCGACTTTTAAATTAAAAGATTGTAACAAAGTTATCGAACTTTTTCTAGGAATAGTACGTGTATTTTCCCCCTAACAAAAAATATGTAAAATATAGATTTTTGGCTGATCGATTATTGGAGAATATAGACTGAATATGGGGAAGATGCATCATTGTTGATAGCGATTTGGGGAAACTAAATTGAAAAACAAGTTTCCTTTCGCTATAAAGTTATTTTAAAAAAGCCATAGTGATTAACAAGAGGAATCAATTCAAAACATAGTATCCAGTTTCATACAGGTATTGTCGTCTTAGTTCATTCAAATATCGGCATGTATGTACTAGGCATGATTAGAGAAAACAACTTGCTTGTTTAGAGTGATAAGTTTATTTTTCAAAATATCAATTAAATCTGCGGGTCTGGCTTCTTTGATAATCTCATGATTTGCAGGGTGTTGGGGCAAAGCTGCAGGTTTCACTTAAACATTTTACAAAATTTTCTATAATATAATATGCTATACTTATTATACTATATATAATATGCTATACTTATTATACTATATATAATATGCTATACTTATTATACTATATATAATATGCTATACTTATTATACTATATATAATATGCTATACTTATTATACTATATATAATATGCTATACTTATTATACTATATATAATATGCTATACTTATTAAACATACTAATTTAAGAGTAATAATGTATTTCTTTTGACTTCTGGGATTACTTTAACAAAACCAGAAAACTTAATTGCAAACATTATATAATTATACATGACTGCGTAGAATTAGGTGTTGATTGTCTGTCATTCAAAACTAAATCGTATTTGTCTTCTTACATTTATGCAACCATCGACTTTCTTTCAATCCACTTCTTCTTCTTTTTTAAGTCCATTTAGTCTATTCTCTTTTTCCATCTTTTTTAAAACGTCCTTGTTGATGATTTTAAAATGTCATTTAATTTATCCATTGTCTGTCCTTAAAGCTTTGACTAACACTATGTTACTTACTCAATCTCTGCGGCATATAATCTAAATATTTTCTCTCAGTGAGACATGCGTCACTAATGCTTTGTTGCCGTTAAGATTTAAGGAGAAAATCCTTGGTTTGTTGTTGTTCTTGTTGTTTTTAATAAACATAGTGCACAGGTAGCTGAAGGTCGGGATACTATACCACAGCACATAAGTAGCTGAAGGTTGGGGTACCATCCCACAGCACATGGGTATCTGAAGGTCGGGGTACCACCTCATAGCATATTAGTTGTTGAAGGTTAGGGTACCATTCCACAGCACATGGTAGCTGAAGGTCGGGGTACCATCCCATAGCACATAGGTAGCTGAAGATCCGGGTACTATCCCACGGCACATACGTAGTTAAAGGTAGGTGTACGATCCCACAACACATAAGCAGCTGATGGTCGGGGGACCATCCCACAACACATAGGTAGCTGATAGTCGGGGTACCATCCCACAACACATAAGTAGCTGATAGTCGGGGTACCATCCGACAGCACATAAGTTGCTGATGGTCAGGGCTGAAGGTAGGTGTACCATCCCACAAAACATAGGTAGCTGATGGTCGGGGTATCATCCCACAGCACATAAGTTGCTGAAGGTAGGTGTACCATCCCACAACACCTAGGTAGCTGATGGTCGGGGTACCATCCCACAACACATAAGTAGCTGATAGTCGGAGTACCATCCCACAGCACATAGGTAGCTATTCTATGAAAAAAGAACACATGTAGGTAGTATTCCCTGAAAAAAGAACACTTGTAGGTAGTATTCTATGAAAAAAGCACAAATGTAGATAGTTTTCTATGAAAAAGTTTAGTTGAAACCATTTAAGACGAGTATTATCTGTACTCTTATGTACCAAAACATATTTGATTTTGTTTTCCCAGTGAAAACTCTCATTTAAGTCGAGATTACGTCTTCATTGATATAGAATCTTTGGCTATACATTATTTTTCATTAAAAATCGTTACATACTTCTTTTTTGTGCGAGTAGTTGTAGCAGAAATCACATATTGGTCTTTTTACAGTTATTGCATCTAATTTGTGTACCCTCAACTGTTCTGTAATAACACTTGTAATACCCTCATATTGTACAAATGTTCTTCTTGGATAAATTGTAGAAACAACAAAGCATTGAAGGTAATAAACTGATTGTTGCGATATAAAAATCCCAATTGTCGCTACTCCATAATTACTCCATAATTATGCAAATGCTTGTAGAAAATACTTACAGAAATTAGCGTTTAACTACACCAGTTATTATACTGGCCTCTATGAGGGCTTATGAGAATTCCATTTTAAAAGGCTCGAGGATTTATGTGGGCCTATGGGAATTTAATATTATGGGCTCTATTGGCATGCATGGGAATTTAACATTGGGTTTGGTCCACTAGTAGTAGAGTGAGACATTTTGGGGTCAAAATGGCACGTGGAGTCTTACGGAAATTCCATGTTAAAAAGTCCATAGGTTTAACATTAGTGTGGCACTTGGCGGTCAAAAAGACACTTGAGGATTATACGGGTATTCCATGTTAAAAAGTCCAGGTTGAACATTAGTATGGCACTTGGAGGTCAAATATGGCACTTGGGGGTGAATGGGAAATAAACATTACGCGCAGAGATCATTTGTCATGTCTTCAATGGGAAATTAACATGAGGAGCCCATAGTGTCATTTTTGCAAGGGAATATGGAGTAAATGGAAAATTAAAATGATTACTCCATTGTGTCATTTATGCAGTATTGGGTCAAAAATGGGAAATTAATAAGTTGATCCCATAGTGTCATTTTTATACTCAGGAGGATCAAGGGAATACGGGGTCTTGCAAAAACGTAATCTTAAAACTACACTTATTATCCAACACCCCATACTTACTATCCAACACCCCATACTTGCTATCCAACACCCCATATTTACTATCCAACACCCCACACTTGTTATCCAACACCCCACACTTGCTATCATACACGTCATATGGCACTACAGGTACAAGGGGAATGGAAATGTTAAAAGTGTCCATAGATTGGAACATACAACACCAACGCCCATTCATCTACTGAACACACAGGGTAGGATGTGAAAGAAAGGGTATACAATATAATTTAAACCCCTTATAAACAAACTAGCTTCCCTATTCCCAAAAACTTCCCTATTATCTCCTTATAGACCAAGTTAAACCCATATCCTCCAATAACTTCTTTACCATCCCTTTTTAAACAAAACTACCATCCCTTACCACCCGTATAATCCCTACAACCCTATCAGTGAAATGTAAGGAGAGAAAAAGGATGGGAATTTAATCACTATACACACAAACATATTTATACACTATCACAAACATATTTATACACTATCATACATGGAGTGAAAGAAGAGAAAAGGGTATAAGTGCTTACACACATACACAAACGTAGCCTTCTATAGACATTAAACAGGATGGAGAGAAGAACAAACATACACTTAGGGACTGGCATTGGCTTGCTTTAACAATCCAAGTAGCGTGATAAAACATATCTGACATTGATATTAATGCTGTATGGATCTAAGTGGGGCTTCAAATTTGTAAAACTGTTTTCGTTTTTGTCATCCTAGATTTCATTCTCTTACTTAACGGCTACAAATTGTCACTTGATAAAGACTTGAAAGATTTGTATAGCAATAGTTGTGACATTTTACCTTTACAATACTTTATGTGGATTCTACTCCTACTGATATACTACGTGATTTCCATGATATGCGACTTTCACATTTTAAACTTTGAATAGACTTTTCTGTGTCAAACCTGTTAGCTGTCTCTCACTGTCAGCAGTAGCAGCAACTATTACCACCACTACAGCTACAGTAAGACTTGGATGTGGTAAAGGTTTAAGGCAGCTACAGCTAATGTTATCAAGTCTATACATTTTTTGTTTTAAAAACCAACGGCCCTTTTCAGGGCCCACCCAGATCTTTTAGAATAGAGGTACCACTCACCATTGCCATCACCCTTTTATTAGTTTTAGGGATCCAATAATTAGTCCTTTGTTTGCTAATTCATTTCGTTCATTTTTTCATCCATTCCTTCACACATATATAAAGCAGTGATTGCGTAGCCATAATAACCTTCCCTTATTTCCACAGCTAAAACAAAAGTCTTGACAAATGCAGACACTATGTGCGATGCACAACTTCAATGTACCTTAGTTTTGCAATTTGAATAAAACAAACAATGGAACTCCCCACTTCGATATAAAAGTACAGCAAACCTTACGCCGAGCTTGTTTGTTTTTGATATAGTGTAATGAACACGTTCTATAAACTGGGTCATGCCAGAGTTCGCAGATTAAAACCAACAATCTAAATAAAGCCAATGCAAAAAGTGTGATGTATCATAGATTTTTTTCCCTCATGCGTTGGCTTGAATTTAACTAACACTGAAGTGAAACCTAAGTCTAGTATTGATTCGTTCACCGCTAGCTGGAACACACCCGACTTTAATAGCATCTACTTTGCCAAAGAATCGTTTATCCTCGTTATTTCCCTTTTGCGTCGGCCTTCACTCACGAGCGCATGATTGAACTCTGTATGATTTAATTCAATCGCGATAGCGATCAGAGAGAGAGAGATTTTTAAAAGTCTGATAAAACATGTAGTCTTTATTCGACCTTGTACGCATTCCAAATGAGTTCTGACCTCTCACAGACGTTTAGTAAACAGTAAATTTGCAAACCTTTGAATTCAAGGTATGTTGACGAGAAATATATTGCAAATTTGACAACATATTGCACAAGTAAGATTTGTTTTTCTCTGAGAGACAGACAGATAGAGAAAGTCAGAACACAGGTTATGTAACCAAAAAAAGAAAAAAAAATTATCAGACGTTGAGCCAGTTTTCCCCACAAATAATTCAGAATGACTTTAACAATCGATCATCTTCCTTCCTTCTGTTCCACATGTTCCACGGTAATACTTTCTAAGACTCGATACCGTTCTTTGAATTGATCTTTTTCTTCTGGAGTGTGACACCAGGAAGGATAGATGCAAGCTTCTTGCATCAATTTGAGAAACTCGTTGACGTAGCCTGTAAAAATCCCTGGACTAGAGTCGTCGTCCTGTTGGTATTGTTCTGTGGTATTTCGTATGCTTTTAAAAATCGGTATCCACGATCGAGAGTATGAACAATTCGACACTCACTCACGTTCCTGTCAAGACGCGTTTATGATCATCGTGACGACAAAGTTTGTGTTGATTACGTGTTTCAGCACACGTAGGACATAAAGAAAACATCAGTTTTCCGTAACAATAATGAAACAAAACGGGATGGTACAAGTTTGTCGGTGGAAGAACTTATGTTTGATCAAACCTTCGTACTGGCGAATGTGTTCAGTCAAATTTCAGAATGACCGGTTGGAAATCGAGCATGTGTACAAACCCAAGAATACAAGGAACACACATGGATGTGTTTGATTTGTTCTTCTTGAGATTCGTCAACTTCATACAGCAAGCGTGTAGCATAGGTCCGTCCTCCAAACAAACTGTCTCGTGGATTCAAAGGTTCGATGTCTGCCACTTCGTAACGCGTCGAAATTCTGGATCTATTTTGACACGTCGATCGTAGTCGTGTTCCCACATTTCTATCACTTGGTATCGTTGAAGTTCTAAACTCTGGCATCGATTTTATGTTTTGTCGCACAACTATTATATGGTCTATTCTGGTTTATTCTGGTCTATTCCGACAAAGGATTTTTCAGGTCTCGTTGAGGAAAACATGTGGGGCAACCATGAAATAAACATCTCAGAAATTCGTACACAATCTGCGGGTTTTCTAAATCCAAACATCCACCTTGTCTTGAGTTTCACGCAAGCAATGTAACCAACGCAAAGCAATGTAACCAACGCAATGCAAAATTGATAGGATTGAAGTGGTTTGGTGGCTAGTTTGTTCTCGAGCATGAACTTCTTTCGGTACACTAATCCACGCGCTTTGGCAATGGTAGAAGCTTCCTCCAAGGGATCAACATCTCCGTGATCCAGAAATAACTGTCAAAATTTTCCACAACAACTTCGTATGATGTCAACATCGGATCGACACTATTTCAACATTTCTTCTTCAAACTCAAAAGGGTCTGAAGGGTTGGTTTGCTACCAAGCGTATACAGTTTCTCGTTGTTCTGTTCGCATACCGTCGGGGTTGTGTATCATGGACTTCAGGTAAATGCGTGAGCACGACGTGTTGATTTGTTTCGGTATTGATAAAGTGTGGAAAATAGTCATTAGCCGTTTCTGTAATTCCAAACGTTTTAGGGATTCAACTCAAAGGCATAGCCAAATAACTCATGGAATCTTTTAATTGTACGTTTCCCACTTGCATGTAAATGCTTCTATTTATTGTTTTAATTTTTTTAAATAATGTTTTATAAAAAGTTATCTATTGACATAAAGATGGGTGAGACATACATGTAATCAGAGACATATATAACACGTATTATATATGTCTCTGATCTAATACATTAAATATTGGAACAGAATTTCAATGACTTGTCAATAAGAAAGAAATGTAAGCGGTTCTAGACAATCAGTTGGTGTCTCTGTGAGATAGATGAGGGGAGATACATACACACATATATACACATGTCAAGGACGCTTTATTGTTCACTTTCCTTTATCTCGTGGTATCTGTAACTCAAAGAGTATATTCTTTTTATTCCTTTATTTGCTATTTCACATCTAAACATCTACATTTCTGTATTCTACAACCAAACTGATCGTAACCCCTCTACTCTAACTCTACTGCCTCCAGTCTTCGTGACCCCTGCCTTCTCATCCATGCTCATGCCCCCATTAGCAAACATAATTAGTTTGGGTCTGGGGCACAGTGACACACACACACACACACACACACACACACACACACACACACACACACACATATATATATATATATATATATATATATATATATATATATATATATACACAGAAATACATATACATTACACACATATATATATATATAAGCACATACACATACTTACATTTACATGTATCTATTTATCCATATATTTACATCTACATACATATCCATATATGCACACATACATATCCATATATGCACACATACATACCCATATATATATATATATATATATATATATATATATATATATATATATATATATATATATATACACTAGTATATGGAAAATATTGGCATTTCTACAGAACAAATATCAGTGCTAGCATGTAAAACTCATTCCGCAGGCTTCTTTTTTGTGATGATTCAGGTGTATACAGTTTTGTTCGAATCTCATCCAGGTAACAGTTGCACAAAACTGCATGACAACTTGACAAGTATCCTGTGTCATATAACGTAGAAGTTAAGGAATAAATAGCTCTGTCCGATTAAAATTAACAAGCTTTTTTCTTCACGTCCCAACAGACTGCGAACATAAGATTATTTAATGAATTGTTTGAATAATAAATCAAACTTCTCCCACTCAAAGTTCCTGTATGCACTGTATTTTTTTTACATCGAAATGAAATTGAAGTAACTTCTAAAAATATGATAAGTTAGGTATTTCCTTATAATATCTACATTTGTAAATAAGTTGTTTTGCTAAAAGGATAAGTAAATTTATTACATCGTCAGCCTGGGTTCGCTCTTTAATTCCAAATATTACATTTTTCTTGGAGGAAACTTATTTATAAGTGTGACTACACTTACTCTTGATCCATTGTAACATGTCATATAGAGATGTCTGTGATATGTGACAATCCCGGAACAGATGGGATATTGTTACAGCATGTAACGTACATAGAGACCAAAGATCATTTGTGACAATTTTGACTGTTTTAAGCAAAGTAGTTGTAGCCAAGATCCTATGTAAAATCTTCACGTGCATCCATTCAAAGTAGTTGTAGCCAAGATCCTATGTAAAATCTTCACTTGCATCCATTCAAGGTAGTTGCAGCCAAGATCCTATGTAAAATCTTCACTTGCATCCATTCAAGGTAGTTGTCGCCAAGATCCTATGTAAAATCTTGCATCCATTCAAGGTTTTGTGGCTTTATATGGAGGTATAAAAATTGGAGCCAATCTTTTTCTTCTATGTTGCTGAACTGAGCATGTCCTTATAGATCCTGGTTTTTCGTAATTTTCAATTAATTCTATATAAAAGCTTGTACACCCTTTTTTGTGTTGATAGTGTGTGCCGATATATTTATAAAAGGTTGCTGTAAACTACAATCCCAATTAAATTTAAATTTCTTTGTATAAGATTGTATAGCCGTTAGTATGCGATAAGATTATATAGCCGTTAGTATGCTATAAGATTATATAGCCGTTAGTATGCTATAAGATTGTAGAGCCGTTAGTATGCTATAAGATTTTATAGCCCTTAGTATGCTATAAGATTGTATAGCCGTTAGTATGTTATACGATTGTAGAGCCGTTAGTATGCCGTGATATTATATAGCCGTTAGTATGCTATAAGATTGTATAGCCGTTAGTATGCTATAAGATTATAGAACCGTTAGTATGCTATAAGATTATATAGCCGTTAGTATGCTTGTGGCTGTTACTACCCTCGTTACAAGGTGTCCACTTTATTTGGTTTGTTATCGTTTTCTAGAGGATGATCGACCTCGGTGTTATTGCCCGGATCGAGTAAATAATAATATAAATTATGAAACTTATAGATAGAATAACTAGAGATCTGAGCAGATATATAGAACAGAATAACACGAGCCCCCGTACATGAAATATAACAATTTAATCAATTACATAAACAAACTGGGAAAATACATTACATTAGGAAGATACACTTCTTTTTTAAATAAATCATTTACTGAATTTGAAAACAAATATACTTATGCAAATAGCCGATCTGTTTAAACGATAGAATTAGTTCATCATATAACCGAGTGTACAATCGAAGTCATTGTCCCTGCATAACAGCATAACCTGGTTAACACTGGACCCTCCAAATTCACCGTTGCTGTTCTCTTTGATCTTTCGATTTTTCACCCTCCGCACTCTCTCTGTCTCGCCTCTGTCGGCCCTCAACTTTGTGTGGGTAGGTGGATACGTGGATAGGTAGGTGGGTGGATACGTAGGTACTTGGATACGTAGGTGGATGCGTAGGTACTTGGATACGTAGGTGGATGCGTAGGTACTTGGATACATAGGTGGGTGGATGGAGCTATTTCCCCGTTCAAAATAAACAGAGAAGCAACCTAAATCTCCTGTCAAATATCCTTCTGGGAGTAGAGCATTACTCCACTCTCGTTACGTCAGATATCATCCTATCGGAATTCAAACAGATACCAAAGGCTATATGGTCAGGCCAAATTGGACAGACCATAAACAAACCTAGTTTCATAAGATTAATGTACTTCCTAACGGCTATTTCATCACTGACTCACATTAACATCACACGAGACATAACAGTTCCGTTCTCGTCTCAATTATACAAATGAATGAATGAAATTCACTTCATGGCTTAACTAAGTTAATTTCAGAAAATACACACACAAGTCTTTATCATACATGAAATCATCTAAGATCGGTGAATTCACACGGATTCTCGTAACTCATATCAACTAAAGTAATGCATGAAATTCGTGGAATACATGATTCCTATAACAATCAAGACGACAAATTCAAATAATTTGTCAAACTCATATAAAGAAGATCATTCTACGAATTCAGATAAATGAACTCAAACACATTTATACTCATATCAAGTAAATTGATCTTCGAATTTAAGCAAATAAATTCATACAAATATAAGCAATTAAATTCAAGCAAATAATTATATTGGTATCAACGAATTACATGAGATTGACGCAAATACCTTGTGCTTTCAAGCCTTGCTTGCTTTTTCCGCCAGAATTGTGTCCGTCAATTTTCCAGATATCCAGTCCCTTGAATAATTGTTTTACGAGAGAATTTCTTCTAAATTCAATCTCGGAGTCAACCTCTATATTTTTCTCTTCCAGAAAAAGTAGACTGGCTAAATTTTGCGATAGGGCATATTAAAAACCATGAAATTTCTTCTGGGAAACACGCCCCTTATTCAGCGTAGCCAATCAGATTAAACGGATCTACCGCCTTTTATAAATATGCGATAATTCGGTCAGCGTAACCTTCTAGATTACGCGCTATTTAGGTAACTGATTCTGGACAATCTCAAAAGATAATGGAACTTCAACTAGCTAACAAAATGGTTTCTGTACCCTCTCAACTCTGACATTTTTCGATATAAAGATCGAAGTTAACCTTCCCTTCCAGTCTGTCTGACTGTTAAATAAACGAATGCTTAGTTAAAAATCGATTCCTCCCACGACACGAACATTAAAACCATTGCAGTCTAGCGATTTAATATGGTACCTGTCCTCATAAATCTAATTAATGGTTCTCTGTCGAACTAAACTGTGCTCTACAGAAATCGACAGAAATTTGCACCTTTACAATGCTATAAGATTGTATAGCCGTTAGTATGCTATAAGATTGTATAGCTGTTAGTATGCTATAAGATTATATAGCCGTTAGTATGCTATAAGATTATATAGCCGTTAGTATGCTATAAGATTATATAGCCGTTAGTATGCTATAAGATTATACAGCTGTTAGTATGCTATAAGATTATACAGCCGTTAGTATGCTATAAGATTATATAGCCGTTAGTATGCTATAAGATTATACAGCCGTTAGTATGCTATAAGATTATACAGCCGTTAGTATGCTATAAGATTATACAGCCGTTAGTATGCTATAAGATTATACAGCCGTTAGTATGCTATAAGATTATACAGCCGTTAGTATGCTATAAGATTATACAGCCGTTAGAATGCTTTCAAAGTATAGGAAGTTGGTCCTGAGGGAGAATCTACTTTTGAAGTTGTCAAAACAAATCCAGGACCCATCTACATTAATAAAATCATAGATGATGCCTTTCTGAAACTATATATGTTGAAAACACAATTACCTTATATTTTTATGCTATGATTAAACCATACAGATGTTTGCAAAAGTAATCAGGTGAATAAACTTGAACTAATTTATGTAATTTTGAGAGAGAGAGAGAGCTAAAAACATCTGTCCAAACTGGATGAAGATTCTTTCTTATGGACTGAACATAATCTGTTCAAAAGAAGTAGAAAGGATCAATATTTGGAACTGAAAGTTGTAAGAGATGTTTCCATTTATAGTTCCAAGACAACGTTCTCCTAAGTCATGTAAGTTTTAAAGTATGTGTAAATTTAGAAAGATTTACCATCTTCATGTTCCGTCAATGGATGTTCAAATAATCGTTGCAAACACAATTTATGGAAGAAATTGATGTGTGAAATATGCAATCATGTGTACGAAGACTGTGCGTATTTGGTACCATTTAAATTTCAGTCTATGCCGTCTGATGGGCATGCAAGATTTTGAATTCCAATCTTAGCAGATAAGTTGAAATCACTGATAATATGACTTCCAAGAGAAATAATTAGAGACTGTTGCCCGGAATCATTCAGAGAAAACTACCCCGGACTACATGTATCATTGATCGTGCAGAAATATTTGTTCAGAGGCCAACAAATCTCAAATCTCAAAAGTAGAGGTGAGACTGACAGCAATCATAAATCTCACAACACTGCCAAATGTGTGGTAGGAATATCTCCAAATGGGCAAATTACTTTTATGTCAAAGGCATTTGGTGGATCCGCAAGAGATAAATTCATAGTTGAAAAAAAGTCGATTTTTAAATTACCTTCTCCCTTGAGTGTTGTTTATCTAGATATGTAGCTAACATTGCTTTGTGGGGAGGAACGGTGAAGATTCAGCAAGACTAGTAAATTTCTAAATCTACTAGTCCTTCTTGCTACAAGGAAAGTTATGTTATAGTCTAGGCCTGAAGAAACTCGTTTTGTTTTCTTATAAGTTAATGTTTTTTCACTTGACTCTCGGTGAAACTTGAACTGACACATAAAATGACTACATTTTATTTTCCCAAATCTGCAATTTAAATAAATGCCACATTCATTAACATCATAACATTAAAAAATCTGAACCAACATAAAACAATAATTATATAAATTTATAGTCACAGACGCATACTTGTTTTGAAAGTCTAACTGAACAATAAGCGATCTTCTTTAATTTCATCAACTATGCGTGACATCGTTTTCTCTGCATAAAATGTATGATGTCTTGTAACGTGACCATTTACATAATTTTCATCATACTTTACATTTACAAACTTGTGGTCATCTGCACTAAGCCATACAAGAAGTTTACATTTCCTAAGATCAGTGCAAAACATTGGCATCTGTATTTGCGTATAGAACACTATATTCTCTTTCTTCTTATTAATCAGACTGTCATTGCCACTCTTTTGGACATCATATTTCTTGTTTGAACAAAAATTCATCCAGTGTGGTCCAGTTAGTAGGAATTGGACTTTTAATTTCAAGCAGCGTGTCTTCATTTAAAATTCTGTCTGGGGTCGCTGACAACCAATTTTCCTGCACAGAAACATACATTCCTTTCTCAATAGCAGAAATATCCATTAGAATTTAAATATTGTTTTGCAGCCACTTCACTTTGAAGTCCGGGGTTTGTGAATTTATTTCCTACAAATTTGGAATGTAAATTTGTGCAATCAGTGTAATCCTTTATGGGTATTAGAAAACCGTGTCTATACATACTTCCTAATACCCTTTTATTACAAAATTTTCGTTTTTATTTTATCTTTTGCTCCAATTCATACAAACTTGTAAAAGAGTGTATTAAGTTCATTAAGTATCTGTTCTGATTGCTTTGGTAAAGTTAATAAAAGGTGATAAATTTTTAAATCGCAAGACTTTTGTCACTGCTATCTTTGCAAGTGGCGAAAGAACGCGCCTGTTTCATTGTAAAAGTAAATTCTTATCAAACTTAACCCTCAAGAAAACTAATTCAATGCAGTCCCAGTTAAGTTTATATTCAGAACAGAATTTCAATTTGTTGCCTGTTCTGCTTCCAAACCATGTTACCTTTTTTTATATATTAATACTTAGACCTGAGAATTTTGAATATTGATACATAAGATCTAAATCAGATTTCAAAGACTTTTTGGAACCATCTGAACCATCAAGAGAGAATGATGTGTCGTTTGCGTATTGAGAATTAACATAAGTTGTACTACCAACATGTATTCCATTAATATTCTCTTCTTTTTTTATATTATCATATGAGCCAGTATCCCCGCACACAAGATAAAGATAATTGGTTAGAGAGGGTCGTCTTGTCTGCAGCCACTTTCAGTATGAAACCATATAGATACTTGTCCATTAATAGTTACACATAATTTGATATTACAATTAAAAAAAAGCTCAATCCATTTTATACTCGATTCATCAAAATTAAAAAAAATTTCATTACTGTATCTATGAACAATCATGCCACAGAATCAAATGCTTTTTCGAAATCAATTACAATGAGCAGACCAGGAATTTTGTACTTTCTAGTGCAAAGCATCAAATGATATAAGTACCTGATATTTTCACCAATTTATCTCCCTTTCCAAAAACCCGTTTGACCGTCTATACTTTTAGGGAGTACAGTTGTGCTATTCTCTTTGCTATACAAACAGAAGGAATTTTATATGACATATTTAGAAGTAAAACAGGTCTCCAGTTTGAAATATGTTGTTTAAGCTTGTCGCACTTTAGTGAACATATTATGACACCCTCTTTATGGGTGGGACATAGTTCTCCACGTTCATATCCAAAATGTATTGCTTTCACCAAAAAGTGTCCAACATGTTTCCAAAAGAATTTATAAAATTCTACTGTGAAACCGTTGGATTTGGGGCTTTTTCATTTTTCATTTTTCGAATACTATTATTGACTTATATATAGGATATATGGCCATTCGTTGAATCCATCTGAATATTATTTAATTTTGGAATATCAGAATAATTGAGAACAGTGTCAAGATCAACAGGTTCAACTTCACGTTTGTTTTTTTTTTTTTGTTGTTGTTTTTTTTTTTGTTGCTGTTGTATAAATTACTGTAGTAACGTTTGGCTTCTTCCAAAATTTCCTCTTGAGTTTCTGTTACGGATTCATTATTTTGGACAAGTGCAAGCATCATTTTACTAGTATAGTTTCTGTTACCGATCCATTATTTGGACAAGTGCAAGCATCATTTACTAGTATAGTTTCTGTTACCGATCCATTATTTGGACAAGTGCAAGCATCATTTTACTAATATAGTTTCTGTTACCGATCCATTATTTGGACAAGTGCAAGCATCATTTTACTAGTATAGTTTCTGTTACCGATCCATTATTTGGACAAGTGCAAGCATCATTTTACTAGTATAGTTTCTGTTACCGATCCATTATTTGGACAAGTGCAAGCATCATTTTACTAATATAGTTTCTGTTACCGATCCATTATTTGGACAAGTGCAAGCATCATTTTACTAGTATAGTTTCTGTTACCGATCCATTATTTGGACAAGTGCAAGCATCATTTTACTAATATAGTTTCTGTTACCGATCCATTATTTGGACAAGTGCAAGCATCATTTTACTAATATAGTTTCTGTTACCGATCCATTATTTGGACAAGTGCAAGCATCATTTTACTAGTATAGTTTCTGTTACCGATCCATTATTTGGACAAGTGCAAGCATCATTTTACTAGTATAGTTTCTGTTACCGATCCATTATTTGGACAAGTGCAAGCATCATTTTACTAATATAGTTTCTGTTTGCTTGATTAGAAAAGTATTTTATTACTATCTCTCACTCTTCAATCCATTTCGCTCTAGCCCCAACCTTTGTTCCTTCCATTTCTTCTTCCTGATCTCTTCGTGTTCTCTCTTTCATTCATCTAATTTTGATAATTCTTTTGCATCAATTCTCTCTTCTATTGACAGTATCTCCTTAAGCAGTTGATTTTTCAGTCCATCTTGAGGGGTTTTTTTCCTAAAAGAAGAAAATGATATTGTAATTCCTCTAATTTTTAACAATAGTATCTCAAAGAAACGTTTATCACTAATAGTAAATTTCAGATCAGCAGAGGGAATATTTACCAAATTATCAGATTGGTCTGTATTAATATTTTACATTTTGAATGGTTTCTTTTACTTTATGAATGTATTCTGAGTCTTTGAGCAGTGAATTATTTATTATCCAAAAAGTTTTTCTTTTTGTTTCAATTTGAAAAACTATTTTTGTTTCTACCAAAGAGTGATCAGTCCTATATCCTGATTCAATATTAGCATTTTTAACTATTGTAAATAAATGTTCAGAGACTATGTAAAAAAATCAAGTCTTGCTTGTTTTATGGGGTTATTTTTCCTCCACATGTATCTATGGACACCAATATTCTGCTCCCGCCAAATATCTAGAAGACTATATTCCATACAAGTATCTAAAAAAACATCCCCTGGATTATTGAAATTATTGTAATTATATAGTAGTATCTAAAAAACCATCCCCTGGATTATTGAAATTATCGTAATTATATACAAGTATCTAAAATAACATCCCCTGGATTATTGAAATTATTGTAATTATATAGTAGTATCTAAAAAACCATCCCCTGGATTATTGAAATTATCGTAATTATATACAAGTATCTAAAATAACATCGACTGGATTATTTAAATATTGTAATAATATAGTAGTATCTAAAAAATAACATCCCCTGGATTATTGAAATTATCGTAATTATATAGTAGTATCTAAAAAACCATCCCCTGGATTATTGAAATTATCGTAATTATATACAAGTATCTAAAATAACATCGACTGGATTATTTAAATATTGTAATAATATACAAGTATCTAAAAAAAACATCTCCTGGATTATTTAAATTATCGTAATTATAAACAAGTATCTTAAAAAAAACATCCCCTGGATTATTGAAATTATCGTAATTATATATGTATCTAAAAAAAACATCCCCTGGATTATTGAAATTATCGTAATTATATAGTAGTATCTAAAATAACATACCCTGGATTATTGAAATTATCGTAATTATATACAAGTATCTAAAATAACATCCCCTGGATTATTGAAATATTGTAATTATATACAAGTATCTAAAATAACATACCCTGGATTATTGAAATTATCGTAATTATATACAAGTATCTAAAATAACATACCCTGGATTATTGAAATTATCGTAATTATATACAAGTATCTAAAAAAAAAAACATCCCCTGGATTATTGAAATTATTGTAATTATATACAAGTATCTAAAATAACATACCCTGCCTTTGGATTATTGAAATTATTGTAATTATATACAAGTATCTATAAAAAAAACATCGCCTGGATTATTTAAATTATTGTAATTATATACAAGTATCTAAAACAACATCCCCTGGATTATTGAAATTATCGTGATAATATACAAGTATCTAAAATAACATCCCCTGGATTATTGAAATTATCGTAATTATATACAAGTATCTAAAATAACATCTCCTGGATTATTGAAATTATTGTAATTATATACAAGTATCTAAAAAAAACATCCCCTGGATTATTGAAATTATTGTAATTATATACAAGTATCTAAAACAACATCCCCTGGATTATTGAAATTATCGTAATTATATACAAGTATCTAAAAAAAACATCCCCTGGATTATTGAAATTATCTTAATTATATACAAGTATCTAAAAAAGACATCCCCTGGATTATTGAAATTATCGTAATTATATACAAGTATCTAAAATAACATCTTCTGGATTATTGAAATTATCGTAATTATATACAAGTATCTAAAACAACATCCCCTGGATTATTGAAATTATCGTAATTATATACAAGTATCTAAAAAAGACATCCCCTGGATTATTGAAATTATTGTAATTATATACAAGTATCTAAAACAACATCCCCTGGATTATTGAAATTATCGTAATTATATACAAGTATCTAAAAAAGACATCCCCTGGATTATTGAAATTATCGTAATTATATACAAGTATCTAAAATAACATCTTCTGGATTATTGAAATTATCGTAATTATATACAAGTATCTAAAACAACATCTTCTGGATTATTGAAATTATCGTAATTATATACAAGTATCTAAAATAACATCTTCTGGATTATTGAAATTATCGTAATTATATACAAGTATCTAAAAAAAAAACATCCCCTGGATTTTCGAAATTATTGTAATTATATACACGTATCTAAAAAAACATCCCCTGGATTATTGAAATTATGGTAATTATATACAAGTATCTAAAAAAAAAACATCCCCTGGATTTTCGAAATTATTGTAATTATATACACGTATCTAAAATAACATCCCCTGGATTATTTAAATTATCGTAATTATATACAAGTATCTAAAAAAACATCCCCTGGATTATTGAAATTATTGTAATTATATACAAGTATCTAAAATAACATCCCCTGCATTTGGATTATTTAAATTATTGTAATTATATACAAGTATCTAAAACCACATCCCCTGCCTTTGGATTATTGAAATTATCGTAATTATAAGTGTCAGAGCCTGGATCCATTACTAAATTAAAATCTCCTCCAATTACAATGTAATCATTTTTAAAATCTAGAATGTCTTTTTTTATCTGATAATATAATTCTGGGCTGTCTCTATTTGGTCTACATATATTTAGTAGTGTGAATCGATAATTATAAATAGTTACATCCAGAATAAGTTTATTTACCATATTGTCTTTTTTCACTTCATGCAAAATAAATTGGAAATTGGTGTGCAATAATATTGTTACCCTTCTAGAATTAGTAGAATATGAACTAAAGAAACATTCATATACCCATGTAGTCCTTATAACATTTTCCCACTTTTAAATGAAATCTTATAGAAAATAAATAGATTATTTTTCCTTTAGAAAATTTAAAACGTCCCTTCTTTTCTCGAGATCCTCCAGTCCCTGGCAATCCATTGTGGCACAAAATATTAGCTCAGACACAAAAAACAATCAATTAATTTTGTTTAGTTTTCTGTTGCAACTGTATGTATGCGTTTGAATTATGACATACTGTCTAGTGTGAAAAGAGTAATTCCATGGATATGCTGTTTTTTGGTGTTCTAACCATAGGGAAAATATGCAGAAGGTGCCACAGAATAGGAATAAGAAAAACAGAAGAATTATAGCTTTCATAATGAATAAAAACTGAGAAAACAAAAAAACAAACGAACGAACGAACAAAATGAAAAGTCAGAGGTACACTGTAATGATTTTGGTTCCGTTCATGGTGACTGTGGGAAATTCAGTGCCTTGTTCTGAATAATATTTCAAATAAATTGTCCGTCGTATATCAAGAAATTGTGAGCAATAATTGTAGCGTATTTATGAAAGTTCTTGTAACGACGCATCTCCTCTTCGCTCCAAAATCAGGAAGAGTATGAAAGTCACGAAAAATCTTTTCACGCCTCCCAGGAATCACTCTGCAATTCAGTAGTGATGAAATAAAGATTCCTGAATGCAGCGTTGCAAGCGCGATGAGTGACAACACAATTAGGATGTGAATTCCAGTCTCTTGAGAACATTCGAAGTAAAAAAAGATGAAATCCACATTTTATATTTCTTCTGGTCATTCAATAATTCGTCAGGTTAGTTGTCATATTTCTGAATATAATATTGATGACCCAACTTGACGACTTGGCCGCGAAAACGACATCGTTTCTTTCCTGGACAAACGTGTGACTTTTTGTTATTGGTTCGAACATGCTCTCCACAAGTGGGGCACAATGTCAGTAATTCGCAAGGAATTTTCTGTTGTTGAAATTGTCTCATGCGATGTAGCTCGTAACATGGTGAACTGATGAATATTTGCTTGCAAGAAGAGCACTGAAGTCTTTATTGTCTATCAGGAATACAAGGTTTGACGCTAAACTGCCACGACATCTCTCTCCACAATGAAAATGGTGCTTCCGACTCACATCTGTCACAATAGGAACTGTACCCAAGAAATCCTGTCATACTAGTAATAGCACTGAAATGACTTTGCTGATGATAAATGTGAATGTATTTTCCGTCTGAAAAATGGGGTCATTGATTCCCACGAACGACTTAAGTGTACATTTTCAACGTATAACGAGGGGCGAGCACGTCATGAAGTTTTTGCATTTCAGGAACTACACACACGGTCTCTTTCGAAATTCCTGCTTCTTCCAAAAGAAGTTTTTTTCTCTCCATTATTGGTTCTGTGCGATTGTCTGATGCCCTCCAGTAATCGTTTCCATTCTGGTGCATCGTTCTTCAATGCATATTTTCCAGCCACCACGATGACACGAGCTAAACACATCTGATCTTGATGGTTGCTAATCTGGACGATACTTCGTTTGGTAGACGTGAGTTGATCTACCAAAAAAACTTTGCGTCCTCCGCTGCCTGGAGGAGGTGAAACGTATATCACATGAAGGGTGGCTCTTCCATCGGTCATGTTAAAATTATCACTTTATTGTTGAACGTGTTGAATTTTGTCCAAGATTTTGGAAGAAGTTAATTCTGCAGGTGTACTAAACTCGATCCACATAGGAGATTTTAGACTGTCGTGAGTAATTGATAGTCTCAAATGATCTTGATTTTTATCTTGTTACTATGGTTTCAATTCCTCTAACATATCCTCCAATAAGTCTGTAGTGAAGACAGTTGCTTTCTCTGCCAGAACTTGAGACCTGAACTCTTTAAATTTGACCGTGTAAGTGTAGGTATTTGTTCTAAATATTCTAGAAGCCACTTTGTTAGTAGCTCGAGTGTGAAAATAATCTTCAGGAATCTACCGATCTTGACTCCCTTGGTCTTGAGGCAGAGCTAGATGCTGTTGAATCAGGATCAATCATGTCCTCTTCTCTCATGGTATGAGGCCACAAAGAACATCGTGGTCGCTTGGCCTCTGGTTTCTCCTTGGAAACGTTTGATCTTTCTATGACGACAGGCGATTTAAGTGTAATTTGACAAGGATTATTTCTCTCTCCATATATATATATATATATATATATAGCACCTCTCTACTAAAGAGAATACACTCATGCAGTTTCAATCTGTGAAGATGGAAGGGCCGCAGCATATCACACTTCTTGTCAGAGATTGACTTACAGTCATTCGAAAATACACCTCCAACAAGACTACTGCTGACTAGTCCTCTCGAGATAAAAAGTCAAGATACTTGTTGGGCTACAGACTGTCCACCTCGTCAAAAAAAAGACAATCAAAGTCAGGATAAAATAAATCCAGGGATGAAAGTAAAGATACCTGTTATAATTGAAAAAGGACATTGGTCTACAGAGTGTCCCAAGAAAGTGAAAACAAGAGAACAAACAGGAGTTTTCAGAAGCAGAAGACACAGAAGAAGAACCAATTCCAGCAAAGAAATTCAAAGCAAGACAAGCAGAAGAAAAAGCAGAAGAGACCATTCCAGTGAAGAAATTGAATACACAAAAAAAAAAAAAAAAAAAAAAAACAAAACAAAGCGGTAGAAAGACAAAATAATTTAAGTTTTGTTATATGTTTTAATATTTCATGGCGATTTATACTCAGAAGAATGTCTTGATTTCTTTTTAGTATAACACACACACACACACACACACACACACTCTCACGCACACACTTTATAATGGAAGGATTTGTTTTGTTTGATTTGCCAATGGTGAGTAGTATCTCTTTTCTAAGAGATCTGCGTGGGCCCTGAAAAGAGCCGTTGAGTTTTCAAAACAAATTATGGACTTGATAACATTAGCTGTAACTGCCTTAAACATTTTCCACGTCCAGGTCTTATTGTAGCTGTAGTAGAGGTGATAGCTGCTGCCGCTTCAGACAGTGAGAGGGAGCTAACATGTTTGCCGTAAAGAATATATCCAAAGTTTAAAAAATGAAGGCCACATATCATGGAAATCATGTGGGAAATCAGTAGGAGTAGGTAAAATATGGTTGAGCAAAAAGAAAAAACAAATACTTCGATATCCAAGAAATATTTCTGTTTAAATTTTTTAAGTTTAAGTTTAAGTATTATACAGGTAAAAAGTAACAACTATTGCTATGCAAAATGTTAAGTATCATTTCAGTTTATTTTCATAAGACTAGAGTCACTCCGCATTTTTACGGACACAAAAAATATTTTCTTACCAAGTACAGACACTTCACGTACGATGCACAATTTCAATGTAATTAAGGTTTACCGTTTTCAATCTGAAACAGAAAATGTCACAAGCTTACAGTACAAGTGAAACCTTTGCTTCAAGCCAAAACATTTGTAACAAAATGAACTGACATTGGGTAAGCAAGGTTAGTCAGTGTTTAAATCTAAGGAAAATTGAAATCCGTAAATTTGTAACAAATGGAAGAACCAAAACTTCCTCATACATACTGTATGACACATGACATTGAATATTTCTGCAATGAAACCTGCCAGTGTTTCTCAAGCGACGATGAGTAGCCGTTTGGTGAAAGAATTAAATCTAGGGCGTCAAAAACGAAAACAGTATTACAACTT
The DNA here is from genome assembly GCA_029931535.1 of Margaritifera margaritifera. Lineage (NCBI taxonomy): Eukaryota > Metazoa > Mollusca > Bivalvia > Unionida > Margaritiferidae > Margaritifera > Margaritifera margaritifera. The sequence continues at coordinate 1,198,677 of JAQPZY010001165.1, forward strand.
GTAAACCCCACTTGGCTCCATACAACATTCATGTCGATGTCGGATATGTTTTGACACACTTCTTGGATTGTAAAAGTAAGTCAACGCTTGTCCTTAAGTGTGTGTATGTTCTTTTCTCCATCCTGTTTAAAGTCAATAGAAGGCTATCTTTGTGTGTGTATGTGTAAGAACTCCTACTCTTTTCTCTTCTTTCACTCCATGTGTAATAGCGTATAAATATGTGTGTTTATATTCCAACCCTTTTGTCTCTCCTTACACTTCACTGCTAGGGTTGTAGGGATTATAAGGGTGGTATGGGATGGTAGTTTTGTTTAAAAAGGGATAGTAGGGAAGTTATAGGGGAATAGTTGTTTAACTTTCTTTATCAGGGATAATAGAATAATTATAAGGGATAGGAAAGTTAGTTTTGTTTATAAGCGGTTTAAATTCTTTTTTTATTACCCTTCTTTTACATCCTACCCTGTGTTGTATGTAGATGAATGGGTGTTAGCCAGTAGGTGTTGTATGTTCCAATCTGTGGACATTTTTAACATTACTTTTCCTTTTGTACCCATAGTGCCATATGTGGTGTTGGCTAGTAAGTATGGGCGTTGGATACTAGATAATTATGCGTTGGTCACTCAAACAGCGTGCTGGATAGTAAGTATGGGGTGTTGGATAGTAGATGGCTGGGTGATGGTCATCAAACAGCGTGCTGGATAGTAAGTGTGGGGTATTTGATAGTAAGTGTAGTTTTAACATTACGTTTTCCCTTTACCCCATATTTTCTTGATCCTCCTAAGTATAAAAATTGCACTATGGGGTCAACATGATCTCTGCACGTAATATCAATTTCCCATTCACCCCCAAGAACCATACAATTGTTAAACCTAGGGACGTTTTAACATGGAATTCGCGTTAGACCCCCAAGTGTCATACGAATGTTAAGCATATGGACTTTTAACATGGAATTCCCGTTAGATCTCTAAGTGCCCTTTTGACCCCTAATTGCCGCACTATACTACTGCCAATGTTGGGATGTATGGGAAATGTATTAGAAAAAGGGTCAATGTACTATGGGGATATATGAGAATTTAGCATGGATGGGCAACAATGGTGGTCTATGTAAATGTAACATTACGGGTGTCACTATAGACCTCTACGGGAGTTTAATATTACATCTATGGGAATTTAACATTAGCGCTGTATGGGGCCCTATGGGAATTAAACATGGGTAGGACATTAGTGGTTTTTGGGATAGCATGGGGTTTATGGGAATTTAAAACTAGCGGTTTATTCCCCCCCCCCCCCCCCCCACACACACAGACCGAAATTTAACATTACGTATGACACTATGGGGCTTATTGGAATTTAACATGACGGAACACTCTAGGGTTTATAAAACTTAAACAGAGTGGGTCAGACACACCTAATAACAGACAAAGGATCACATGACTGACCAATACTTATTCTGACTGACCAATACATAATGTGACCGACCAACACCTTATCTGACTGGTCAACCTATTGCGACTGAATAATACCTATTGTGAGCAACCAACAACTATCCTAACTGACCAATATATATTGTGAATGACCAAGATCTATTCTGACTGACCAGTATCTATTGTGACTGACCAACATCTATTCTGACTGACCTATACATATTGTGACCGGTCAGCGCCTTTTTTGACCGACCAACATTTATTCTGCCAATATCCATGCAAATACGTTGCAGTTTGCCAAATGTCACCCTTTATCATCTTTCGAACCAGATATTTTTATTCTTTTGCCTAAAGTTAAATGGCCGTTCCTTTATTTGCCAGGACAGTGTTAGAATAGGATTTGATCAGTCATAATATGTGTTGGTTAGTCACAATTGGTACTGGTCTGTCAAAATAGATCTTATTCAGTCATAATAGGAATTATGCCATAATCGCTATTCGTGAGTTATAATAACTATTGGTCAATTATAACAGATATTGGTCAGTGAGAATAGATTTTGATCAGACAGAACAGGTGTTTGTCAGTCACAATGTGTGTTGGTCAATTAAAATAGATGTTGAACAGTCACAATGAGTACTGGTCAGTCACAACAGGTATTGGTCAGTCAGAATAAGTGTTGGTCGGGCAGAATAGGTGTTGGTTAGTCACAATAGGTATTGGTCAGTGAGAATAAGTATTGATCTGTCAGGGTGAATCCTTGTCTGCTATTAGGTGTGTCTGGCCCACTCTGTTCAAATTTCATAAATCCTAGAGTGTCGCATCATGCTAAATTCCCTTAAACCCCATAGTGTTATCCGTAATGTTAAAGCCCCATAAGGTGCCTAAAACCACTAATGTTAAATTTTCATGAGGCCCCATACTATCCAATCCATGTTAAATCCCAGTAAGGCCCCATAAACTGCTAATGTTAAATTCCCACAGTTCCCATACCGTCCCAAACTTTGCCGTAATGCTAAATTCCCATAGGTGGCCATTGTGACCCAAATTTACCATAATGTTAAACTCCCGTTGAGGTTTTTAGTAACGTCCGTAATGTAAATTTCCATAGATCCCTATAGTGTCCATCCATGTAAAATTCCCATACATCCCCATATTACATCGACCATTTTTCTAACGTGTTTCCCATACATCCCCATAGTGGCCCAACCTCAGTGTTATATTCCCGTACATTCCCAAAGTGCCCATAATGTTACATTACCATAGGCCCCCATAAAACGTCAACACTTTTTAACATGTATTTCATTGACCTCATTGTGGACCCAATAACTACTTCTATCGGTCCGGCAAGATATACTTGGCATGATTAAGAATTTTTTTATTTCTTTTAGTTGTTACTAACTAAATAATACATGCTTCCAAACATTGTTTATTAAACCGCTAAAAATCTTTTTAATTAATTTGATTCCAAACTCAAAATATCAATTATTATTGTGCATATTTCTCTGCTATTTTCTTTTTTCCCAACCAAACAGATCCGGATTTTAAAAAATTTAATGTTAATGCCAAGGCCGGAGATCTTTGCATAGGACTTCAATATAATGTAGCTTTCAGTGAAATTTCTGTAGCGTCTAAAATAACAGACGTATTATTTGCATATTGGGATGATACATATATTGGGATGATACACACACACACACACACACACACAAATATATATATATATATATATATATATATATATATATATATATATATATATATATATATATATATATATATATATATATATATATATATATATATATAATCAATTTTTATTCCTGCGATCTCAGAATTTAAAATTATTATATGTCCTAACATCTCAACACATAAAATACAAATATACGGCGATAAGGATCACCTTGCCTGCAGCCGCGTTCAATGGGAAACCACTGTGAAACTTGACTGTTCACAATAAAACACATGAGCTAATATTTTTATAAAATATGTCAATAATTGTTTAACCACTGGGCCAAAATTAACATTAAGAGCGTGATCTATACATTTTCATGAGACTAAAGCAAAGACTTTTTAAAAGTAGACAAGTAGAGGAAGAAAATTCTTTTAATCTACAACTTTGCTTGCTCGAGGTCAGGAGGTAGTTTTATACTACTGGATATGGATGTGATTCTCAATATCACAAAAAGGGGTGAGGAGGTAGCTTCATACTACTGGATATGGATGTGATTCTCAATATCACAAAAAGGGGTGAGGAGGTAGCTTCATACTACTGGATATAGATGTGATTCTCAATATCACAAAAAGGGTGAGGAGGTAGCTTCATACTACTGGATATAGATGTGATTCTCAATATCACAAAAAGGGGTGAGGAGGTAGCTTCATACTACTGGATATAGATGTGATTCTCAATATCACAAAAAGGGGTGAGGAGGTAGCTTCATACTACTGGATATAGATGTGATTCTCAATATCACAAAAAGGGGTGAGGAGGTAGCTTCATACTACTGGATATAGATGTGATTCTCAATATCACAAAAAGGGGTGAGGAGGTAGCTTCATACTACTGGATATAGATGTGATTCTCAATATCACAAAAAGGGGTGAGGAGGTAGCTTCATACTAAAAAAGGTACCCAACCATTATCACCGTAATTTTCCATTAGCATACCTTTTTATGTACCAGTCTTTTTCTTTCTTTTTTTTCTTTTCTTTGTTTTAAATGATGTATATCGATTATTTGTCATTTTGGCAGCAAATGAAACAAGTCTTGGCGACAATAACTGTCTGGATTCATAGCAGAACAAGTAATGTTGTGTATTATTCAGAATATGTTTTAAAATGTAATTCATCTAATATACTTACCTTAGTTTCTACAGACTTAAATAATATGGTGAACTTAAATTATGATACTAACATTAGGAAAATTAGATATCTTCTTATCAAATGACGAAAGGATTACTTACACAATTTGGTAAAATTACAGTTATTAAAAGCTTGGCACTTTCAAAATGTACTCATTTATTACTGAGTTCACCAAATCCTCTTCCTTATGTAACTAATCGGCTAACTTCTCTTTTCTTTAAGTTTGTTTAAGGTGGGTCAAGTGATATAATTATATGGGATTACCATGAAGATGGTATAAAGATAGTAGATATCAGTATGTTCGCAGATGCCCTTATGTTAACTTGGATTAAAATAACAGCTAGAGCTAATAGCGAACTTGTGTTAGGAAACCAAAGTTAGGAGAAGACGGAGATTCAGGGGCCACGACTCCTCTAAATGACAACGTGGAATGCTTGAAATTCAATTGTTTCAAAGATTCATCAGTACAATTAATATCCCATGTCAAGATATGAAGTAGATCGACAAGGCCATAACTCCGTAAAAAAAAAAAAAATTAAAAAATGGAGCAGACGAGTCAAAGCTATTAAGGATACATCTAGGTCTATGAAACAATATTTGCATCAAATTGCAATAGAGTATGTTGAATGGTTCAGGAGCTATGCTGATTACAAGCAACATCCCATGTAAATATATGAAATTAAACGATAAGTGCCATAACTCAACCCAAAATGGTGTAGGCAAGACAAAGCCCATAAAAGACACATCTATTTGCAAGAGACAATGTTCTTATCAAATTCCATCAGAATACGTTGAATGGTTCTTGAGCCATGTTGATTGCAAGCAACGTTAAAAGATTCAATGTGAAGACAATAATTCGTTTTACAATGGGCACAACTCGGTCAAATAGAGGAGCAGACATAACAAGCCCATAACAAGCACGTGTAATGCTATGAGACAATGTTCACACCAAATTGCATCAGAATATGTGGAATGGTTCTTGAGCTGTGCCAGTGCAAGCAACATTCCATGTAAAGATATGAAGTTACTTGTCAATGGCCATAGCTATATCCAAATAGAGTTGTCTAGACAAAACCCATAAAAGGCATGGAGAGGTCTATAAGAACACGCTCATTCTAAATTGCATCAGATTATGGTCAATGATTCTTGAGCTGTGTCGGTTACAACCAACATAACAATATGAAGACATGAAGTTATTTGTCATGGGCCTTAACTCTATACAAAATGGAATTGACGAGACAAATCCAAAGGAGGCACATCTAGACCTATGAGATAATGTAATACCAAACTTAATCAGCAAATGTTGAATGGTTCTTGAGCTGTGTCGGTTACAAGTAACATCCCGTCTGAAGATATGACGTTAATTGTCAAGGGCCATAACTCTGTACAAAATAGAGTTGACGAAACGAAACCAATTAAAGACACAACTAGGTCTATGAGACAATGTTAAGACTAGTTTTCATCAGAGTATGTTGAATGGTTCTTGAGTTGTGCCGGTCACAAGCAACATCCCATTTAAAGATATGAAGTTAATTCTCAAGGGCCAAAATTCTATAAAATTGAGTTCACGAGACAAAACCCATAAAAGGTACGTCTAAGTACATGAAACAATGTTCATTCCAAATTACATCAGAATATGTTGAATGGTTCTTGAGCTATGCCAGTTACAAGCAAACATCCCACGTATAGATATGAAATCAATTCTCAAGGGCCATAACTCTATCCAAAATGGAGTTGACGAGAAAGACAAACCTTTATCAAATTGTTGGCAAAGGTGGCAGGACTTTTTGGTGGTTAAAAGAAGTGTGAAAGGATGGACAGACGGACTGATGGAAAAGGATACTACTATAAGACCCTGCATAAACAAAATGATTTTAACATTTACTCAGTTGTTTTATACGCATGTTACACTCATCTATTTTACTTATAGGAATGCAAACGGACATAAAAAAAATTACAAATTAATTTCTAACAATTACAAACCATCTTAAAAGAGAAAATGGAACGTGTGATTTAGTGATTTAGAAGAGTGTAAACGGAATGTGTACTTTTCCCAGCCACGCTAGGTGGATATGTACTCCAAACGATAGTTTTTAACTAAACTTTTGCATACGTTTTATCAACAAATATATTCGGTCAGTAAAATTATTTAAATTCCCGTATAACTTGTGTTCTTGTATAATAATTTTGTAGAATATCTTTCGAGACTGTCCAAAAACAAAATCAATTCCTAATAGTTTTACAGGATGGCTAAAGAATGAGTGTAATCATCTCCATAATTTTCCAACTTCAAAGAAAGGATTTCTTCTACGTATAGTAACTAGCAGACAGCCTGATGTTATCTATGTATTTGTGTTGCAATTGAAACTACACACTTACACATGTAGATTTACTTGTGAATCACCAAATATGGCTGACTTTAAGCGAGAAATTAAGTTGAACTTTATGTCTGAAAAGTATTCTGCATATATAAGTTGTAAATTGGGATAGTTTTGACATTAATTGGCATTTATATCAAAGGCTTTTCTACATGCAAGTAAGATTGTACTTTCGTATATATAGGTTGGTAGGGATGAATGACCGGTAATGTAAGAATAAATGTATATATGCAATATACGTATAAATGAATCTGATTGCTAGGAAGGTACTTATAAATATACAGATGTAAAGATACATAAAAGTAGAAATGAATGAACTGATTGATGAAAACTCATCATTAATGTAAGTAAACATGTTAAATTGTTCTAATATACAAATGTTTAAATTATATTCTGTTGCCAAGTATTTCTGCAAGTAGTGAATTATAACAGTTTTAGAATTAATTAGATAATTGCTAGTCAGATAGATAGATAGGTAGGTAGGTACATACATACATACATACATACATACATACATACATACATACATACATACATACATACATACATACATACATACATACATACATACATACATACATACATACATACATACATACATACATACATACATACATACATACATATTTAAATACATTAAATGATCTGATGATAATAATAGTTACTAAGTTTGTATGTTATGTTTCAATTACATGATTAATAATATAGAAATGTATATACCATACCATACCCCCTACCTCCCTCCCTCTCTCTCTCTTGAAAGCTTCACTAGCTATTTATAAAGTCTTTATATTGTCTAAATTAGCTACATTTTATACATAGTTGTTGAGCACTTTTATTTTGTAAATGATGCATCCAATGCACCCAGGGCCGGCCCAAAGGTTTTTGGCGCCTAGGCGAACTATGCAAAAAAATTCACTTCTGTCTAATTTGGCGCCCCTTGCCGTTTAATTTGGCGCCCCTTAAAGCATGGGGCCCTAGGCGACCGCCTAGTTCGCCTATATGGTCTGGCCGACCCTGAATGCACCCCAACCTTGGTACCGTAATATGTATTGCGTGATTTTAAAAAAAGGACCTAATTATGTATTGAGAGTCTGAGCCAAGCGCATACCAAGAATTAAAGAAAAGACACCTACTGGTGGACAGAAGGTCTTGACAAATCAACCCAAACCGGCGAAAAATGCAGAACATTCACGTTATTAAGCAAGTTACGAAATTAAAACAACACCCCCTCCCCGGGGGAAATGTCTACACAGGTAACAAACACTAATCACTTGCAAGGACGGCTCACCGCGTAAGTGGTTGCTTTTTGCTACTTGAATAGACACGTTTCTTTCCAGCGAAAGTCTGCTTACTGACTTAATCTAAAAGATAGCCTACCTTAAGTGTGCTAGATGTCATGGAGTGGGTATCTGTGACGGGGAAATTTATATATATATATATATATATATATATATATATATATATATATATATATATATATATATATATATATATATATATATATGATACCTTTCCTCCTAACGGTTAAGTTTGACGTGTGTTACTTACTTCCTATCCTAAAAGGTGAAACGTTCACAGAGAAATTCATAAAGAAAGAGCAAGACATTGTGTAGCAAGACATTGTGTAGCTGAACCGTTGTAAAACAAAAAATAAACAAAGTATGACTCAATTAAAAGCACGGTACACTTTTATATACTACATCTTTTTATCTCTCTTTTTATATTTTTTAAAATATTTTTTATGTTACATTTTTTAAAATTGTATTTATTTATTTATTTGGGTGGGCGGGTGGAGGTGGTGTAATAAATGTAAAAAGTACGCGTCAAAAGGCCGTACCTTCTAGCTATCCTTAAAGGAATTTTACACCTGGTTAAATAACTCTCAGCATGGCTTTTTTTACACCTGGTTAAATAACTCTCAGCATGGCTTTTTTTACACCTGGCTAAATAACTCTCAGCATGGCTTTTTTTACACCTGGTTAAATAACTCTCAGCTTTTTTTACCCCTAAGGTTTACGTTATCAGACATGTATCTTTGACAGAATAAAAATTCCCCCTACTTCCCGCAAAAAAGAAACTTGAAAATGACATCTTCCTTTGGGGAATCTGCCTTTTAAACATCCCTCGGGAAGTCGCTCGTTTTCCAGGAATGATTGTTCTGCCTTAGGTCACCAAGAAGGGTTGGACGACAGCACATGGTGTGGACGAACATACCTGGAAATTGTATGGAATTGTAAATTTCCACCAAATGGCAGGGTGTACCCAAAAGAAGTACGTTTATAAGATAATTTGGTTCTAGAAAAAAAGGATCTTTAAAACGGCTGTGTAAACAGATGGTTGCTTTAACAAAGTGATCTTTTAAGGCAGACTTGACCATACATACATACATACATACATACATACATACATACATACATACATACATACATACATACATACATACATACATACATACATACATACATACATACATACATACATACATACATACATACGTACGTACATACATACATACATACATACATACATACATACATACATACATACATACATACATACATACATACATACATACATACATACATACATACATACATACATACCTACCTATCTACCTACATACATACATACATACATACATACATGCATGCAATCGAGTGTGCGTGTGTAGGTAAATGCTTACTCATGTGTTACAAGAAGTGTGTAGGTAAATGCTTACTCATGTGTAACAAGTGCGTGTGTGTCTTAATCGATGTAATGAACCCAAATTTATGTTATTTTCTTCGCAATAGAAGGCATGTCCGAACTGCATCAAAGACCAAGTGCATTAATCTGTCTTTATATTTTGCTGTCTATTTGCCATCATGATATCTAGTTACTTAGCTTTCTTTCTGCTGCAATATGGAATTTTGATAGATAGGTTTTGATTTGTTTGGTTTGATGTTTTACGGCACATCAACACAAGTAGACCATTTAGCGCCAAGGCAACTGGCATAAAGCGCCTTGCCCAAGGATAAACCATGGTAACAGGAACTCGCTGATCTTATGGTAGGACTTGAACCAGCACCATTTCTGTCGCTAGTCAAGCACGCTAACCACTGAGTCACCACGGTTTACGCCTCCATTAGTCTCCTCTCACGACACGCACGAGGGCTCATCGGGCCTATTCTACATCTGCGACAGATCGATAGATCGTCGATTGAATGATTGATCATTCGATTGATTGATAATTTTTGTCGAACGCACATTAGTGGAAAGCGATATATAGCAGTCACTTTTTAGACTGCGGCGGCGGCGCTGGCAACATTTTTAAAAAAAAATGTTTTAGTGAAAGTATTTCAATAATGCATTGATCGTGGGCTCGACATGCAGGTTCTAGCATTTTTCTTGTATTCACTCAGTACAAGTGATCAATCATTTAATTGAAGGAAATATAATTAGGTAGCTAAACAGTTAAGTTGAATGATTGGTAGATTGGTTGATTACTAGCTCGATATTTAGCATTAGTTAACAGTTTTCAAAAAATAGTATCCAAATTTAGGGGAAGATATACTAGGTCGTGTACTTTATTTTGTACTCTGACTAACAGAACATGAATAAGTCTCGTATATATATATATATATATATATATATATATATATATATATATATATATATATATATATATATATATATATATATATATATATTTAACTAGAACATTAATTTTCTTGTGTCGGCGGTCATTGATCGAAAGGGGGACAAACAGTGTTTCTGTAAATGTTGAATTTCGATTCAAATTCAATAGGTCTTTAATGTGCTAAGTCACGAAACTATCTACACACGCTATGCCTATTCTTTGTGTTCTTAGCCAGGAACTTTAATAATATACTTTATTTCCCCCCTTCAATATCTGCTGTTAATTTGTCGCTATGGTTTCCATACCCGCGGGCGGTTGCTTTTCATTAAACCACCATGCCTCGCTAGTAAATCGAGAATCTAGCGCGAGAGAAATATGCCCTCGGGTTATACCCGGGAGTGCCCAGCCTATCGACAACATTCTCAGTTTAGCGAGATTGAGCCTTACAGAAGGTTGGAGATTAAAGCAGGCAGTGCCAGAATAAAGACAGACTTTATTTTTTAGAGGTAAGTATGATTTGGACTTTAAATGTAAGATATATTCGTTCATATCACATAAATGTGCTTCCTCCATTTGAATTTTGTTGTTTACATGGACACTGACGCAGAGGCAAACTGCGAACAAGGTTCCCTTGTAACTCAATACATACAGTCTTTGTAGTTTCATTGTCAGTAATAACTGGATAAGACAAATCAGACCCTGATATGTAATTTTAATTCAAAATTCGTAAAATCTAAAGATTGATACAAGAAAAATGGGCAGTTTCATAATTTGCCATGCTTCACTCGTTTATAGTCAAGTAACTCAAGAACTGTGATCAGAACCGTGTAGGGTAAGCTTCGAACTAGATTGCTTTGAGACGGATTAAAAGCGGAAGGGACACTTTAATAATTAACAATACCCTCGTTGTGAGTTTGTGAGTTATACATTTAGATAACTATGTGTTTTGATCAAAATATGATAAAATACAGATACCTTTGACTTTCTCTTGAATTTATATAAATGGTTTGTATTTATAACACCTTTTCATCCTGGATTTATATATACATGTATGTATAGGTTCCTGTTTCCAAATGGGAGGGGTTTTTCTCTTTAATAACAATGCAGTCGTTTTGTAACACTTGTTCATAAGTTTGAATGCTAAGAATATACTCATTTATAAAATACTACTAAGTTTTCTAAATAATTTTTTTATTTTTCGCATGGCAAATTCAAATCCTCATCACAGACCTATCGAATTTTAAAATAGTTGTAATTAATTTTTGTTTAGTTTTTGTTATTTTGTTTATAGTCGGTAAAATAGCTACAATCAATTAATGTACTTATGATGTAAATGCAAACCCACTTTACATAGACTTTGTCTATGTCCATAATTTTATAATCGACGTCATCCTTTGGATAAACTAATCAATATCGATATTATTTCATTTGAAGAGATGATTTGCTTACTCTATATCCCTAAAACTTATCTAACCTCAGAGATTAATAAAATCCTGAAACAGCACTGGTTTTGTTTTTTGGAAATATTCGTGTCAATAACAGACATAAAAACGTTTATTTCACTGATTTTCTAAACTTTATTTCAAATGAATCAGAAATTAATGAATTTCAAATTTTAACAAAAGACTGTGCACATGGTCCGAGTAGACAGAATATTTTCACCTACCGCTATGAGAGCAGGATTGTCCGGTTACCAAATAGTCTGGTTAGTTAGTTGGTATACTGCTTATTTCTTAAATTATTAAAACCCAACCCACTCCCCCACCACCAACCACCGCCACACCCCGCTCTAATTCCACCATCGTTTTTTTTTTTTTAAAAGTGAAGACGATATATAAATATATATATGTATTAAAACTATTTCAATGATTTCTTGCTGAAAAAAACATCAACCTAAATACACAACCTAGACTGTCGTATGGTGCTCTAGGTAAGACCAACCCGTGCGTCTATCGAGACTATTCAAAACGAGGCAAGGAGAATTTCTCCACGTTTGTACTATGGCTGTAACGAAGTTGAAAAGTTTTCAGTCGACCTAAATGGATGTGTTTGCCCTAAATCTCAGTTTTATTTTCCCTAATTAATAATGTTTATGAGGTAGCAAAAGTAGACACGACACACTTTTTTTTTAAAATTTCGAGCATCATATGGAACTTATTTTACAATGATCTCACTGTGTTTACTAGAATTTCACTTTGACACTTGTCTAACCACCGAACAAAAAATTATTTAAAAAAAAAAATCCACTTAAATTTAGTATAAATGATAAATATAAATAAGACGGATGGATTTTTTCAAAAGATTACACGATAGTTTGACCAAATAGTTATCTTTTTTTTTCTTGAACATATATAGAAAAGTTACTGTAAAATTATGATTGCATGTTGATGGTTATTATTGTTATTATTAGTAGCAGTGGTATTATTATTATTATTATTATACTTGTTGTTTTTTCTTGTCTTTTTATTTTAGTATTAGATCTAGTAGTAGTTTTTATTATTGTTGTTGTTTTTAGGACTTAATCACTGTTGGCTTAGTACATCATTAGTTGTTTAATTCCACAAAATATTGTAATTTTGCCTGACTATCGTAGGAATTTGTACAGACATGCATTTCTATTTTAAAAAATTAAATTTAAAAAAAATTGTTATATGTCTTGTTGCTTCCTTTCCCTCATACAGTTCAGTTTGTCATCTACATTGCACAAAAGCTATAGACAGATAGTATGTTACTGATCTACAATTAATACAATATATTCCACGATTTTATTTTTCTTCTTTGAAATGCATTAGGATTTGTATTCCCATTTACGTTAGTTTGGTAATGAAACAAGGCAAACTCAATTGCTCTTTTCTACACGTAACAAGTTGTATATCGTCACGAATCATGGCCTGCTACGAGCAAGGTTTGAGCCGGATACCACTTGCCTCCTTTTTGGACAGTCTCGCGAGCACGTTTTTTGGGTTTACCGAATTGGAGAATATTGTCATACTTCGAAAATCAAAGTACAGTAATGTGCATGATGCGATAGATCGGTATCACACAACAAAAAACTATTGTACCAAGTGACAAACTGAGAAACAGAATTACATGAAAGTGTCAACAAATATTAAAACCGAATATTTTTATTCTTATTTGTGCAAACAAAGTTTTAAAAAAATACCCATTTTTATTTTAAACGTGTCATTGAATGTGTTCAGTTGCTCAAAGTCACATCTGTGACGCCTCTTCAACGTCTCTAAAAGTTTAACTACGGCTAGTAAGAATGTATCTATACTTCTATAGTAGTATACATGAATGTGATTGAATCACGAAACTTAACACTGCCGAGTCAGGTTGTATTGATGTCGGCGACATCATGCCCTGGGGTGGATACAGTTTCATCTTCATTAAATCCGGCTTTCTTTCCCTGGGGTTTTGTCAATCGCCCACTGTATACATTTACTCTCAGCAAGATATTAGCGAGATAGCCGCCTGTGGGCATATGCATGATATATATCTGTCATGGTTCCAGGCAAGGATTCTAAGTCTAATGGTAGTCCGTAATTCAGTATTGCCCTCAGGGCAGATACGACATATGGGCAAGAAGTTAATGTATATGCCCTCCTAGGGAGGGATATTGCCCCAGGGTAACGACATGACTCTATATGCCCTGAACTTCATATATCTCCTCATTTGATGAGAGGGCACAGAGCAGACTTGGATACTTCTGGTTGAAAGATTAAGAAATATCAACCATAATATATTTGGCAGCACTGTTTCTGCAAGTTACGAAAGGGATTACCTTGACTCTTGTACCAGACTCCGATTGTCATCGTCGGTAAGCAAATGCGTCAGTTTATAATATTTATATCAATAGCTTCAGTTCTTAAATAATCACACGACGATAATCGATTTGACGTTTGAACACTATGTTGATGAAGAAAACCAGTCTTGTTGAGATCAATTATTTAAACCATTCAAGATACCAGAGACTTGACTATAAACCCACTGGGAAAATAGAAGAAAGCTGTATTACGGTGCTAACTGTATACCACAAAGAGAGGTGGGGTATTTCATAGTACAAGAAAGCTGTATTACGGTGCCAACTGTATACTACAAGGAGGGGTGGGGTATTTCATAGTACAAGAAAGCTGTATTACGGTGCCAACTGTATACTACAAGGAGGGGTGGGGTATTTCATAGTACAAGAAAGCTGTATTACGGTGCCAACTGCATACCACAAGGAGGGGTGGGGTATTTCATAATACCAGAAAGCTGAATTACGGTGCCAACTGTATACCATAAGATGGGGGTGGAGTATTCCATGGTACCAGAAAGATTGTATATTACGATGGCAACCGTATACCACAAGGAGGGGTGGGGTATTTCATAGTACAATGAGGGGTGGGGTATTTCATAGTACAAGGAAGGATGGGGTATTTCATAGTACAATGAGGGGTGGGGTATTTCATAGTACAATGAGGGGTTGGGTATTACATAGTACAAGGAAGGATGGGGTATTTCATAGTACAAGGAAGGATGGGGTATTTCATAGGACCAGAAAGATTGTAGTTTGGTCATTCTTTGAGTTCTTAAACACTCTGAGCTTGTTAAGAAAGTGATTAGTTTTTAACCCATGAAAATTGACGTTACTTAACAAAAATTCGTAATACGCGCACTGAAAAGTGTCTCAGATATTTCAAAAAATTTTGTCACAAATATTTTTTCTGCGAATTTAAAAAAAAAATTACATTTTTTTAATAAATTCCCTTAAATACGCGCTACTCGAAAAAATAAATGACTTTTGAAATAGCAGCGCACACTTCTTATCTGCGTATGGTAGACTAAATAGTTTTCATATCAGTTTTTTTTAAATAATTTTTTTCTTTATTCATCTCCTGTTATATCTGTCAAACTCGAAGGATCTTCAATATTCATTCTTTTAATTGAAACCATACTTATTTTTATTTTATTTTTTTAAATCACATGATATATGTATACATAAAAATATTTTACTTTTGTTTGTTCCATGGATTTGGGTTTAGGCATGTATTCGCTTGCCCAAAATTGACTGTCTCTCGATCGGTGCGTCTTTTAGTACGCGTATTTCAAGAATACTTTTCTTGTTTGATTTAGACGTTAGGGAGTCGGCTGGACTCGAACAATTAATCTAAACTGTAGCAAATATCACTGTGGTATTATCGATATTATATTTTATTTTACAAGTTCGACACAACTAATTTTTGATATTATATTTTATTTTACAAGTACGACACAATTAACTTTTGATATTATAGAATATCTATTCTATATTGGTAATTTAACGACCCAAATCAAAGTGTTAAAAAAACAAAAAACGACAAGAACAACACTTTAGTCAAGTATGTTGGTGTCGTAAGCAACAAATAATACTATATGCTGTTAACAACTATTGATTGACTATGTATACGTAAGTCATTTACGCTTGAGAGAGTTGGGGGTGAGGGTACATATCTTGGACCCTTCCCTGTTCACAACTGCAATTATTACTCTGAATAAGTCAATACTTCTGGTGCATAACTTGATGCCGCGTTGAAAATAACAGCTTTTCTTTGTTGCAGATGTTGAAGTTACCGATAGAAATTCTGTTCTAATAGAGAAAGTCTTCGATATCGATAATTTGTTCTGGATATGCGCTGAATTTATACGTTTTCTTCTTATATCTTGATATGGACAGGTAATACTGAATTTATACGTTTTCTTCTTATATCTTGACATGGACAGGTAATACTAAATTTATACGTTTTTTTCTTATATCTTGACATGGACAGGTAATACTGAATTTATACGTTTTCTCATAACATGGACAGGTAATATTCATCCTTCTTATCCTCTCCTTCTTCAATGTCTTTACAAAACCATTCACTTCTCATTAACACGATGATAATGCAATTTAATTCCATTTTTTTAGTTTATTGTCCGCAGAATGTATTCATATGAGTTGTCAAACCCTTTTTTACAAATATTTTTAAACAGATTACAGACAGATTATACAAAGTTTTCCAAACTGGAGCTGAAAGTGTCAATAGCCGACAGCGGACACCCGCTCAACATGTCCTCTCCACCGTCATCGTCATCGTCGCCATCACTGCTGCACAACGGTCACTACACTAAGATCAGTGGTGTTCCCTGCCCCGCAACGCCCACTCGTTACACGGCACCCGTACACATTGACGTTGGCGGCGTCATTTACACGTCGTCGTTGGAAACTTTGACAAAGTAAGTGTCCATGTGAATAAAACAATAAAGCTGACCTTCACTCGAACACAACGTATCAAAGGTTCCAAACAGCTTGTCCGTTTTCAAGAACCAGTTGGTCATATTAAGTTTTCAGGACCAACTATAAACTTATATCTTCTGGAAAGTATCTCATTATGCCATCTTTAAGTTGTAGGTTTACTTATATTGTTTGGCGCAGAATAATTTTTCAAGGTGTACAGTAACGAAATATATTTTGCTCTGATATTCTCCAGAATGTATAGTTTTGTCAAGGTATCAATTATTCCTTGTACACTTTGATAGCATACTAATGAACTGATGAATTGTGTTACAATTGTTTTTTCTACGTCCGCTTCTTTTTTATGAATGTTAAATCCCAAAGTGACGTTAGACATTTGTAGATCGAACTCTTTGTGGCCCATGACAGAGATAATGAGGTAGGGGTTGTTAAAATGTGCCAACTCATTATCTAATAGTTTACTAACTTTTCTCTTTTGGGGGTGATATGCAAGACTTCTAAAGTAATAAAAAAAATATGGGGATGATATGCAAGACTTCTAAAGTAATAAATAATATGGGGATGATATGAAAGACTTATAAAGTAATAAATAATATGGGGATGATATGCAAGACTTCTAAAGTAATAAATAATATGGGGATGATATGTAAGGCTTATAAAGTAATAAATAATATGGGGATGATATGCAAGACTTATAAAGTAATAAATAATATGGGGATGATATGCAAGACTTCTAAAGTAATAAATAATATGGGGAGGATATGCAAGGCTTATAAAGTAATAAATAATATGGGGATGATATGCAAGGCTTATAAAGTAATAAATAATATGGGGATGATATGCAAGACTTCTAAAGTAATAAATACTATGGGGATGATATGCAAGACTTATAAAGTAATAAATAATATGGGGAGGATATGCAAGGCTTATAAAGTAATAAATAATATGGGGATGATATGCAAGGCTTATAAAGTAATAAATAATATGGGGATGATATGCAAGGCTTATAAAGTAATAAATAATATGGGGATGATATGCAAGACTTATAAAGTAATAAATAATATGGCAGAATTTAACGATAAGACACTAGTGATTCAGTGTTTATGAAATTGCCTCAAGAAAAAAAATCTGTCCAGATAAATACATGTAGATAAGAGACCAATACACATTACAAAGACTACAAGTTTAGTTGCCCAATGGTTAGAACGTACTATGAGTTTAGTTTCCCAAGGGTTAGGACATATTATGAGTTTAGTTGCCCAAGGGCTAGGCCATATTGTGAGTTTAGTTTCCCTATGGTTAATATATATTATGAGTTTAGTTGCTCAAGGATTAGGACATATTATGAGTTTAGTTGCCCAAGGGCTAGGTCATATTGTGAGCTTAGTTTCGCTATGGTTAGGACATATTATGAGTTTAGTTGCCCAAGGGTTAGGACATATTATGAGTTTAGTTGCCAAAGGGTTAGGTCATATTGTGAGTTTAGTTTCCTATGGTTAGGACATACTATGAGTTTAGTTGCCCAAGGGCTAGGTCATATTGTGAGTTTAGTTTCCCTATGGTTAGGACATACTATGAGTTTAGTTGCCCAAGGGTTAGAACATACTATGAGTTTAGTTGCCCAAGGGTTAGAACATATTGTGAGTTTAGTTTCCCTAGGGTTGGACATATGAGTTTAGTTGCCCAAGGGTTAGGACATATTGTGAGTTTAGTTGCCCAAGGGTTAGAACATACTATGACTTTAGTTGTCCAAGGATTATGACATATTATGAGTTTAGTTGCCCAAGGGTTAGAACATACTCTGAATGTAGTTGCCCAAGGGTAAAAACATACAGCAGTTGTATAAGCTGTTTCAACTTATGTAAATTCTTAGTATCTTCGTAAACTTATTTGTTTAATATTACCTAAAAATCAAGAGCCTTTTTTTACAGAAACGCATGGAACAATATTCAATACAAACCCAAACATACTGACAATATTCAATACAAACCCAAAACATACTGACAATATTCAATACGAACCCAAAACATACTGACAATATTCAATACAAACCCAAAACATACTGATAAGTAGACAACATTAATATTGAAAAAGAAGACAATGTGAAAGGGATTGAATGGAACCGTAGGGCAAATACTACTAGCTCTTAATTTGTTAACAAGATTGTAGAAAGCTAGGTATGGCACTAAAAATACATTCGTTGTTCCATCTATCCATCAATATATATGTCTGAAAGAAAAGTACATGTACCTACTTACTTACGTATGTATTTATGTTTACACATTCAATTATGCACATAATACATAATATCTCTCATTTTGCAGAGAGAGAGAGAGAGAGAGAGAGAGAGAGAGAGAGAGAGAGAGAGAGAGAGAGAGTTTTCGATAACTTTGGGAAGTTAATTTTATTTTCCTTTTAGATATTCATGTAAATTAAATTCAGCACTGAGCGTTTAGAGGCAGACAGGTGTCAAGAACTCTCCACCCGGTAGAAATAGAACAGTGTAAACCTCCCTCAGGCTGTACCCAGGATTAAAATACAACAATTAAATTCTATAGAGAGCGATCGCTTTATTTACGCTTAATACATGATCTGTGGGTTTTGCCCGAGGCTACAATATTTTCTTTTCTTTGTCATATTTAGTGTGTTTGGTTAGAGCTACAATTATTTTATTGTCATGTACAGTTTTTATAATCCCCGTGCCTTATATGCCGTTTTGTTTTACTTAGAGAGATAAATCCAAGATTTTGTTTTATCTTTTTTTTTCCCCAGGGGAGTGGGTGGGTACTCGGTAGTATTTTGGATAGGGATGTGCAGCTAGGGCTCCCAGAAGGGTACCCAATCATGTACCACAGTAAACAAAAATTCATAAAACTATTAATGTATTAGTTAGAAAACTAGATACAGAGATATCTAACCTACACGGTATAATACTAATCATTACACAAACATACATATGTCAATGCAGAAGTGTAAAGTCTCTAATTTTACCTCCAGTATTTTAATTGGAGTCAGATACACACTTCAAGTAATAAACCCTTGATTCCTGATTATGGACTATTCATATACTGAGAAAAAAAATAAGGACCCAATCCTGTGAATAGAATTTATCGACGAAACATCTATTGACGTAACGCAAAGCTCAGAAAATGTACCCAATCAGGCGGAACGTACCTAGTTACACGATAGAGGAAGTAACACCACCCCCACCCCGGCTGGGCCTTTTCCTTACTTCAGTAGAATCTTTTCTTCAAAATCAATAATTTGTAAAAAATTTTAAGACGGTAAATCTGTCGTTAAAAAGTTATTATTTATTTAACATAAATCTTCATTTATGTCAACAAGTAACTTGGCCGTATTTGGCTATTTTGCCACAAACAACAGATCCATCTAGTCGAACTGAGGCAAGGTACGTTGCTCAAGGGTATCCGAAACTGACAGGCGGCTCTAAGACCCGAAATTGCGATCCTCCGCTTACATGACGAACTCTCTACCGACGGAGCTATTCCGTTCCTCGTTTATTGATTCTTTTTATTCTTAAATTGTCCTCTGGCTATTCAAAGTAAGCTTCTTTATAAAAACGCCAAAGAAAGAAACTTTTTGTAAATTAATTTTTTTTCTTTCTGTCTACGAGGAGTCTGAAGAAACAATATTAACAACACAACTGTTTATGAAATAAAGGATGCACATAGTAAGGTCAAATGAGTGTGACCTTTGCAAAAAAGTAGACAGACATAAAAATAAGTACAACTTTATAATTCATTCGAAACGCCAATTTCCAGTAATTTTCTCAAGAAATGCTTTCATCATGGGGTTATTTTTTTGTGCTTTATTCGGATTATTTAAAAACAATGAAGATATTATTATAGGTATATGATTATTTAACAGTCACATAGTCCACGTTCATTTGGCACGAGTTTTTAATTAGTCACATTTTTTTTTTTTTGCTATGTCGTCTGTGAGTTAGTAAATGCGCAAACTTGTGATAGTTAGGAAGTAAATTACCTCAGAAAAAATCAGCATATTAACAATTCTGATTTTAGAATACTGAACAGTGCGTCTGTTTATAGAACGATGTAATTTAAAATTTTTAGAGATTCTTTTTGTATTTTTTAATAAATAAAACGATGCCGGTTACAAATCTTGCACCGCTGGGAGGTGTTTTTCAAAATACATTGCAGAATTTCCGACGGCAGAGAGCAAATGCATGGGATTTTAAAAATAATAAACGAACAAAATATAAGTTTATAAATAAAGATTCGGTGTATTTCGATCTCGAGGAACGGATGCCCTACAGGCTTGTCAGTTCGACTGAGTTAATGATATTTGCCAGTGCCTAAGGTAGTAATGTTAAATTAACGATTTCCATCACTGTTGCTATAGAGTTCTGCGGAAATGCCTCCGGGCACGTGCGTCAGTTAGTCCTAAGATCTGAACACAGCAGACGATACGTTTAAAGCAGCTGAGCTATTCTACAGAACTATAATCGCATGTGAAACAAATGCCACTTAATTCCTAATAGTAAGGAATCTCAGTATAATACTGAAAGATAATCCTAATTAGCCGCCTTATTGCCAGTCAAATAATCAGAATATAGGACAGCTAAAGTTTCAGTAACATGACCTTGACTTGGAGTAAGCATAAGTTTATGAAAAGACAAATTTGAACTATAGTGAAAACGGTTGAGGCAACTTTTGGAAGGAAAAAAAAAGTCAGACTTATATGTCGAAGAATTCTACTTCCTGAACAGTATCAAACTTATTTTTCCCAACAGATATGTGTTTCTTATCATGCATGAAATGAAGATAGAATGAAATCTTTACAGATTGTATTTCTCAGAATTAGAATGTGTTATATATCTTTGTACATTCTGTTCAAAATAATTTTAGCATTATTGGAGTAAATTATATATTGTCTGCAGAAAGGACGAGATTCTAGTAATTATACACGGCTGGCAGCGTTCAAGCAGCAAACGGTTGTCGGAGCACGAGGAAAGATTTCGATCCCGAGGGTTAAAAGAATTTCCCGTGTACACCTGCAAAACATTTGCACACAGAAAACCGAGTATGATCATTATTCTTACTTGATCAGTCACTACATACAGAAATTATATTTCAGCAATTTATTAACAGTTTTTGACTCTCACAAGACATTACACTCAAGCATCTTGTGCAATTACAATGTTTTGAGTACAGCTCACTCACAACATTGCAGGCGTCAAACCATCTGTAATCGGCCTAACCATATAACTATAGTTGAGAACGTAACAGTTAATATGCATTAAAAAAAAAACAACAGATATACAAAGTAAGCTGAAGTAGGCTCAGTTCTGTCTGTCTGTCTCTGTCTGTCTGTCTGTCTGTCTGTCTCTCTCTCTCTATATATATATATAATGTTTTATAATTGCTGAATTCATTTGATTCATTTGACTAAAGAGAGAACAGACTTTGCCTTTGGGTACTGCCTACAATGCTGTCTAAACTGGGAAGTATTAAATGTGATCATGTACCGGTAAAAAATAGTTTCGATCTGCCGGTTCGCTTAGTCACTCGATAAAATACAATAGTTATTATATTCTCCACCTAAGGGAAGTTTGCACAGCGAGGGTTTCTCTTTTAACAAGCCCTGTTTTAGCCTGGGGCTACATAATCTAAATGGGTTTAGGGTTCACAGTGCAAATAGCCATCGTCTATATTTTCAGCCCCATCAGTGCCATATTCCTGTTGTCGGCATTAAGAGAGCAGGCAAAGTAGCAAACTTAAAGAAGCTATATTCAGCAGATAAGAAGGATATCATATAAGAACTATATGGATATTGACCCTACATCATGAGGGTACCTTCAGCAAACAAATTTCGTGGCAAATAGTTGTTCTCTTTATCATAAGACGGTATACAAGCAACATGGACTCGAAAGAAAGCTGGAGAAAAAGAGGGCAGAATGAAGAAAAACAGACGTCATTTCCCTCTTAAATTTGTATTCTGGGAGAATGGTTTGGCTCTTGATGTTTCACGGTACATCAACACATGGAGGTTATATCATGCTAAAGTAACATGCTTTGCCCAGGGACCCACCACTTTGCCCTGGGACCCACCACTGCAGCCAACCCAGGCTGATCCGATAGCAGGGTTCGAACCGACACCCATCTGGTCGAAAGTCTGAAACGCTGACCACTGAGCCACCACGGCTTTGAAAAAGTGAATCCATTACTCCATGTATTCCTGAAGTTAATCACTTTTTATTGCTATATAGTAACAATATATTTTTAAGATTTTCGTAAAATATTTTAAAAATTATAAAAAAAAAAAGATTGTAAATTAATAGTTATATTCTGAGCAAACCATGGATAAATAGAGATCCTAGCGACGATGCATGAATGATTTATAAGTTTAATTTTCTTCTTCAAAACTTAAGCGCGCAATCATACGAGTCTGGATAAATGTTGTTTTAAATTTGCCTCTTTGAATATTTTCTTTTTTTTAAATAACCATTTGTATTATTACTGTACACAGGGCCAGGACGACAATATAGGCAAACTAGGCGGTCGCCTAGGGCGCCAGGTATTAAGTGGCGCCAAATTAGACGGTAAGGGGCGCCAGGAGGAAGTGAATTTTTTTGCATAGTTCGCCCAGGGCGCCAAAAGCCTTGGGCCGGTCCTTACTGTACAGTACTATTACACATGTTCTACAGAATCTTGATGATTTTAACACATCCCCACCCTCCCCTGCAAAACAATCCCATAAACAACAACATGACATCATAAATTCAATTATACAAGCTAATGGATGCCTTCATATTTATTTATAAAGTTTTCAATTGTTGTGTGACAAGTACATAAGGATTGGAGAGGGTATACATACCTGATTTTTGTCGACAGATGTCTGTCTGTACTAAAGATTACATTTCTAACCATGGTCACAATATTTTAGTAATCTTTTACACACGCGGAAATACGACCAGCTTCTCCTAATTGAAAAAAGAAAATATTTTGAATGTACATTGCTTCTTTCTCTAGGGCAGGTCTATTGAAATCTACATTACATTTCATTCATTAATTCATTCATTAATTAATTAATTCATTCATTCATTCATTCATTCATTCATTCATTCATTCATTCATTCATTCATTCATTCATTCATTCATTCATTCATTCATTCCATATACTTATAACCTGCACAGATTCTAAAATTATTACAGTTGTATCTCTTTTCTTTTTCTTAAAAATGGAAAATGGAAAATGGCTTTTGTACTATAATTTTTGTAGTCTCTGAAATCTCTGAAAGATATTAAATGCATTTAATTTAATACGTAATAACTAATTTTGAGATTATAAGGGATCGATATTTAGTTGCTCTGCTGATCCACTGTTTCTACATGGAAAATAACTCTTGATTCAGATGATGGAAAGGAACAAAATTAGTGACGGAAAAAAAGAGTAGGCCCTTATCGGTCTTAAAGTGAACAATTTTAAGAAAAGAAAAGTTACAAAGCAGATTAAAGTCAAAGATTAAGATGTATCTGTATATATAATACATAAACCGCACACTTATACCGTATTTATCTCATTACAATGCCATGTGTGCTGACAAACCCACTTACTGCTTTTGAAAAAATGTTGGCACACATTTGCTAGAGCTACTTTAGTTTGATGATTAGTCTGCCCCATACTTTTTGAAAAATGTTTTATCCTGGTCCCCTTAGCTTATCTTGGATAAAATTGTGTATTAGGAGAAACGGCGGGAAGGAATACGGTTACTTAACGATTAAGATGTGAAATATATTGAGTTGTATTTTGATATTCATCAGGTTTAACATCACCAATGCATACATAGGTACATAGATACATACATACATAGATACATAGATACATAGATACATACATACATACATACATACATACATACATACATACATACATACATACATACATTCATACATACATGCCATTATATAAGGATTCATTATATGATGAAATCATCCATGTTCTAGCAGGTTATTAGAATATAAATTAGCCGCTTATTAAGTCTAGGCTGTCTAGAAATAAAACTTTTTAAAAACAACGCTTGATCAATTGCATAACAGTTTAGTTTCTATCTTTATTTTGATCTATTAAAGGTTAAATTATTCACATTTGATTCATCGGGTGTTTTTGTTGGTTTTTTGGGGGGTGGGGGTGGGGATGGGGGTGGGCATATGAAACAAATTTTACCGTTCACTCTGCTTAAAATAAACTCTTTTTCCAAAGCATTAATTTTCAAGGGAAAGTTCTGAAATTTTGCTTGTGTATTGTATAACATTCTCATACCAATATAAGATTTCTTCATTTTGCAGGTTTCCCGAGTCCAGACTGGCGCGAATGTTTAACGGTAACATTCCGATAGTTCTCGATTCACTGAAGCAACACTATTTCATTGACAGGGATGGCAAGATGTTTCGCTACATCCTAAACTACCTGCGATCTTCACGACTTGTCGTGCCCGAGAGCTTTGACGAGTTGGATCAACTATGCGAGGAAGCTAGGTTCTACGATCTACAGGGTATGATCAAAGAGATTGAAATTATTCGTAAGACCAAAAGTATCAAAAAGGAAAAACCGGAAGCGAAGAGTTTTGCCAATGAATCCTCGGAATTCTCTGACTGTATCGCTGTAAGTGTCAGTCCTGATCTTGGTGAGCGGATTTCCCTAAGCGCGGAAAGATACTTGATACAAGAAGTGTTTCCAGAGCTCTCTTCCGCTCTGCAAGATTCTCGGAATTCTGGCTTTAATCTTGACAATCGTTACGTGATCCGGTTTCCACTAAACGGATTTTGTAAACTTAATTCTATTCAGGTGTTCCAGAGACTTCTCAACAGCTCCTTCAAAATGATTGCAGCCACTGGTGGTGGTGTGGAGGGACAACAATTCAGTGAATATCTCTTCATTCGCAACAATTGCAAATCCATTTAAAATTGGCAGATAACAACTTTGCTTTCGTTGTAGATGCTAAAATCCATGATCAGAGTAAATCCGTTGTTTTCATGTATTTTTCATATTTATAGACTTTGTCAAGACCACCATGATGCTTTATTTCTAAATGTAGTGGTTAAATCACAGATTAAAGGAGCTGCATGTGCCAGTTGAAAAAGCGAGGTCAAAGGATCTTAGGACATATACTAACCGGCAGTCATATCATTAATAGTATTTTAGCATTTTAATTTGTATTAGGTACAAATATTATTATTGGAAATTTCTCTGCATGTGAGTAAAAAGCATTCTTTCAAATAAAACCATAGGTATGTACAGCAGCCAAACCAACCGGGATGCCTTTGACTGGAACGTGCTCGTGCGACATTTTCAGTAAATAAAAGATCCAACGTTATCTTAAAAGTATGAGAGCATTAGTTCCTTTGTATAGATTTAGTTTTGTCGTAGCCCATTTATCACAAGTAACATATCTAAATGTTATGTTACATGCCCATTACTCACTGTCCACTACCCTGACCCCTTTAAAGTCATTTGTTATGCATATACATGTATTTGGTCTTATCAGATGACTGCCGTGTGAAAATATGAATATTAATAATAATCAAATACAAATGATGTAATAGTGTTTGACATTTCTAAATTTTGAAATTTCAAGACATCGTTGTTTGAAGAATTAATTTGATGCGTAAACGAAACCAAATACATGTAATTATACTTCGTTATGTCCAGAAATTCTCAAAGTTTTCAAGCATAACTCAGAAATCGGTTCATATAAATCATACTTAAAGCAGGGCTTGACTAAAATATATAGTGCTTAAAATTAAATCATGTGTCTCGTAGCATAGTAGCAAAATGCGCATTTATCAACGGTAGCTTTTTGAAACAGAGGCAATTGTTTCTGCATTTCAAAGTGATCATTTATCAACGGTAGTTTTTGAAACAGAAGCTATTGGTTCTGTATTTCAAAGTGCGCATTTATCAATGGTAGTTTTTGAAACATAGGCAATTGGTTCTGTATTTCAAAATGAGCATTTATCAACGGTAGTTTTTGAAACAGAGGCAATTGGTTCTGTATTTGGTTCTGTAATTGGTTCTCTAATTGGTTCTGTATTTTTAGTCTTAAAAGATATATAAAATCCATGCTTTTTCGCTGAATGAGATTGCTATGACGTATGAATGAGATTGTTATGACGTATGAATGAGATTGTTATGACGTATGAATACACTCGGAACATCCTCATCACTTTCAGAAGAAACACGAACATACTCGTCAATCAAATTTATTTTTTTGCGTATGACGGTAAAGGAAGGAGGCATTCCGTTTTAAGCAATATAGTTAGTATGAGGAAGATATTCGTAAGCAATTACAATCGAATTCACTGCATTAAATGAAGAAGTAAGTAGTTTGGTAATTATAATACCATAGCCATTTGCACTTTCCTTCATTGTAAATAAAGCTTTAATTAGAGGTTTAATAAAAGTCCAGAACAAATTTTGGTTCTCACGGAATTCAGGTACAAAACGAGGAAAGTTAATTCCAAATCGGAGCTGTTTCATACATAGAAAATCCAAAAGTCATTTTTTAACAGATATCAGGAAAGCAATCAGAGAAATGAGTATTCAAAGAAAAGTGTTGCTTCTTGTTGCAGCTAAAGTAATTTCACCACAGTAAACTGTCTGACGCAATCACAAAATCGAGATACAGGAAGGAAATTGACGTTCATCGACGTGGCGTTCAGATAATATAGTCTGTTTCGAAACGCCACTGATCGAAACTATTGCAGATGATACACGTGATTATTAAAAAGGATATTGGGATATGCTACTGGTATGAAACTGAAAAGGATACGAATTTCTTCGTGTTTAATCAGTGGCTTTTGCAGAAATTATACTTTAGCGTCCTGTCAAAGGTCGGAAGAGCCTCATAGCTATACTTTGAAACATACCATAACATTGGTACGCCATGTGGACGGAAGTAATCATCAAGCGATGTTTCGATCATGTGACCGTCCTAGGCATTCCATGTTTACAATATTGTGACCTTAGCTTTACGGCATTTTTTTCGGTAATCGGTCACTAAGAATTGACATGATATAGGTCACATTTTTCCCATCATTACTTACTACATACCGTATTATAAATAATGTAGAGTAATTGTATATATCATGGTTGTATGAGTAATATTTGAAGTCTGTTAAGAAGCTGTCTTCTTCGGAAGAAAAGAAGTGTGTCAAGTACCATTATTTATAACTGGACTTCTCCATAATACGATGTGTGATGCTCTTATTAGTCCCGTTTGTTTTGTAATGTATTGAACATTTACATTGATTTCTTCGTTGGTGACTATTAAAATACGTTAACATTCGAACTTTGTTTTGAGTTTTGATTTATTTGTTTGCCAGTATAAATTTGTAATCTTAACACGGCCACAATCTCTCTCCCACATTATATGATGCCTTGTCGATAAAATCGTGAGAGGGACCTTTCAGGTTGTGCAGGATAGAGATCACAAATGCAGATTCAATAGCGAGTTATCTAATGAAAACGGCCTCTCTCTCTCTCTCTCTCTCTCTCTCTCTCTCTCTCTCTCTCTCTTACGTTATTTATTTTTTATTATTTTTTAATTAACAAAAGAATGTGGTTCGAGCCATTCGACCATTTCCACACGTTTCCTTTGTATCTCGTAAAATCTTCTAAGTGTTAAGATTTGC
Organism: Margaritifera margaritifera; assembly: GCA_029931535.1. Classification (NCBI taxonomy): domain Eukaryota; kingdom Metazoa; phylum Mollusca; class Bivalvia; order Unionida; family Margaritiferidae; genus Margaritifera; species Margaritifera margaritifera. The sequence goes on from JAQPZY010001165.1 coordinate 1,226,897, forward strand.
GACGCTATTTCTTGTGAAGAAAAGTCACATCAAAAGAACGTACATGGAAACTGAGGTGTATTGGATATGACAAACAGTGGTACAAAATCTTCACATTAGAGAAAATGAAAAAAAAGTGAGAAACAAGTCAAATTCATATATATTGTTGATTTACACAGTATTTCGCAGAAAAAAAAGCAAACAACAACAGCCTTGGGTGTGTGTTTTTTTCGTACAGTTAAACTGGATATGAAGGATCGCAATGAGTCCGCTGGAGTTGGGACACTTATTGATTTATGCTTGTATGTCAGACTTTCTGCTTTGGATAATAAATTGGAACAAGCAAAGCTCCAAGATTTCCTTCATTTTTTTTCTGTTTGCTTCAATATTAATAGATTTATGAACATCAAACTTATGGACTTTGCGTATGGTAGAAATTTCCCCTTGAAGCTTGCATTACAACAGAGTTTAACATTTTGTTGTCAGACTTTCTCAGATATGTCCTCTATTTCACAAGGAAAAGTATTACATACCTTTTCTGTATTCTGATTGGGACTGAAGAGTCCAGGACCACCCACGTGATAAACATATAAAGAATTACCCCTCGCCTCCTCCCATCCCAACACACACACACACACACCGCACCCCAACACACACACACACACACACCGCACCCCAACACACACACACATACACACCTGGGGTCTTTCTAGATGGAGAAAACAGATGGCCATTACAAACTTAAAGAAGATACGATCAAAGACTAGAAGATCCGCAAATCAAAGATTATCACTACCGAAGACCGACTTAAAATCTTCTGTGAAATATTTTTCCCCAAATTCTCTCTGTAGACGGAGATTGTAAATGATAGAAAACATTTCTCTAGCTCCCCCTATCTCCATCTCCTTCTCCCCCCTCTTTCTCTTTTCAGAACAATTATCACCAATACTGGGAACATTTGTGTATTTCAATCGAACGTCAATATCAATCCAATGCACGGATTTTTAGCGGTTTTGTAACCCTTGACTGGTGAAAAGTTACGTATGCATCACAAAGTTATCACTTTCTCCTCAAACTGTTATGTTTCATTAGGATCAAAACTTTTTCATGAAAAAAAAGTATATTACCACCCAAAAATGTGTATATATATATATTTAGTAATAAACCATTTATTGATTATGGAGAGTCGGTGTTGGGAATATATTTCTCAGCCCGAATAATTAGCCATTTCCAGGAGCAGACGTCATACTGTACAGTATTCACGAGACTTTATGATAGCATGGATTAGTTCCCAAAATGGACCCTCCCTAATTTCTTAACATAGGGAATTATCTGGATATTTTTTAGGTATCTGTGTTTAGTAATTTGAGATAGGAATAATTCTTTGTATTAGTTGTGTGGGTAGTGTTTTGCATTGAATGGCGTGAAGTACTAATATTCGGCTTGGAAAGGCTTACTGGTGAATTATACAAATGTGAAACAAGAAAAACCACGCAAGTGTGAAATTAGAGTTTCATGATGTGTCGTTAATAGGTGATTAATGACCACATATTGGAAATAGGGGAAACATGGACAATCTAGCAACGCTCACGAGGTACTTATATATATATATATATATATATATATATATATATATATATATATATATATATATATATATATATATATAATGCTTGCTCGATCAAGTTTCAGCAACTTGTGTGAAGTACTCTCAATAGATAGAGTTGCAAGGAAGTCCTTGAAAAATGGTAAATATAATAGCCCGAAGAAAAACAACTTTGCTTGAGTGAACCTATAGAAATGCCGACCACAGGGACCGAACCTGGCATCCGCCGTTCCGCATGTTGTAAGAAATGGCAAATGGAGCAGGAGAAACAGCGGCTCAGTTGTTAGAGTGCTAGACTCGTGACCAAAAGAGTGCAGGTTGGAATCCTACTATAAGATAAGCCCGGTTTGGCTACCGTGGTGAATGTTTGGGCAAGGCATTTTACTCCTGTTGTCTTGGCACTAAATAATAACCTACTTGTTTTGCTGTGCCGTAAAACACCAAACCAACCAGCTCTAATTTCCGACAGTACGTAAGCACGAACCTGACATACGCCTTTTTCATATCCCTTAATCAGTAGTGAAAGTTGTCTATATTGGCCTAAACATGAAATGGCGTGCGATGAAAGTTGTCTATATTGGTCTAAACATGAAATGGCGTACGACGAAAGTTGTCTGCATTGGCCTAAATGGGAAATGGCGTGTGATGAAAGTTGTCTGCATTGGTCTAAATGGGAAATGGCGTGTGATGAAAGTTGTCTATGTTGGCCTTAACATGAAATGACGTGCAATGGATGTCTTCTATATTGGCCTAAACATGTAATGGCGTGCGATGAAAGTTGCCTATGTTGGCCTAAACATAAAGCGGCATGCGATGGATCTTATTAAATACGGGTTGAAATATTTATTGTAATTCACATTTGCAAATGTTTGGAGAACCAAGAAGGAAAGGTTAGACCTGTTATAATTTTCCACGTTTTTTATAAACAAAAAGTACAACGTCACACGTGTTTTTGCTCATTTTAAAACATTACTCTTTTATTATACCAAAAACTTACGTTTCTTTCTTGAGGTTATGTGCTGGAGTAAAAACCGCCACCTCTTAATATAATTTCTAATTTATTCATTTTAAGATAACAAAGGTATCCTCTTTCATTTGAGTTCACTATAAATATGAAAATACACGTGCTTTAATGGTTAATCTATGCTCGCCCTACCATCTCGTTTCAGGACACATATAACTCCACTTCGATTCTGACGGGGGAAAACAACCCAGTTATAATGTGTTAACCGTTATTGTACGTCTTGGCACCGGAAGGACGAGCAGAACTGCGAGGGTATGAGTCCCTTTGAATCTGCAAGTAATTTTGAAATTTTATAAAAGGAATTTCCAGTTTATTTGTGACCTTCTCTGTCAAAGCACTATGTGGTCACGAGTTAAAAAGTTCGAGCCGGAATATTTTAACACGGTTTTTTCATTAAATAAAAGTGACCCGAGTTCGTATCCAATTCTCGACATGGAATAAAACTCTCAATTCACGACTGCTCTGAACGGTGTGTATCGCCTATTTGTCTTTGTTAGCCTTTAGCGTACATCACATATCTCTTTTGGTTTTTCTTTATCAGAACGTTGATATTTTCCATAGTTTTCATCTTTGTTTCCGCACCTGTTTATAGTTAGTGTGCCCATGGCAAATTTGGACGGCAATTTATCAGTTATTGAATGTACATTTCGATATGGCTATGATGTATTTGGCCCGTAAACAGACCTTCATTTTGTCGATATCTCCATTTGTTAAATGGAGAGTCGGACTCGGCTTTCGTAGCCAGAGGCCAAATACAGCAAAGTGATTTCACCTGCTCAGCTTGAGGGCGCTTGCCTCCAAAGCGAGGTCGCTACAGACATCTGTGGCGCGTTAAATTATAGAAAACGTTGCCGCAAGGACAAACTGATAAATATGCACCGCGGAGGCAAAAACTGGTAAATTTCAAAAGCTAACGAAAGCTTTGTAGTTTGCATCGTATTTTGGCACCAAACAACTAAAAAAACAAACAAACAAAAAAAAACAAACGTTTCCTTAAAAATGTATGGTCAGTTTAATTTTATGTATATACGTCGTACAAAGACCGACAACATGTACACCCAATATTTGACGAGTAGTGGTGTAGATATTTGAGACACTTGTGTGAATTTTGTGGACGTATAAGCTGGCGCTTACGACGTAATGAAAGGAAAATAATTGAGGACTCGAGGCGTATCCGCTTTGTAAAAAAAATGGATCTGGAAACAGATGCAAATTTTATATAACATTCATTGAGCTATCTAAAATGGCTTCAGCAGATAGCCTATGAATGATCACATTTTCTGTGTAATTTTTTTTTCTTCTTCTTTTTCCAGTCTAAAATGTACAGCCCTTGTGATTTTCTTTCTTCATTTTTTCCTCTTTTTTTGTCTGTGTGCAAATACTATAATTCATACTTTACCTTCGGTGTGTTTTCAAAACCAGCTAAGACGTCTAGTGTATTTCCGTAACTGAAAATTTTAGGATAACGAGAAAGGCTAATTAGTTACAATTGTTTTCACACCAGAGACAAGGCCTGCCAAGACTGTATCTGCATAGAGAAGAAAAAAAAATCGCAAAAACTACCCCCTCTTGATGTTTGTTTACATCATGAGGATACGTTTTTATCTCATCCCTTGGAAAAGTATTGACGTCATTGAGTTTATGACGTCATAATACTACACGACGTCAAGAAGACGATAGGCTTGAATATAACTAAATTATTCTAACAACATTCTTTCTGACCGATATTAATTGTACTTTCTTTACCTTACAGGTGTGGATTAGCACCCTTTGTTTTCATTATTAATTCTATTTAATGTTAGTCAACACTCGCAGCGCCACCTAGCGCCCCAGGGGGCTTCGTTTTCATTACATTTTTTTTATATTTTTAACTGGCACCGGGTCGTCGGTTGCGCTTACATATTCGCTTCACAAACACTTGGCTAGGATTAATACAAGGATGACTTACATTACCCTTCCGTTTGTCATCTTATTCACGTTTCAAACTATACGGACGCTGTCGTTGTAAACAACCAGACAACCAGACAGACTGCTCACTGTCATTTTCCAGTTTCCAGACCAGTCCATTTTCAGGAAAAACTGTCGTCTGCATCCAACATTTGCATTGTCTAGTTTAAATATTTCCAAAAAGAATTCGACAACATAAAAAGTGTAACTCGTACACATGTGTTGTAAAGGATGCAACTACCAAAATTACGGAAATATAAGGAATCATTCAGAGCTTATCGAAAACGGCGAACTACATCACATCTGTTGTCTGAAAAAAATAGACTGGCCCACGCAAATATGGCGCCGTGTTAGTATGGAAACTCCCGTTTTGGTTTGTAACGCGCAGAAGATGACAGTGTTAGGGATCCCCTGGTGACAATCAGGTTAAAAATTATAAATTGATAAATTAAATGACTAAGTTTTGTGTATTTTTTTTATATCCTTTAATGATTTTCGTTTTTAAAATCGGTAGGAGGGTACAAACAAACGGGAGGGTAAGCGAATACTATAATAATTCTCTCAGCCAATCACATGCATCAAATTATATGTAAATTTGACGGATTTTTTATTTTGTCCTGCGGATGAATTTATAGGTTCGCGAGGGTGCATCCACTCTTGTACACACAACACAAACTTTTTTAACCTTCCGTGGTGTTGACATCGTTCAAAACTATCGCAATCACGACAGTCAGGATATGCATTAGGCGCCATTTTCCTTTGTTTGTTTGTTTGTTTTGAACTGAACTCTCATGTAAGTTCTCGCCAAGTCTCGTGTGCAGAATGTTAACCACTTTCTTTACCCGGTTGTTTGTGCAGCGAGGAAGCGAGCGCAGCAGACGGCCGGGTAACATTTGTTTTCTTCATTTTTTCTCCAGGCCTTAATTTGGCTATCGATTGAATAGATCTTTCCAGTAAACACTACTTCTATATTTACCGCCCCCTAGCCACAACGTGTCCCTCACTACACGCGTATGCCATTAAGGTACTGATTACGTGTCTGGTTCAAATTTCACTTTTAGTTGGGAGTATAGTCACTATTGTGCTGAGGTGCCGGAATACATACATACATACATACATACATACATTTTTGTGGTGATTATATATGTGCCTGACCCTAATAAGACTGAAGAAAGAAACGCGACACTGCAAACACTTCAGCATTTCTTTATCACTATAAATAAACTTTATTTTTGCAGAAAGCACCGAATTTGTACTCTCAGACGCTAGAGTAAACAGTAGCATAATAATATTAGTAAACCAAAATTATAGGTTTGCTCATGACACTTACGTTCAACACATTGTATTTACCGCATTTGTGAAAAGTCGTAGTGCAGGGAAATTTAGCAATAATCAACGTGTCCCTTAAGTTTAAATTAATCTTTGAATTTATTTAAAATAATCTTTCAATTTGACTTACAGAGGAATTCTGAATTTGGACAAATTATCTGTCAAAAAACAAGATCTGAAGGCCCAAGTCATTAGAATTCACCCATTTGAAACACTTGATAATTTCATGCTTACATCCTTGACATATCATCATGAACTAAAAATAAATAAATAAATAAATAAATAAATAAATAAATAAATAAATAAATAAATAAATAAATAAATAAATAAATACATAAATAAATAAAGCCCTTACAAGCATTATAATTACTGTCATTCCTCCTTTTCTTAAAAATGTATGAAACAAATTGAACTGTTTGAATACAGTATTTAGAAAACATTCTTGGAAGTAATGGCTATTTTAATATTTATTTTGTTATACAAGTAGTTTTCGGGAAGAAATATTCTTTATCTTTCATGCTGTTTACTCAAAGTCTAAATCCTGATCTTTACGTCTATTAAATCTATATATTAATTCCATGAACAATTAAAGAAAGGATCATATTAATGTTAGGGTCACAAATGTTTTCATCATTTGCGTTTCTTTTTTCTGCTTTATTAATTTCCTTTTGATAAACACTTCACTATGCAATAAACGGTGTTCTTTATATTGGATATGTCGAAACATAGTAAAATTCAGTCATTATAAACATTTATTTATATATTTGTGCGATAAAATAATTCTTGCCATATCGCAAAATTATTGTGATTAAGCTTAAAATTTTTATTTAATTTCTCAAATAGATTATATCCTCTAAGTCTTAAGTTCATTTTAAAATTAAAAATTCATCGCGTAACGAACATAATTATATTGATTGATCGATTATTTATTGTAATCATTTGTTTCATTCATTACGGAATTAATTTATTCATTTGTACGTTAATTTATATATTCAAAAAATCTTTATAAATTTTTTTTGTTATGAAGAATACATGAACTTAAGTGAAGGTACGAAAATAATGACTTAAATAATTTAACATTTTTAACATGGATATAAGTAAATGAAGAAACGGACAATCATCCCATAAATTGCAGTCTCGGGGTAAAAAGCGACCAAATTCAGTACAACTTTAGGTTACCTAATTCACCAAATATTGTTTCACAGCGATGCACTATTAAATTACACACTCCTGCAGATAAATGACATTTACAGTGATATAAATATGCAGCGCCCTTTAAAACCTTAACGAAAAGCCGAAGCGGGCCGGGTAACCCAGGCTAGTCAATCAGAAGGTTCTCGGCTATTTCTGCGACAAAAAATATGCCTCGGATGTATTTTGGTGTAGTCATTTAAAGAAAAATCATAACGAAAATTTATTCGCCCCCCCCCCCCCCCCGCAATCTATTTGGATTAATTCGGATATTTCTTTAACTGGATTGACTGTTGAAGTGACCAGTAAGTTGGGACTGAAAAATAGTTCGACGCATTCCCAACTTCTCGGTCAATCCATTTTTCGTAAATAGCCGAGGTGGTCCGAATGGCAGCTGTAGGCATACATTTCGGTGGCGCTCTCCAGTTTCGTACTTTCGAAATTTAAAGAAAAAGAATTACCCAGGGTTTCCTCACTGGCTGTTCTGGCTATTTAAAAAAGACCTTGTATATCTTAGGCATTGTTAAAAGAACTTTGAATTCCCTTTATTTTGGTGTATGATTGATGGGTGAAATTTGGGTTATAGAGTATACAGCTAGTAGTAAGGTGGGGGTAAATAGCCTCAAATGGGGCACTATAGCCTCATACGGGAGTTTAACATTGCTGGGGCACTCTGGCCTCAAAATGGGACCATACGGGAGTTTAACGTGGCGGGGGCACTATAGCCTCAAAATGTTGGTATTGAGGCTATAGTGCCCCCACCACGTTAATTTTCCATACAGGGCCTCTCTGGCCTCAAGGGTAAAATTAACATGGTGGGGGCACTCTGGCTACGTACGGGAGTTTTTTAAACGTGGCGGGAGTGTGGGAGGGAATAGAATTAATCTTTCTTGAAAAAGGGTGGTCCTTAGAAGGACCGTTGGAGGAGGAATATTTTTTATTTCCCCCAACATTGAGTTAGGAAGCCTGGGAGGTGGAACTTGTTTTTCTTCTTCTCCTCCTCCTCCTTCTTCTCAGGTATCCAGTCGGGATGATTCAATTGTCTGAACTTGTTCTGAATTTTCATCCAGTTCAAGTTCAGACGATTGAATTGTTTTTCTCTTTTTTCCTTAACCCACATTAACTTGATTTTGGCGACCTCCTGTTCCATAATTGTTTTAATAATTGTTTCCACTCTGAGCAGGGCCGCTTCTTGTCGAGTGAGGATTATGCATTTTAAATTATCATGTAATTTATGGATGCAATCCAAAACTTCTTTAAGAAGTCCTACTCGACAAGGTGAAGAGGAGTTCTTACTCTTCTTAACTTCCTCCTCCTTCTTCACTTCTTGAATTAAATTCAAAATCAAGTTAATGTAGGTGAAGTGTTCTATTTCCCACTTCAGACTGACTGGATACCACCACATCATTTTTTCCCTATAATACTTAACTTCCACCATCCAGTCCCAGGCTTCCTGTAGATTTTCAATGATATCAATCATTCTTCAGCAATGAAGTGTGAATGGCGTTACTGTGGAAGGCACCGCTTTATATTCGAGAAGCGCGGACGTGAAGGAAAACATCCCTCCTTTTTTTCCCCAAAAAACCACACAAACACACTATCTACATTTTTTTTGGGAAGGGAAATTTTTTAAAACAAATCAAACACACAAACACACTATCTACATTTTTTTGGGGAAGGGAAATTTTTTAAAAACAAATCAAAACACACAATTACATTTTTTTAGTTGGTGTCAAATAACCAATCACACAAACTCACCAACATACACACACTCTGATGGCAATGATAATTAATCTTTTCTTTAAAATTGGGTGGCCCTTAGAAGGGCCTTTGGGTTTTTTTGTTTTTGGTGGGTTTTAGCATGTACATCTTCGGCTAGGTCTTCTTTTTCTTCTAATTTCTGGGCCGAAGAAAAGGACTCTCTTTAAACATCCTTGACGTTCGATGTAGATGCGACTTTTCCATTCGGTGGATTCTGTTAGTTTGGTGGTAGCCCATGAGGCTTTTACATACAAGGGGAATGCTGGATTAAACAGCATTCCCGAGACAATGTTCGATGCTTCCACGCTAACCCACATGATTTTTTTAGTCTTTTTGAGTGGTCTTGGAGAAAACCGGTGAAGCTTTATGAAACCAGCGGTAGTATATATACCTTACGATAGGATTGAAATGGATCGAAATCAACTACCAATCCAAAGGAGCGTTACAAGTAGGTCGGGTTTTCTTCCAATGGGAAGAGAGCGGGGGTGTGACGTCATCTCGGGTATAAAGGTATCGTAGCGTTCGTAGGGGTTTATTACTTTTTTCGACAGCCTTCATGGAGACTGGAAAGACAAGTACTACAATGTATTGGAGTGAGCCTTCAATGATTAATGCTGCTGCATTATTGAACTTCCGGCCGGAAGACTTTGATTTAGATTTACTAAATCAAGAGTTTGAGAATACTGCTACTACTACTGCTACTACTGTACCAATGGTGGATGAATTTAAAAAAAAGCAAATGGAAGAGATGGAAAATTTTGTAAAAAAGCAACGAGAAGAGGAAGAAATGTTTCTTCTTCTTCAACAACAGCAGAAAGAAGAAGAAGAGAGAAGAAAACAAAGTGAGGAAGAAATCAGACAGCAGCAGCAGCAGCAGCAGTTACAAGAGGAGGAGAAGAAGGAAACAGTAAAGGAAGGCATCAGTCTTCAAGAAAAAACTGTAAGTCTGTTAGAAGAGATATTATATGAGTTAAAATGGATGACCAATGTCTATAAGTATTCTTTAACTCATCAAGCACCTAAACGAAAAAGACCATCACGTGCTAAACAACATTCTTCTAAGCCTTCCAGTGCTAGTGAGATGCCACCACCCATGTCACCAATACCACCTCCACCACCACAAGTGACTACCACCATAATCAAAACACCATCAGTAGCAGCAGCATTAACAGGATATGGATTGGGCCGTGGTAAAGGACTACGGCATTTGAAGTTGATTTGAAAGTTTTGTTTTTTGAAAAAAAAACAAAACAACCCAACGGTCCTTCCAAGGACCACCAGATTTCTAGAAAAGAAATCAAATTGCCAAAAAAAAATCAAGTTAAAACTTTTAAAAAAATCCTATGGTAAAAGTGTGAGTGCGTGCGTGCGTGCATCTCTACTCTAAAACAAAATAACACAAAACCACTTACTTTTTTTCTCCAGTCTGGTGTATTCATCCATTTTGTTTTACAAAATAATTCAGCAATATAACATATAACACCAAAAACAACACACAACAAAAGTTCCTTTGTTTCACTGTCTGTCTCTCTTGTGTTTCTTGAATTTCTTCTTCATAGGAACCCTGATTGTCACAGGAATAATATTTTCCATTTCTTCTTCATTCTCACTGTCTTCCATTCTTCTTACTCTCTTCTTACTTTTCTTGATGATATGTTCTTCTTCTTCTTCTAGGTTTGTTGTTTTTGAATCAGCTTCCTCCCTCTCTTCTTCTTCTTGTTCTTTCTGAGGGCATTCCGAAGACCAATGTCCTGGTCCTTTACAATGATAACAGGTATCTTTTGTTTTGTCTCTCTTTTGCTGTTGACGTTGTGGACATTCTGGAGCCCAATGTCCTTTCTCTTGACAGATATAGCAAGTATCTTGACTTTTATCTCTCTTTTGTGGACGACGTTGTGGACATTCTGGAGCCCAATGTCCTTTCTCTTGACAGATATAGCAAGTATCTTGACTTTTATCTCTCTTTTGTGGACGACGTTGTGGACATTCTGGAGCCCAATGTCCTTTCTCTTGACAGATATAGCAAGTATCTTGACTTTTATCTCTCTTTTGTGGACGACGTTGTGGACAATAGGAAGCCCAATGTCCTTTCTTTTGGCAGAGGTAACAAGTATCTTGATTGTTATCTCCAGTGTAGTTGTATCGATATATCCTGTCGTTAATTGCCGTATAGTATTCGTCAGGGTTATTCACTGGAATAGGGCTTCTTGACTTTTTCATCTTGACAGTTTGATTTGAAAGTTCAATCACCAAAGACTGATTCTGAAGGTAAGAAGCTCTCTCTTTATATACTCTTCTCTCTATATATAAAGGTACCTGGGAGGGTGAAACGAAATCAGTTTCAAAGTAAAGTTCAAGATGAAAAGATCACGCCCAAACCATGAGAAACCAGAACAAGAAGAACAATCCAAGAGGCCACGACGACGAAGGTATTCCGTGCCCCCTGAAACACCCCTGGCTGAATTACTAGCTCAAGTTCATGCCAGTGACTTTGAAGACGAGATGAGTGAACCTGAAACTTCTACCCAACCCAAAACAAAACCCACCACTACTTCTACCAACACCACCACCACCAGAACCCCTGACCAAGAAAGGCCTAGTACCTCCTCTTTGGCTCCTCCTGAAAATTACTATCGGATTCGAGAGACACAAAAAATAACTTCTCGAAAATTTAGAACCACTGCCTACACACATACGGTTCACTTTAAAGACTTCAAGTCCAAAGTACCTCCCGAGAAGGCAGCAGGGTTCATTAGCGATTTGTGGGAATCTGTCTTACAGAACTTGAAGCGCCAATGTGGAGCTAAAGAAGAGGATCGATTGAGACTGTCTATTCATCATGACCATTTGAAGACTCCTGTTTGGATCGAGTTCAGCATCCCGGCAGAATTAACGCCAGACAAAGTCATGTCCAAAATAGAACATGTACAACAATCCAATGACAAGTTTACCATCACCGATGGAAAGGCGACCCTTTACATGACTCACGTTTCTCCACCTCGAGGGAGCGGACGAAGTAGGAAACCGTTATTGGTGGACGATCTTCGTACTACCAAACATAGTGTCGTCCAAATTAACAATACCCATGACCAGATGTGTTTGGCTCGAGCTATCGTGGTGGGCCGCACCTATGCTAACAAGAACGAGAGCAAAGAATGGAAAAAAGCCTGGAAGAGCATTCGACAATCGGACAGAGCCAAACAACGAAACGAGGCAGAACTCCTGTTGAAACAAGCAGGGATCCCTAAAGAGACCGTGTGTGGCATTTCTCAAATGCAGCAACTTCAAGATGTTTTGGCTCCTCACTATACGTTAAAAGTACACCCTCAAGAAGTGCGTGGAGCTCTACTGTTTCGAGGCCCTGATTTTCCTGAAGGAAAATACATTCATCTTTATCACCATCAAGAACATTTTGATACCATTACCAGTATCACAGGATTTTTAGGATACTCTTACTTCTGTGAGAAATATAACAAAGGGTTTAACAGCCGGGAGCAACACATTCATTGTGGTCAGAGATGTCGGGGATGTTTAGCAGACCAACCATGCTTTCCTGAACAACACGTTCATTGTGAAACCTGTCGACGTGAATTTGTCAGTCCTACTTGTTACCAACAGCATCTCAAGACCCAAGGTCGACACCAACAAAAATGTGCTTGCGAGTTATTGAAATTGTGTTCCACGTGTGGACAACTGATTCGTACCAACACTAACGAGAGACACGTTTGTGCTGGCAAGAAAAAATGTTCTATTTGCAAGAAGATTGTCGATTTTGATCATCGATGTTTTATTCAAAAGCACGACAAGATAGAGAAGAAAGAAATAAAGATGAAGAAGAACAAGAACCAAGTAGATTTCATCTTTTTTGATTTTGAATGCATGCAAGAAACAGGTGATCACATTCCTAATTTTTGTGTGGCTCATCGGGCTTGTAATCAGTGCATTCAAGAATCGATTCATTTTCACTGTCCTCATTGTAGTCGGATTCCAGGAGGACGTGAAAAAATCTTTCGTGGGGTGAATACTTTGTCTGAGTTTGCTGAATGGATTTTAGACCCCACCACCCACGACACTTGGAGCGAAGAAGACATTCAACGTTACGGAAGTTGTCATCGGTATGCGACCGTCATAGCTCACAATTTTTCGGGATACGATGGACAGTTTTTACTCAATTATTATTTGAACCATGGAACCGAACGCCCTGAAGTTACCATGAACGGAAAAAAACTCATCTACATGAAAGTAGGACAAGTCAAATTTAAAGATTCGATGAGTTATTTGGCCATGCCTTTGAGTCGAATACCTAAAACGTTTGGCATGACAGAAATGGCTAAAGGTTATTTTCCTCATTTTTTCAACACGGAAGCTAATCAACAGGCTGTCCTACCTCATTTGCCTGACCTTCGTGATTACGACCCCGACGGAATGCGCCCCGAACAGCGAGAAGCCTTTCACACTTGGTACCGCGCTCACCAGACCGATCCCTTTGACTTTCAAGAGGAGATGCTCAAATATTGCCGATCCGATGTGAATATTTTAAGACGTTGTTGTGGAAAGTTTCGAGAGTTATTTCTCGATCACGGAGAGGTCGATCCTTTGAAAGATGCATCCACCCTACCTAAAGCTTGTTCCTTAGTCTACAGGCAAAATTTCATGCCCGAGAACCAAGTAGCCATCATCGATTCCAACACGTCTCTCTTTGCTAGTCGTCAATATTCGGCCAAAGCTTTACGTTGGCTTCATTACTTGTGTGAAAAAGAAGACAAATGGATACAACATGCTAGAAACGGAGGAGGAGAAAAGAAGATTGGAGGTTATTCCGTGGATGGTTGGGATTTAGAAAACCCGCACATAGTGTACGAGTTTCAGGGTTGTTTGTTTCACAGATGCCCAACCTGTTATCCTGACCGAGAGATGAAAGGTCCTTATTCAGATTCTACCATGGAACAGTTATACGAACACACTTACCAACGACGACTTCACTTAGAAAGTCAAGGATACCAAGTGATAGAATTGTGGGAGCATGAATACGATCGACGTTTGAAAACCGATCCTGAATTTAAGACCATCACTCAAAGTTACGACGCGGCCGACATCGAACCTTTGGATCCACGCCACAGTTTATTTGGAGGACGAACCAATGCCATTCGTTTGTTGTACGACCTGAATGAATCCCAAGGAGAAGAAATCAAATACATCGACGTGTGTTCTTTGTATCCTTGGGTGTGCAAATATGCTCGTTTTTCCACCGGACACCCTGAAATTTTAACAGAACACATTGACGTGGAACACATTCGTCAATACGAAGGATTGATCAAATGTAAAGTCTTACCTCCGACAAACTTGTTTCATCCCATCTTACCTCACCATTGTCAAGGAAAATTGATGTTTCCTTTATGTCGGACGTGTGCCGAAACGTGCAACCAAGATCATCCCTGTCGCCACACGAAGGAAGAACGGTCGTTGACAGGAACGTGGGTCAGTGCCGAATTGTTTCGAGCTCTGGATCGTGGATACCGTTTATTGAACGTATACGAAATTTGGCACTTTCCAACTACAGCCCAATACCAAAAGGACGACGCCACTAATCATCCAGGCATTTTCTCGGGGTACGTGAACCAATTTCTCAAACTGAAACAAGAAGCTAGTGGTTATCCTTCGTGGTGTCAGACTCCCGAAGACCAAGTTCGATTCAAAGAAGAGTACTTTAACGTCGAAGGAATCACTTTAGAAGACGTAGAAAAAAATGAAGGAAAAAGATCGTTTGCTAAAGTGATGTTGAATTGTTTGTGGGGAAAAATGGCCCAACGTACGATCTTACCCAAAACGGAATACGTGGACGGTCCTTATCGTTACTTTGAATTGGTGGACGACAAAAGTATACTAGTTAAACACGTCGAAATCGTCCGTGAGAATTTGATCTATGTCAATTTCGAAGAAGAACCCAAGTTTGTCAAACCTGACGACTTTAGCAACGTAGTCATTGCCGCTTACGAGACCGCTCATGCTCGCTTGAAATTGTACGACGAAGCGTTAGAAGTCTTGGGAGATCGCGTCTTGTATTTTGATACTGACAGCTGCATGTACATTCATCGACCCGGTTGCCCCCACCCTACCATCCAAGGAGATCGTTTAGGAGCCTGGACAGACGAGCACCCTCAAGATACCATTTTGAGTTTTGCTAGCGGTGGCCCTAAAAATTATGGGTACCGATACCGAGACCCTCAAGGTCAACTTCACACCTCCTGTAAAGTCAAAGGGTTGACTCTGAACTATCGAACTAACCAAGTGAACTTTGAGGTTTTAAAAAATGCTTTATTGTCTGGACAAGTGAAAGATTTTCAAGTAGCCACGTTAGAACCTCACAAGATTGTACGCCTACCTAATCATAAAATCGTGACTCGACCTGTTCAAAAACTGTATCGCATCGTGTACCAAAAACGAGTGAGACTTCCAGATCACACCACTTTACCTTACGGACACGCCGATTTGGAGAAGTATAAAAAAAGGAAACCCTCCTCTTGAAAAAAAAAAAAAAAACAGAAAAAAGATGTCTTCAACAACATGGGTTTTGCCTGACTATGGTGAGTGTGACAGTCGCTTGAAGACGTTCAAAAATTGGCCTAAACACATGCCTGACTATTGTTATTGTCCTCATCGATGGAGCACAAAAAAGAAACTTAGGAACAATGGATTACCTACTTTCTACGCTTTAGCCAGAGCAGGCTTTGTTTACTTTGGACAAGGAACACAAGTTCAGTGTTTTAGTTGTGGTGTCACTATTCGTATGGATTGTAAGAAATCCGCTCTCCTGGAACATACCAGATGGTCACCAAACTGTGTTTACCTTTCTTTAGCGTTTCCACGGATCACATTACAATACTTTTCGGATTATACAGTCGACAGGTATAAAAAAGGAACCCCTTCCAAGCCTAACCCTTCATTCTCTCTTTCAACGTTAACCAAGAAGCAAGAAGAAGAAGAAAAAAAATGAGTCACCACGACTTGGAGTGTGATGCAGAACCATGTAATGAAACGGATTCTGTACGGTTTGGTATTCCCGATTCACACGTTCAAAAGGATTCCGTAGCTTGTCACATCACCACCACCACTCATCGGCCACCCTCTAAAGAGGCAGTACGCCCTTTATGTTTTACTGGAAATGCTAAAGGAACTGGTATTGACGTTAATGACAACAAGGTGAATGTGGGTCCCTATTCGCATATCAGAATACCTGTGAGTTTACTTGGTTATTCCAAGTATGAAAGTCGACTGGAGTCATTCAAAGACAAGTGGCCAAAATATCTAGAAGGACCTAAACCGGAAGGTTTAGCTAGATCTGGATTTAAATACGGGGGAGAAGGAGATAAAGTTCAATGTTTAAGTTGTGGTGTGGAACTTCACCATTGGGAGCCTACCGACTCAGCTTACATTGAACATGCCAGATGGTCTCCGCACTGTCACTTCTTACCTTTAGTGGCTTTAGAACAGTACGGGTACGATGAGCCAGATGCTCAACAAAAGAAGAAGTAAAAACAATTCCATGGCGGAGAAGGAGAATACTTCTTCTTTAGAAGAATACAGTACTGGTTTACCTTTGGAGTTGCGAGAACATATTTTTCAGTATATACCTCCTACCTTAGAAGAGCGTATTGGTGGATTACCTTTGAAGTTACGAAAACGGATTTACGATGAGTTGGTTCAGATTCAAGTGAAACGTAAACTTCAAGTGATTCCTCGATTTCAATACTATGACTACTTTCGCCGCATCAGAAATCTGATTCTGAACAACGACTGTAACCAGTATCGTGAAGAATACAAAAGAGAGTTACTTCTTTCCAAATCGGAAACTTTACCCAAGTACATTGCTGGCATGCCTTTGAATGTGCGCGAAAAGATTTACCAAGAGTTTGTCAAAATCCAAGTGAAACGTAAACTCAAAGTCATTTCTCGATTTTTACACTATACCCTCTTTCAAGGGCATAGAAGAATGGTCATGGGAAACGTCTATCGCTACTACTATCCTGAAGGAGACTGTCTCCAAAGGTACCAACCTTGGGAGCCTGGCTATAAAAACATGCCACCCAAGATACCTACCTTGGCCATCGACCCCTATAAAGAGGCGGCACGTCTGTACTGTTCACGTCACTCGTGAAACGGATTCCGTGGAAGGAAAGTCAAACATGAGCCTTGATGCTTTATCGGTACACGCCAAGTGTCTATTATTGGACAGCCTGGCTATAAAAGAGTGTGTATGCCTGAACTCTACACACCACTTCTGAAACGGATTCCGTGGAAATAAATCACAGAGGATGTTCAGACCTTAGAGGATTATAAAAAAGTGATACAAGAACTGTTTCCATTGAATTTTGGACGTTATGTGGTGTGTGTCTTAGTGACTACTTATCTTGGAATTCGTTTTCCAGGACATTCATTGTGGAGTATTTTTGAGGACAAGTGTTTGCCTTGGATTCTTTTGGAGGATCCGTGGTTGTTTTGGACTCAATTGTTGAGTTCCAAAAAACAATATGACCCTGTGTTCTTTTTCGGACTTAGTAGAAGAAGAAGACTATAAAAATTTGATTTTATCAGTCCAAGAAAGAAACATTGTACGTAAAGCGTTGAGAGTGGTGATGAAAATTAGTGACGCACTTCCATGTGAAGAAGACATTCGTCACACTTCATCTGTGTATAAAACATTTCAAGAAGTGTGTTTTGCTAGTGAGTTACACCAACACCTTTTCCATTGGAAAGATGTACGACCCTGGAGAAACCTTGGTTTCCAATATTGGCTACAAGAAGTGGCTGAGTTTGCCAAAGATTTGGCAACTTGTCCATAAGGGTCCAAAAGTGAAAAAATGGGAACCTCCATGGGAAACCCTGAAAGAAGAAAAAGAAGTACCTGACACCACTGCTGTGGTTCAAATACCTCTTGAGGAACACCACCCTTCTTTACCACCACCGCTACCGTCAGAGGATTCAAAAACAAAGACGACCAGAAGAATGTCACCACCACCCCAAACAGTGTCTTTCATGACTAGGATACGAAACTATTGTTGTACATTGACGTGTTTATATGACAGTTTGATTGTTTCAGTAGGAGCCTTCATTGTGTACCTGATGATTTTACTTTGCTATTTTATCACTCGTTATGTTAATGACTTGTAAGATATGTTTTTTGTTGGTTGGTTGTTTTTTTTTAAAAAAATAAAAAATAAACGTGTATGAAAATGTATAAAATGCCTTGGGTCTTTTGTCTTCTTCTCAAAAATCTTCTTACCTCAATCATGGCTACATCCTCCTCTTCTACCTCGTCTGCCTCTTCTGTGGTTAAAGTGATTGACGAAAAGTTAGATCGTCAAAGTTGGAATGCTTTGTATCTGCGCCATCCATTTAACATGTTGATTGCTGGACCAAGTGGTTCAGGCAAAACCGAATTTGTCAAACGATTGATCGAACACAAAACTGATTTGTTCGATCGTCCACCTCAACGTATCGTGTGGTGTTACAAAGAGTGGCAACCGTCTTACACGTTATTGAAAGAAAGTCAAGGAGAAACCATTTCATTTGTGGATGGTATTCCTCACGAAGACGATGGAATCGTGTCTGACGTGAGTCAAACTCATTTAGTTATTTTTGATGACATGTTAGGAGAAGACGAAGAAGAAATTAAACTTTGGTTTACACGAAAAGGACACCATCGTAATGCTAGTATTGTCTACATTACACAAAATTTATTTCAACAAAGTAAAGCCCATCGAACCATCAGTTTGAATGCTCATTACGTGGTCTTGTTTAAAAGCCCCAGAGACAAATCTCAAGTACAAGTGTTAGCCAAACAGTTAGGGGCTCCTTGGCTCAATTATGCGTACGACGATGCCACTCAAACCCCTCACGAGTATTTACTCATCGACTTAAAACCTACCACTCCTGACTATTTGAGATTTCGTGCCCAATTGTTTCACCCTTGGGATGAAGAAGGGGGTCCTGTCATTTACACGTCCCCTTCAGCCCATTTTTTAAAAAAACTATAAAAACAACCTACTACGTCATTTCTGTCTCACACTCTTTTTGAGGGAAGATGACTTCCTTTCAATCTCATCCTTCGGCTAAATTGATTCGTGCCTTGTATGGCATCAGTCGTGAAAAAAATGCACAAGTCCGTGCTCATTTGTTAGAAACGAGTCTTAAAGAAGTGTTACGATGGTTTACTTTGACAGCACGTCAATTACTGCAAGGCATCATTCACATCCCTCATCAAACTCAACGTTTTTTTCAAAAACATAAATCGGCATTGTCACAACTGGCTGATCCTAGAATCGATTCACGGACTAAAAAACAAATCATTTTAACTCCTGGTGGAAGTGGTTCTTTAGGAGGGGTTATGATTCGTTTCCTTATGAAATGGGATCCTAATGATACCCAAGCCAAAAAACCCAAAACAACTCCTAAAAAGAAGAAGAAAAGTCCAAAGAAGAAAACCACCAAGAAAAAGAAGAAAGGCAGCCCTCAGAAAAAGAAAATTCGTGCCCAGAAGAAGAAGAAACCACACCTACCACCACCACCACTAGCACCCGACGTAAAAGAGGTACTGCAGCCAGGACGCAAACGTACACCCGCAAAACACCACCACCACCCTTACCATCACCATCACAACAGTCCCCAATGATGACGAGGTCTCCTTTTGCGTCCACATCCTCTTCCTCTTTGTCTTCTTCACCCTCTTTTACCATGATGCCTGTCAAACTAGACTTAAGATCCGTGTTTCCTAATCTGATGCAAAAATGGAAACCTATTTCGAAAGTTACCCCGTCGGGACCGTCGACTTCAGCTGATTTAGCCATGGCAGCAGCCACCAACAAAGTACCATCCCCTAAAACCAAAGTCCAAGAAAGAACTGGTATCTTACAAAGTTTAGTGGATTTATCCAAAGATGAATTGAGACGATTTAGTCCTTTGAAAACACCTCAACGTCGAGTGAGACCTGTCGTGAAGTTGGTACGTCGTGCAGACAATCAGTGGAGACGTATTCCAGTATAAAATAGAAGGGTGAAATGCCAAAGACTTCAGACTTACTTCCTCCTCACCTCTAAAGATGGCTCCCAAACGTGCACACCACCACCACCACCAAAAAAAGAAGAAAAGTAAAACCAACAAAAAAGGACGACTTCCCCCTCGTCTGGCTAAACATTGGGATGTTTTGTCTGTCTTGACCAAATCCAATCCTCCCATGCGAAAACAACTCATTCAAACAGCTCCTAAAGAAATCATCGATACCGTGTGTGAATGTTGTTTGAACGTGTTGAAAGGAACGGTACCTTTGTCCAAGATACAGAAACAAAAATTAGGGAAACATCGGAACGTTCTTCGTCAAATGGTAAAAAAGAAAATACCTCTTCAACAAAAGAAAAAAATGTTGGTACAACGAGGAGGATTTCTACCTATGTTGATAGGCCCGTTGTTAAAAATAGCCGCTCCTTTGTTAGGAACGATTGCTGGACCGCTTTTAGGAGGGGTCATGCGATAACCCCCAAAAAAAAGAAGATAAAAAGGACCAGCCTTCTCTGA
This sequence comes from Margaritifera margaritifera, assembly GCA_029931535.1. Taxonomy (NCBI): domain Eukaryota; kingdom Metazoa; phylum Mollusca; class Bivalvia; order Unionida; family Margaritiferidae; genus Margaritifera; species Margaritifera margaritifera. The sequence continues at coordinate 1,247,302 of JAQPZY010001165.1, forward strand.
AAAGACCACACCTTTTTGGTACCTTTGGATGAAATGGAAGGACGAAAACTGACTTTAGTACCTTACAAACGATGGATGGAATTTCATCGTTGGAACGAACAACGGATACCTCATTTACCACCCAATCCTAATCTTAACGAAATGTCTCAGTTACAACAAGAAATACAATCCCTGATGGAACGCAACGATGTGTCCGAAACAGAAAAATCGCAACGGTACGGTCAACTTTTACAACGTCTACAACTCTTTCGCCAAAAAGCAGTCGACGAAACAGCTCCACCCACTCTGAGAGATTTTAAGACCCTAATGAAAAGCGAACCTAAAGTGGCTAAAACAGACACCGGTACAGGGATGACCGTCAAAGAAGAAGAAGAAGAAGAAGAAGAAGAAGAAGAGTTTTTACTAACTCCACCTCTTAAAAAAATAAAAAAGTTAGCCACACCGGATTGGATGAAAAAGAAGAGGTCTACCCCTTTACCCTCAGAAGAGAAAAAGGAAGAAGTGAAGAAAGAAGTCAAAACAGAACCGATGACCCCTGTTCAAACTCCCTTTACCCCAGTAGCACGTCGGACACGTAAACAACAATCCAAAAAGATGCCTCACGAAGAAAAGAGTATTGGCACTTGGTTAACTTATTCTTGAGGAAATCATCATGGAGAAACTGTTAGCCACCATTTATTACAATCCTGGCCATGCTGCTGGTTACGGAGGAGTTCAAAAATTATATCGAGCTGCTAAAAGTCAATTGAAAAGTGTACGTTTGCCAGAAGTACGACGATGGTTACAAGAACAATCGACGTACACGTTACACAAACCCATTCGACGTAAATTTTCTAGAAGTACCACTCAAGTGGAAGGGATCGATCATCAATGGCAAGCCGATTTAGCTGACGCCTCTCATTTAGCCACTTACAATCGTGGTCACAAATATTTGTTTTGTGTCATCGACGTGTTTTCCAAATTTGCTTGGGTCGTGCCTTTGACTTCTAAAAGCAGTACCGAATTGGTACGAGCCTTAAAATTGGTCTTGAAACAAAGTGGACGCCAACCTTTACGATGGCAAACTGACAAAGGCACCGAATTTCTAAACCAAGCTTTTCAAAAAGAATTAAAACAAAGACAAATTCATTTTTTTACTACCTAAAATCCTGAAACCAAAGCCAGTATCGTGGAACGTTTTCAAAGAACTTTGAAAGAACGCATGTGGAAATATTGTACACATCAACATACTCTCAAGTACATCGACGTGTTACCTCGTTTGGTCAAAGCGTACAATCAATCGTACCATCGTAGCATCGGATGTGCCCCCGAAGAGGTCAGCCCTGAAAACGAAGTGTCTGTGTTTGATAAATTATTTGGTTCACCCCAGACCAAAAAAAGAAAGAAAACACCCTTGTTGGAGTTAAAGACGGGAGATTGGGTTCGCATCGGAAAAACCAAACGTACTTTTGACAAAGGTTATTTACCTAACTGGACCACCGAATTGTTTCGTGTCACTACCCCCGTCCGTGGTCGTGATCCTCCCGTCTATAAATTGGAAGACATGCACGGTGAAGTACTCAAAGGAACATTTTACTTGCCTGAGTTACAACGAGTGACTAAAAAAGAAGACACCTTGTACGACATCGAAAGCATTCTCGAACAAAGAACACGTAAAGTAGGCAAACGACGAATAGAAGAAGTCAAAGTACGTTGGAAAGGATATCCACCTAGTTTTGATTCTTGGATTGCGGCTTCTCAAGTCGTCGACTATAAAAAGAAAAAGAAGTAAACTCACAACATGCCATTCAACACAGTAGCCACCCAGACGACTTCAACGACTCCTTCACAGAGTTCTTCTCTTCAAGAATTACAAAAACAACCACTTTGGGTGTGGTGCGGAGAACGTGTGCCTAAAAATCAAATCGTCTTTTTCTGCCAAATTTTTGTAGTGTATTGTGTCATCGGAGCAGCTATTGCCAATTTGAGTTTACAACAAGGAGACAAACAATTGTGGACCATTTTACTGAGCAGTTGCATCGGTTATCTTTTACCCAGTCCCTCTTTGAAATTTACGACAACGACCGACAACAGTCACCACAACAACGCCAGTCCACCTTCTTCTTCCAGTCACCACAATACCAGTCCTCTTTTGGAACCTTTTGAACATCCTTCTTCTTCTGTCCACTTGAGTGACACCTCGGACACCAGAACCACTTTGGAACTATGAATGAGCAATTTCATTTAACGTTACCTAGTGACAGTTCCATGGATGTGTTTCCCAACAACAGATTATGTTGTTTCACCACCAAATTGCCTCAATCCATCCAATTGGATCACGATGCTCATTGGGAAGTGGGTTTGGTAGAAATCATTCATCCTACGCAAATCATGAACATCAACAAAACTCAAAACACTATCGTCGTGCAAATCTTGAACAAAAATATACAAGATGAATTAGAAAAAAACAATCCTAAAATCTGGGAAGGAGACAAAAAAAAATCCAGACATGAAGGGAGCATTCAAAAAGTTTTCAGATCCAAAAAAAGAAAAAGATTCTGACATAAGGGTCTTTGGGCATTATACCCTGAGAATTCCTACGGGGTATTATTTGAGTAGCCGACATTTGTGGGACACCCTTGAGTCCACCATTGAAAATCAATTTGGTAAAGCCTTGGAAATAAACCAAAAACATGTACGAATCGGTTTCAATGAGGTGGCACGCCGTTTCCACATAGAATTTGCTATGTTGGATAAAGCTAATGGTTAATTCATTGACGACAAAACTGCTAAAGAAAGAAACATACCCTCCGAGGAGAGAAGATTCATGAGCATCGAATTTTCTTCTGGATTGTATGCCATTTTGGGTGGAAATAAAAAGTATACCAATCGAAACATCTCAACTGACATAGAATCCGCAGATGCTTTTAAACACCCTTTGGAATTGAACATAGGACTGAATTTAATGTTTGTGTACTCCGATGTGGTAGAGTACAACGTGGTGGGACACACATCTGCTCCCTTACTAAGAGTCATTCCTTTCAAAGTGGATACTGCTGCTGGTGCGTACGAAGAAGGTGGAAACACGTTTCACGTTCACCGTGAATTTGTACATCCTCATTATCTTCCAGTCAGTAAATCGTATTTTGACAGTGTCCACATTAGTATAAAAGGAGATTTGGGACAAGATGTACCATTCATTGACCAAGGAAAAGTCACGGTGAAACTACATTTTCGAAAAAAAACAAGTTCTCTAACGAATTGTAACATCCAAAAAAATGTATCCAGTGTACCGAGGAGTGGCTCGACAACGAGGACATGGTTTAGGAGATATGTTAAAATCAGTTTTTCGGACGGTAGCTCCTATTTTGAAACCGATGGTAACTCGAGGATTTCATGCCTTAAAAGATGCTGCTTTGACACAAGGAAAAGAATTTTTGCAAAATGTCCTCATCGACAAACAAAATCCGAAAGAAGCTTTTATGAGAGCAGGCAAAAATGTGTTGATGACCACTGGTAAAGATCTTTTAGGTCTCCGAGAAAATCCTATAAAAACGCTTCACGCTTCAGGCTCTGGCATTACTTCACAGCAGCAAGGACAAGGTAGAAAGAGACGACGACGACATCGAAATCCTTTCAAAGTTCATAAAAGACCACACGGTAGTAGTTCCAGAAAGAATAGGAAAAGAAGAAGAACTGGTAGAGAATTAGACGTGTTTGATTATTAACTGTGAAAATGATGCACCGAGATTCTTGCGAATGTACCAAGTCAGAACTAGATATGTTTACCATGCCTCCCACCATGATGACGATGCAAGAATCCCAATGGGTGGAATTTCATCCTGTATCGTCTTTGTCGGATTCAGCTCCTATCGAATTTGAAATCAAAGGACAAACCGAAGATTACATCGATCTGAATGACAGCTACTTGTTCCTGAAACTCAAAGTGATCAAAACGGCGGACAGCAGCCTTCCTGATGGCAATTCCAGAGTCGCTCCCGTCAATAATTTCATGCATTCCTTGTTCAGTGGAATAGATTTGTACTTGAATAACAAACTGGTCAGCAGCAGTTTGGATACTTACCCTTACCGTGCTTACTTGGAAAATCTCTTGACGTATGGAAAAGAAGCCAAGAACACTCATCTGGATGCTTCAGTGGTCTGGAAACCTGACACCGCAGGAGAGAATACCTTCAACGACACAGAGGTGTCAGTACCGGCCAGGATTGAGGGTGCTGATTTTGATCATGCAAGAATAACTCCAGCAGAGCCGCACAATGTGGGATTTAACGACCGTCGAAAGAAAATCAGAGGGCACAGTTTAGAATTGATGGATCGTTTACATTTGGACATGTGGTTGCAAGACAAGTATTTGTTGAACGGAGTGGATGTACGCCTGAGACTGAATCGCAGTAGTACCTCTTTCCATTTGATGGCTAATGCTAACGAGTGGAAAACTGTCGTCCAAGAAGCCAAACTTTATGTGCGACGTGTAGAAGTCTTACCAAAAGTAGCCAACGACATCAGTCAATCCTTGAGCAGAACCACTGCTAAGTATCCTCTTAGACGTGTGGAAGTGAAAACCTTTACTGTGGCCGCTGGACTCCGATCCATAGTCGAAGATCACATCTTCCAAGGGCAGCTCCCCAAACGTTTGCTGATTGGTATGGTCAGAAATTCAGCCTTCAACGGAGTCCACGATCAGAATCCGTTCCAGTTTCAGCACTTCAACGTCTCCAAGATAGAAGTCAGTCGAGAGGGCAAGACCTTGTGTACCAGACCTTTTGAACCTGACTTTAGCGTCAACGCAAAAAATTACTTACGATCTTACTTGACCCTGTATTAAGCCACAGGACAGTTAGGTACCAACACCAGCCACGGTATTACGTACGAGGAATATGCAGGAGGGTATGCCTTGTGGGGATTTGATTTCACTCCGGACCAAGGCAGCGATGAAGGACATTTCCACCCTATAAAATCAGGCCCCCTTCGAGTGGAACTTCAGTTTGCAAATCCTCTACCTGAGACAGTGAACGTCGTCTTGTATGCAGAATTTGATAACACTCTAGAAATCAACAGCTTGTGAGAAGTGATTCTAGACTATTAGAAGAAGAAAAGATGCAGCACGAAGAAGAACCTATGGAGATAGATGAGGGATTCTGTGAAGTGAATCATTCTGAACCTAGAATAGAAGAAGAAAAAGAAGAAGAAGAAATCAATTCAGTTCCCGTGTTTACTGGATTTATGGCTTGTCGATGGCCAGAACACGAAAAACAGTTAGTGACCTGTTATGCTCAGGAATTGAGTCCAATCATTAACAGTCTGATTAAAGAACAATGTTATGGATGTCAAAACGATCATCCCAGTCAGATACAACACGACAAATGTATGATGATGACAGGTGAAGAAAAATTGAATGAATATTTGGAAACGGCCTGGTCACAACTCTCAGATGAACACGTGTTGAAACAATGGTATAAAGTCTTGCAGACTTCTTCTTTTCCTCCACTTACTTCTCTGGAGATCAAACGAATCGAAGGACTCATTCATCAGAGTGCAGAACCTATCCGACGTGAATATTCGTGGAATTACAAGACAGATTCATTCAAGTTTAAAGTCAGGTGTGCATTGGTGACTCATTATTTCCATTGTTGAAGACTAATGGATACCAGGGAACTTCATTACCTATTGAATCGCGGTTCCTATACTTCTTCTTGGAATCCTGTGGTATGTGCTAAAGATGAACTACCTCATCGTAAACCAAAAAACGTTCATGCCTATGTCATCAATACTGACGACAGTCATCTACCAGGAACCCATTCGATTGCCGTGTACTTTCCCAACGATCACAGTGGTGTGGAATATTTTGATTCTTATGGATTACCTCCTTTGGAAAAAGACATCATCGAGTTTATGAGAAGAAATGCCGTCTCGACTCGATTCAATAATGTGAGACTACAAGGATCGGATTCCATGGTGTGTGGACAATATTGTGTTCATTATCTTCATCAACGTAGTCTTGGATATTCCTTAGAACATTTACTGACTTATTTTGATAGTGACTATGTTAGAAACGATGCTAAAGTACAACAATGGTTTTGTGAACGTTATGGTTATCTCTTGTCTTTAGCTCACAATCGTAGTGTGCATCAAAATGATGTCGATGTAGAAAGTTTGACATTTACTTTACCTTCCCAACGTTGTCAACCTTGTAAATATGTTCCTGTTTAATCTCTTGTTGAATGGTTAGTTTTTTTTAATGTTAGAATAGTTCTTGTTGAATAAAAACAATGTTATTGTTGAAAAAAAAATGGTGTTGTGTGGTTTTTTTATTGAATTTGAAAAAAATAATGAATATGTTCTTTCTCTCTCTTTCTATCGATCTAAAAAAAGTTAAACCTTTTTTCCTCTATCTATGATCTCCCTGTCGATCTGAAAAAAAAAAAAAAACCTTACCATGTTTTCCATCGCGTCCGCGCGTTAAGCATATAAGGCGGTTCACTGGCCAGTGTAGTCATTCTGGTTGACTCGTCAAGATCTCAACAGTTCCAAGAAGAAAAAGAAGAAGATGGCTGCCACCAAGATTACAAAGCTGAATGAAGCTATGGTGAACATAATGAGGGTGAAGAATCATTTGATGGAGACCAACCCAGAGAGAAAGACGATGACGTTCATTCAAATGGCTCATGATCTAGTAGAAGAGGTCCTGAGAGAAGAAATACTTAGAGAAAGAACAGAATGGGAAGCAGTACAACGACTACAGCAGCAGCAACAAAGACAACAACAGCAGCAACAGCAACAACTTATGCAGCAGTCCAGCAAACTATTTGACGGCGAAGTCCATTGCAAGATTGACTGCGAGGAATTTGCTTTCTCTTTCACCCGAAAGAGACCTGCCTGTCTGAAAGCGGTAAGACCTATCGCTAAACGTGGCCGACCTGCTGGAGCTACTGCCACAGCTACATCCACCCTAAGAAGTTAAAAACAAAAAACATAACTTCTTAAACCCAACGGCCCCTCTAAGGGCCACCCAATCTCTAGAAAAGATTACTACTCTCAAATATTGCCAATATCTATATGTGTGTTTTATATGTTTGTATGTTTGTTTGTTTGTGTTAGCCCACCAAACAAAAACCCTTTTCCCTTGTGTGTTTGGATTATAAAAAAATTGTATGTTTGTGGTGTGTGTTTGATTTATATAAAAAAAAAAAAAATTGTATGTTTGTGGTGTGTGTTTGGTTTATTAAAAAAAAAAAAATTGTATGTTTGTGGTGTGTGTTTGGTTTATAAAAAAAAAAAAAATTGTATGTTTGTGGTGTGTGTTTGGTTTATAAAAAAAAAATTGTATGTTTGTGGTGTGTGTTTGGTTTATAAAAAAAATTGTATGTTTGTGGTGTGTGTTTTGATTTTATCAAAAGTAGTTTCTTTTAGGTCCGCGCTTTTTAGAGTCAGGGGTCATGGAGTGTAAACTCCGCGAAGCCAAGAATGACGTAGAAAGAATGACGTCAGACGCGGGGTAGTGGGGTGATTTTTTTTTTGTTTTTTAGGTGTAAGGGATGTTTTCCTTCACGTCCGCACTTCTAGTATATTAAAACAACGTCTTCACCGGTTAAGCTATCCAGTTTATTCAAGAGAATGAACAACATAGAAATCATCAGACAAGTTAAAGTGCATTTAGAGGTGGCGTGGCACCTCCTCCAAGATCTAGAGAAGAAGGAGAAGGAGGAGAGGGAGAAGGAGGAGAGGGAAAGCAAAATTCCCATCAGACCCCATCCAATGATGGAGGATTCCAATAAAGAAAATTGGAATCCTGAAGCAAACCATCCTCCCTTTGTTTTAAAAAAGGGAAAGAGATGCATGAGTGCAGCTACATGGAGGGGGAGCTGCCCTGCATGCAGGGCAAAGCCAGGGAGGTGCCCACACCTCCTCTAAATGAACTTTAACCAAACAAAGAAACCAACGGTCCTTCTAAGGACCACCCTTTTTCAAGAAAGATTAATTCTATTCCCTCCCACACTCCCGCCACGTTTAAAAAACTCCCGTACGTAGCCAGAGTGCCCCCACTATGTTAATTTTACCCTTGAGGCCAGAGAGGCCCTCTATGGAAAATTAACGTGGTGGGGGCACTATAGCCTCAATACCAACATTTTGAGGCTATAGTGCCCCCGCCACGTTAAACTCCCGTATGGTCCCATTTTGAGGCCAGAGTGCCCCAGCAATGTTAAACTCCCGTATGAGGCTATAGTGCCCCATTTGAGGCTATTTACCCCCACCTTACTACTACAGCTTGGTTTTACTTAAGATGTGCACCTCTCAAAAAACTGCTAGCTCCGCTTAGTCATTTTCACTTCCTGGACTTCAAAGGTAAATAATAAAAAAAAGAGCCAATAACTTTTTTTACTTTTTAGATATTTTGTAATTTGTTCATAGTACTTTCAGAGGCTGGTATTGTCTGCTCTGGCAAAATTCGTTTCCCTATTTTAATAACTCCTGAAAATAGTGCACTTTTGACTAATTCAGGCTGATTTTTCGAGTACTTTAGAGCGGCCATTTTGTCTGCCGTGTGCTTAGATCATGTCCAGTGTCCACAAGTACAATATGTAAAGAAATTTCAGCCACAGTACATGAAAGTAACATAGAGGTATGCCAACATTCTCTCCATTGTGCATGTTGCAAATGCAAAATACTTCATCTTACACCTGTCACTCTCTCAGAAGCATGTATTATCTGTAGAGCGCCCCCTTGAGGCATGATCCGTAGGATTGACCTTGAAGTTGCGAATGTATTCAGCAGTCTGCATAGTGTATTGGAGTCGAAGCGGAGCGGGTAACCCAGACTAGATATTTCATCAACTGCCCAATCGGAACGACCTCGGCCTTTTTCGTCGCATGCTTGAACAAACCGTGAATGTACACACCGGATCGTTCTCAGCCTTCTCCGTCTCAAAGTATAAAAACCTCTCGTATGTAAATCGAGGCCATTTTGAACTGCCTTCAAAGCTTGCGGTTATTATTACATCATAATAACTTCATTGACGTCACAATGACTGGGTGACGTATCATTACTAATAGTAAGGTATGCAGTAGTTTGAGATAAATGAAACTAAGTTTCTTCAATTTTTTTATATAATTATTTAAAAGGTTACTTTTTCATGAAGATTGCACATTTTTCGTGAAAACCTTTTTTTCAGGAAAAACGTTGCATTTTTCATGAAATATTTCCATCCACGTGTAAAGGCACCTTAAGAATATGAACTTCCCAGGTTTTCCTCGCTGGTTGTCCTGGCTATTTATAAAAGATCTTGTATAACTTAGGTATTATTAAAAGAACTTTTTATTCCCTTTGTTTTGGTGTATGATTGAAGTAGTAATCATAAGTACGGATGCTGGATAAACAATCTATTTCACATTCGAAAATTTATGAAACTACTCTTCGCTGATTGTTCGCTTGCGCTCACAACCAACTCCGACAACGCTCCGATTCGTTTCATAAATTTTCGAATGTGAAATAGATTATTTATCCAGCATCACGTACTTATGATTACTACATCAACACACAAATAACATTTATCAATATCATTACTTGTATAACACAACTATCATCATTAGGATAAATCTAACGCCGCGTATACTTATTGTTAGACAAAATATATTTAACATCACTTGTGTCTTCTGTACTTGAGTCATCATCTTCATTATCAGATTCATCATCTCTTTCATCATATGCCGCGATCACTCTTGCTTTGGCAATAAGGTAGTTTGTGTCTTCGTATTTAAAAAGAAAAAACTTTACAAAACCATTTGCTAACATACCAGGTTTTATTAAATTACAAAACTCTGTAAATTTAACACGTTCGCCATTTATGAAACAACTACTTTCATTGTCTATTGTTATCTTCGTATATTTATCCTTTGTTATTGGATCATACAAATTATCAATTTTATTGCTTATTGTTTCAGCTAAATTCTCAACAAAATTAAAATAATCTGATTCTTCATCTTTGACTAAAGATAATTTAAGTTTATCTCCAGACTTAAAACTTGTACCACATCTTTCATAATTAAACTTTTCTGTTAATTGTTCACCATTGTACAACATCTTTTTCATTTTTTATCTGTATCTTTAACACTTATATTTCATAATTCATTTTATACATATAAATCACACAAAATTAATCTGGTATGTCCTTATACTCATTGTACTCTTTACAATAATCTTTTCCATATCTACTCAGTTTTACAGGTAACAAGTCACTTAACATGTCGTCCTTAGCACGAAATTCTTGTATCAGATCCAACATGATATATCTTTCACCACGTAAGTACGTTCTCAATTGATTCAAAATTTTATTGTACGTTATCATTGCAAACTTACACGCTGACATTTTGTTTTCAAACTTAGGCTCAATTTTCTTGCTGCTGGCATTTAATGCAATACCAACGCCTGATATTATTAACATAAACGGATTAGCAGTACCTCCTGCAGACGAAACTCCTGCTGCCGTTAACGCCATTAGGACATACGCAATTATATTTAGTACACGTCCATAATACCGATAAGCTTTCTCTGCGCAATAAGATTTTTTTGTGATAATTATTGTAATACGCGATTAACTAACGTCTGTCACCTTCTGGTATATTATACGAAATATGGTTAAAATCGATAACATTTTTTTTTTGTCATTTATTTAATTATTGTAGAAAAAATCTTTGAAATAAGTACCATCATTATAAGCATCAGATTCTTCTTGAGTAAATATGGTATTTTCGACCATTTTAAGCACAAAGAGAATAGTCACAAATCTGTCATCTACAAATTTATCTATTAAGTCTTTATCATAAGAATAACTCTGAGATTTGTACAATGATATTTTTTTATAATTAGGATTATTCTTTAACGTATCTTTAACACTTTTATAAATTTCAGAATTTTGGTTATTTAATTTCTTTTCCTTGTCTTCTGTATAATCCAATTTGTGCGTATAATAAAATTCTTTTGGAAATTTTATATTTTCAAAATCCTTGTTGTAGTCATTTACCTGTTCATGATACATTTCAATGTACTCTTTAGCTGATTTAAGTAACTGTAAATCTGTACTATAGTCCATTAATTTATGAAATATGATCAAATACGCCGCCAAATTTTTTGGCTTAAATCGTTCAAGAAAATCAATGATTGTAGCAACAGCCTTTATTGCATCAGAATTTTTTTTTACTATTTGGATCATCTAAAAATTTATAAAAATCATTAACGATATAAATTTCTGTGCTTTCAGGATGATTAAATTCTCTTGGTACATGATTAACTTCTACGCTATTAACAGTCTCTTTTTTTTAGAAATTTTTGATTAATAAGAATATAAACAGCAGCCCTCTGGTAAAATCATTGTTTAAGATAATTTACATGTCCTATTCTTGCCTGATACATTATTGTAAATGCGGCTGCAAAATCTGCAAGTTTATTATTGACGCTAAAAAACAACTATCTTTGTATAATCAGTTTCATCTTTCATTTTATTAATCTCCGTATAATAGTCACCGTTTTTAGCCTTAGTGAGCTTGTCTGCTGCAAATTTTGTCTCCATTTCCCATGTAATCTTTGGATTAATATTAGTTAACTTTTTGACTTCATCAAAAAAATCTTTTTTTTCTTTAGGATTTAACTTATTTGTTAACGTGTCATCAATTCTATTTACAGCCTCTAGCGCGCTATAAATTTCTTGTTCATTGTATTCTTCTGTTCTATAATCATCTCTTTTACTTGCAAAAGATGATGCCAAAATAAGGTAACTTGTCGCTAAAACATGCACGTCATCAGGCTCATTATGAACTTTCAATATCGTTTCAACATCGTTGTAATCTAGTCCCATGGTTTTAAACAACCGTCTTTTTGCAAAATGTTCTCTGAGCTTTGGTTTATTAAACATTATAAACTTTTTCTTTGTTGTGTTATCATCTAAACAGTCGCTGTTAGTTTGATGTCTTTTTTCATCAGATTTCTTGGCAAAATTTCGTTTATTTATAACCCTTGCATCAGAAATTAAATGTACAGTTTTCATATTTAATTCTAAAATAATATCGTGAACTAAATTCTCAATAATTTTTTCTTGTTCAGCCATTGCACGATCAGAACAATACTTAGCCATAGTATCAATTTTTTTTATTTCATCACGTAATTGATTACGGCGCATATTTGTTACAGGCAAAAAAATTGTCAAATTGTTCCTTGTCTTCAAAATTTTTTTTTCTCAATCATACTAAATTTTAACATATTCAATTCAGCTATTTCATCACTTTCTCCACCTATTTTTACATTATCTAGATCGAAGACATGTTTATAAAACTCACGACAAACTATATTTTAAGTACGTTTTTCATCTGCATCAGCCATTGTTATTAAACATTGTTCGACAAAATTACACAAGATCATCTAGCGCAAATATCTGAAAGAACGTTAGTCCAGGATTTACAGCCTCTGCCGCAACACAAAAAAAGTCTGAAATACTTATACTTAACATTTGGAACGGCCGTGTCTAAAACATACTCTTTCATTGTATTCCCAATATAGTCCGGTAGCGTGATATTGTTATGCAATAATGTAAATGTAAAGTTATCATTTGATCCCTCTAGCCTCCAATAATATATCCTTTCTGCACCAGATGCTCTACCACGTAATTGGTACTTCCATATTGCCACAACACTTGGACACTAAATCTTAATCCAAAATCCTTGTGACTGACCATTTGTCGCCCACTCATTTGTATTTACACTTGTTGATAAATGATAAGCAAATGCGTTAAAAGGATTGTATCCATTATAAAACGACGATGCGCGTGCAATAAAACCATTACGATTTGTGCTGTCGCTTGTCAACGTCGGAATAAAACCAACATTGTTTCTGGCACGTTTTATACCACCTCCTCCACCTCCTCCCCCAACAACAACACTGTCTACATAAGCCTTATTTGTCAAATCATCACTTGCATCTGGTCCAGCACTTGAGGTAACTTTATTTGATCCGATATTTAACGCGCCTGTCATTGTATCACTAAACTTTTTAACAATAGCGCTCAGAACATTTGTTAAACTTGACAAAGGAACAGCGTCACCAGGATTATTTGGCGCTGGCAAATTTATAATTTTAAACCCATTGTTCATGTCCACGTTTCCTGCCATAATGTCACCTGATTTATTAACCGAATAATCTTTTAAAACCTTATAGCAAACGGCATAATCATCTGCAGCAGGTGTAATTGTATGCAAACCATACAGCACCTTATGTCCCATACTTAACAAGCCTAACATTGTTGAACCAGCACGTGGTACATACAACAATTCCTCCTCCTTAACTTGTACATAACTTACAGCGTCCGTGTCACCTGGAAGATACGACGTTGGTAATCCTGTAATTTTTCCTGTACTTGTAAATGACAGTACACCTGTCATTGTGTCCCCGGTTTTTGTTACTTTTGTATTATTGACACAATTAAGTTGCGTTAAACATACGGCCTGACTTGGAGTACCGCTTGGAAAAGGATATGAAGTTTCCAAATTTGTTATCTTTTTTCCTGACATGTTAATGTTACCTGTCATCATTCCACCTGTCAAATTTAATTTTTTGTCATCTATGTTTTTAACTTGCAGATAACTAACAGCCTGCGAATCGGTCGGATTAATTGATGGATATACTGTTTCTAATCCATCTATACGTCTGATGTTTAAATCTAAGTTACCTGTCATTATATCACCAGACTTTTTAACATAATTTGTTAAATCAACAGTACCGTTTGTTATTGTTTCTTGTCCGCCACCGATATAATTTCCAAACTTTGTATAATACGTCATCTTTATTTTATTGTTGTAGACTAAATTTTAGTTTAACAAATATGAATAACAATGAGCGTGATAAATTTTGACACAGAAAATGTACTGACACAACACCACAATAACAATCTACCGAACTGTCATTACCTTATTGTTGGCAGAACCGGTTCAGGCAAATCAAATTTGTTATTGAACCTTCTTTTAAAAGATAATCTTAACTACGACAAGGAACACATTTATACAGTTAACCCACAACAGGACAAGTACCAGTTGTTAACAGAATTCAACGACACTTTAAAAGAAAAACTTAACGCTTGATGAAGTATTCCTGTAAAGGACCTAGACGCAACGGAACACAAAATAATCGTATTTGATGACATTCCTCTTGAGTATAAGGAAATAGATAAGATAAAATCATATTTTTCGTTATCACGAAACAAAAGATGCAACGCAATATTTTTAGCACAAGGTTACTACAACATTGATCGCTTTATACGACGCAATACACGCTGTTTCATATTATTTTCTGGCATGGACAATACAGACGTTAAAAACATAGCACGAGAACAATGTGGTGATGTTACAAAGGACTAATTTGCAGAATACTATCATACGGCAACAAAAAATAAATATGATTTTCCTGTTATTTGACAGATTTGGACCAACAAGGGACAAAATGTTTAGGTGTTGCATCGACAAGTATATATGCAACACGTAGAATTCTGTCTAAACAACAACAATAATGGACCGCAGAGAATTACTAAAACAGCTCATCGAAGCTAAAAAGAGAAATAAGGCTATTTTTGATCAAGCACATTACGGCGAACAGGCCTTAACTGAAGCACGAGCTGAGGCCTTTTTGCCAATAACACAATCTCTTTCCACAGTTAAGGAGACAATAGACAAAAAACAGGATGAGGCCATAACAGCGTTAAAAGGTACGCAAAAAGAAATTATTGACCAACAACGAGCACAAAATATAATTTTAAATAACATGCAACAACAACGACAAAATGCAAGCTATAATGCCAGGAGCTGTTGAAGAACCAATAGATTTTCCTGATACAACAGGTGAAGAAGAACTTGGTGATGCGGCTGGTGGTAAAACTCTCGAGGAAATAGAAAAAAGAAAACAGGAATACAAAGATTTTGAAAAAGATCTTGTAAGAATTGTCAACAAATCTGAAACTGAACCTATTTTTAATGAAATGCCAGTTTATATTCGATCCTTTGATTTAACTGAATTAGAAATTTTAAAAGATAAAATTACTGAAATGAACACAAGCAGAAAAAGAAATAGATCAAAAGATCCTGTAATTAAGGCCGATCATGAAGAAATGAAGAAACTAGGAAAAAAAGTTAAAAACCATATTGATTATTTAACTAAACCCAGAGAACTTGGTAGTTCTTTTTTTGGGAGTGGGATTAAGATCTTTTCCTCAACAAAAGAAATGATAGACTATCTGCTGTTGCTAATATCAGCAAAAGGCGGGCAACACTGGCGCTGAAATTGATAACGAAACTGTGGACATACTTGATAAATTAAGAACATCTGGTATTATAACCACAGATGAGTACACAATCTTACATACTGATCTTATTTAACTTTTGTATAACCTTACTTGTATAATTATGCAAACAACTTTGTTCCTTGACTCATCACAAACGACTAATGACAGCGCTGACTTCAGATTAATATACAATCCCCCAATAGCACTAGACACACGAGAAAAATACGAAATTAGTCTTATTTCAGCAACAATGTGGAACAGTATACGGAATATTAAGCCTAACGTCAACGACGATTTTACTTTTCGTGACCTTCTTGGTATCTGGAAAAATCTTAAAATACAATCTGGTGCGTACAATGTTCCTGAACTCAATACGATAATAAAATTCTTAATAACAGACAACGGAGGTAATACGGAAAATTTCTTATTAGAACCGAACTACAACACACTGCGTTCAAGAATCACATTAAACGGTAACATGCTTATTGACTTAAGTACACGATACACCGTAGGGTCACTGTTAGGCTTTAATAAATAACAATACGGCTCATCAACTTTGCCAACAATAAAATACGATGGTGAAAATCCTGTTAACATAAGCTATGCCGATGTTATATTAATTAATTGTTCTATAGCTGAAGGATCGTGTACGGCCAAAGGTTATAAAGGCGACGCGATTTATCCCTTCTCGCCAGATGTGCCGCCAAGTTCTTTAATGCAGATTGTACCACGAGAAAACAAATATATTATCCTGTAAATTTACACGAACAAATATCAACAATAAGGATGAATCTTACAGACCAATCAGGAAATCAGCTTGACTTCAACAACGAAGTTGTCACATATTACCTGCATTTGCGACAAGTACGATAAGCAGACAGGTTTGTGGCCGTCATAAATTCTGTTTAATCATCAACAATAATGAACAAAAGAAAAATATACCGTAAAAAGATTATTGGAGGAAATATATTCGGGAGTATTTTTTCAAAAACAGTGCAACATGCACCTGGCATTGCAACCAAACTAGCCCCAGTGGCTATTGACGCAACAAAGTCATTTGCAACTGGTGAAATATCTGCAGCTGGCACAGCTGCAGGACAAAAGATTGCAGATACAATCAGAGGCACACCAACAAATGAGCAAATTAAGGAGGCCATTAAGGAAAAATCACCAACAGCGGCCACTGCAAATGCCATGATAAAAACAACAAAATTTTTTTTATCGCCAGCGGGCGAAGATATCGTTAGAAAATTAGCTACTCGCGCGTGAGCCACTTGTGGCTTAAATTTTATCTAAACTTTAACAATAACATGACATCGATAAGGACTTATCTAGACATTGGCGAATCACAGGAGATTGACGAGTCCGCAACAGAATTTGAGTACATTAAGTACTTACCTGATAAAACTAACATGAACGACAGCATACAGATAATAAATACAAAAGACGAAGACATTTATCTCTTACCACACAAGACCTTTGTTGAAGTACGAGGGCAGCTAATGACAACCGCAGTACCACCTGTTGCGCATGGTGCTAACGTTGAAATAGCTTTACAAAACAACGGTTGGGGATTGTTCAGAAGTGCACAATACCAGCTTGCTAACCAGACTATGGAGGATATACAAGAACATTCGCCTATTACCAGCACTATAATGAATTTGTTATCTTTTTCTGAAGATTACTCACGATCAACAGCCACAAATATGATGTGGTATAAGGACACGGGTCTTGCCACTGCCTTTAGATCAGAGGTATTACCACAAGTGGCGCCAATTGTGGCTGGTGCTAACGATGCTGCAACATTGGTAAATATACAAAATTTTATAACTACCATTGCAAATAGTTTAGCAATACCACCACCTGCAGCGGCCGCAACTTTGATAGAAACTGTTGCTGTAATGATAAATATCTGCAATGAAATTGCTGGTACACCACCTGCGGCTGGTGCAAACACGGCAGATGCTCTTGCAAAAGCTAAGGAAATTAATTTTACAAATAAAAAATCACCAACATAAAACGAAGGTTATGCAAAGCGCATAGCACTTTCTGCAAACGGTGTACAAGTAACCATGATATTGCCGCTAAGTTCAATTTTTGGATTCTGTAAGGACTTTAACAAGGTATTTAGAGGCATAAAACATACACTGATCTTAAACAGATCTGACAACAATAATACAATTTTAAGTGCAGTTGTTGTTGCTCCAGGGCAATTTGTAATAAATCACCTGGCACTGTGGATGCCAAAGATCGTACCATATATATCTGCGCACCTTATCTTAGAAAACGCAATGGAGGCTTATACGCGACAAATATATTTTGAACAAAACAAGGTCTACAGACAAACTGTACCAAATTCCGCGAGTTACACATGGCGTATAACATCAACGTCATCTCTAGAACTACCAAGACACATTTATATTGTATTTCAAACTGCAGCACTGGCCAGTGGTGACCAGACAACAAATAAAAGAATCTTTAATAACATGGAACTTAACCGAATACATGTCAGAATAAATTCTAAACAATATCCCGAACGAGAATTTGTTTGTGAGTTCACAGTCGGTCCTAACAAAAATGTGTCACGGCCGTATCTTTCATGATTGGAGGCTATGGAGAAATACCAGGACACTGACACAGGCAGTCAGATATCAATAGACGATTTTGTATCTTTATACCCAATATTCCATTTCGATGTTAGCAAGCACGCTGATATTGAAGTTACATGGACACTAGACAACGCACCTAGTGCTGAATATTATGTATACGCGCTTATAACCGCAGACAGAGTTTTTAAACTTGACGCAATGAAAGGCAGGATGCACGTACAGGTTTAATTTTATCTAAACTTTATTAATAAATATGTACACGGCACAAGAAGTAAACTTGACTAAAGGACAAATAAAAAAATTAGCAGATGCTGTACAAAATCGTAAAGCAGTGTCCATAAAGATTGACTATAAAGGCTCAGAAGAAGTAAAACTTTTGTTAACAAATACACAGATGACAAAGTTTAATAAAGGCAGTCCATTCGTGATAAATTTATCTAAGGCACAAATTACCGCAATGGCCAGACACGGTGGCTTTACAGGGCCATCACTTGCAACTGTATTGCCAAAAATCTTACCAATTCTTTGGTACATTAGGTATTGCGGCCGCATCTGGTGCCATATCTGGCGCGACACAGAAGGCCGTAACAAGTAAAGGAATAAAAACCACAAATTAAATTGTATCTAATTATTAACATAAATATGGCACCAAAAAAACGAAGAACAACGGTAAAGCGTAGAGCACGAAGAAGGAGTGTAACTGGTGGAAGAATGCCAATAATAACACCAATAGTTGAAGGAATAGATAAGCCTCGCTAAAATTCTTTTTTAAACGGTATAAATTTTATCTAACAAATAATAATAAACAATGTCAGCACGAAAAAAAAGAACGACAGACGCAACAAGGAGGAAGTGTGCAGAAGGAGGTTTTATAGGAGCCCTGCTAGCAGGCAAAGCGGGCAGTATGCTCATACCAAAGCTTCTTGGAAAAGGAATGACCTTACCAGGTACCAGACGGTGGTAAAGCCGTTGTCTAATTTCGACCTGCAGGACAAACTAAAAAATATAAAAGGTTTTATTGGTGTTTTTTCTAAGGACCAACTGTCAGGAAAGATGCGGCCAAATACGTCGTGCGTGATAAACATACAGAACTTTAACGATGGTAATGGCACGCACTGGAGCACACTTTACAACAACAATTATTTTGACTCGTTCGGTCTGCCGCCATCAGACGCTGTTAAGAAGTTTGTAAATGAAGCAATAAATTACAATTCAACACAAATTCAACCAGCAGGAACAGCTGCATGTGGTTATTATTGTATAATGTTAATTAAGCATATGTCGCGCGGTACATCGTTTATTAACTTTATAACAAAATTTGATACACCGGCAAGTACAAGAAATGACGAAATAGCTATGAATTTTGCATCATGAGTAATTGTACTATAATTAATGTACCATCTTATGAATTTTGTGTGAAATATTAGTATAACAATGACAAGTACATATTGCCTCAAGTGTAAAACGCGAACAGGTAACATAGATGAAGAGACCGTGACAACAAAGAACAATCGTTTGATGATGAAAAGCATCTGTTCTGTATGTGGTAAAAAGAAAAGTGTCTTTATTAAGAAACCAGTTCTGCCTGCTGTTCCAGAAACTATTGTTGGTGAAGGACTAAATGTGGTTGTAAGACCAGACTTACCTGAGTTATGTATTGCGCCAAAGACATTGCCTGAGATGATAACAAAACTAAAATTATAAAAATAAAATAATAAATGTGTAATTGTGGCACCAATCACGACCTTTGTATTGAACACAATAAGATTGTAACTTACTGTAAAAAATGTAATAACCGTAGAATCATAGGCGGCGCTGTTGACATACACAAAATCATTGGTAAATTACCAAGGCCTAAAGGTGGTTGGACACTGCCAGGACACAAGTACACATGACCTTGGAACCCACTGCACGAACAACTTGACGAAAACGATAACCCATTGCCCGGACAAGAACCGTATAATCAAGTTGACGCTATTGCGATGAGACACGACATTTGTTATCGTGACAATAAAACAGACAAACACGGCTGCGATAAAGTTATGTTAAAAGAATTTAAAAGCGCGATAACACCGCAGAATATGCGTGAACGTGTAGACAGAAGATTTGTACAAGGTATTATTGGCGCTAAATATAAATTAGGCATAGGTCTTGCATCAGAATTGCACAAGCCAAAAAAAAAAAATAATAATAATTCTGAGACGACGTGTAGTTGCAAATGCTGTAGACGATATATGGTCTGTAGATCTGGCTGATATGTTGTCATTGTCTGAACACAATTACGGTAACAAGTACCTGTTGAACATTGTTGACGTACAGAGCAGGTTTGGATTTAGTGTACCAATAAAGAATAAAATGGGCAATACAATAAAATCAGCATTGCAGCAAATAATTTCTGATACAAACCGCAAGCCAATTAAGATCTGGACTGATCACGGAGTAGAGTTTTATAACAGACAGTTTGAACAGTGGTTGAAAGACCATGACATTACCAAGTACACAACAGGTAACGAGGGCAAGAGCGTCATTGTTGAACGGTATAATCGTACAATAAAGGATACAATTTATAGACATATGACAGAAAATAATACAAATAATTACGTTGACAAATTGCTTGACATGGTAGATGAGTACAACAGTACCAAACACAGAACGTTAAAAATGTCACGAAAAGATGCAATACAATTTCCTGTGCTTGCTAATGAAAACTTGTACCGTAGACATAAATTTGTTGTTGGTGACAAAGTTAGGATTTCATTGGTAAAAAAAATATTTGAAAAATATGCAACACCAAACTGGTCTGAGGAGGTGTTTGTAGTCCATACGATTCTGAGGACAATACCTGTAACTTACAAATTACGCGACTTTAACGATGAGGATATTACAGGCAGTTTATACGAACAAGAATTACAAAAGACTGATCAGGACGTATTTGTTATCTAAGAAATAATACGATAAAAAGGTAATAAAAGTTTAGTTAAATGGCGGGGGTACATTGATGTGTTCAACAGCTGGATCCCAACGTCAAGTATAGAACCGTATGTTAAGGGCAGTCTGGTTTAACGTACTTTGTTGATTATTGTTTTGTAAATAAATTCATAATTTGTTAAAACATTTTTGCATTTAACAGGTTTGCATAACGAGATTAGATAATTTCTCCGGTCATCAGATAACTCTGACATCAATAAAAATATCTTTGCAAAGATAAAATCAAATTTAATATTTTTTTGTCGTCCAGGAATCTTAATATTCATAAAATGTATAAGCCTTGCATAAAAGCTTTTTAATTCAGATTCTGTCAGGTTAAAAAAAATTATTTTTATTGTTGTGTGATATTTAACGTTATAACGTCCTGTAGTTGGTGGCGCGTAATGTGTTTTATCAACAACAACATTGTCGTATTCTGCACGAACAATTTCGCCGTCATCTGGTACGTATTGTTCGCTTAGATATATTTGTTGGTTATCTGGTACTTGTTGAAGCACAACAATTGCGGGAACAAGTGCTGGTGCAGGTTTTGCGTATATTCTCTGTAAAATTGATAACATTTTATAAATAGTCTTTTTTAAATAAACAATTTTTGTATCACAACAATAAATAGAATGGATGACACAAAATACATTGTCAGATGTAGGATTGTAAACAGAGTTAATTTATACGATGAAATAAAAAAAATGTTTTGTTATAAGGATCGTAAGATCGCGTACGATTTTAAGATTGTATACGGAACAGAGGATATGTTGTTGTTAAACAGCAGACAAAAGTATTTGTTTCTGCAACACGGCGAGATTGCAATATCGTACGATAAAGCTACGTTGATGAACTTTGCGCATAGTTGTCTTAAACGTGATGTGTTAAAGAATATTATCAAATGAATATTATATGAAACAATAAGTATACAAAGATGAACAAAGATTTATGTTATGATAAAATAAAAAAAATTGCTAAAAATGTTTTACCGAATAAGATTCAACAGCGCACGGAGGATTGGTATAAAATAATGGCGACAACTGTTGGTGGTTCAGAAGTCGCAACCATATTAGGCGTAAATCCGTATAAAACTTTAGCTAAAATCGCAGAAGAGAAATACCAAATGAGACAAGGTAAGTTTGTTAAGTTTGAAGGATCTTTGGCCTGTTATTGGGGAAAGCTGTTTGAGCCAATTATTTTAAAATACGTTGAACAGGATCTTGGTGAGCGCGTACTCGGAAACAATATTTGTGTAACAACAGATTTCGGTATCAGGTATTCATCGGACGGATATGTTGTAGGCAGGTTTAATAATGGTGACTTGTTAACACAAAAGATAAGGAAGATAAAAACTACATTTATACAATATTGTTGGTTGAGTTAAAGTATCCGATGTTACCTAAACCAAAAGACGACGTGTCTGAACATTATTTACCGCAGGTTTTATGCGGGCTAAAGGTATCGTCAATTACTGAACAAGGTCTGTTTGTTGAAGCTGTCTTCAGACGTTGTTCGGTGATAGATTTCGATTTTACGAGTGATTATAACAAGACACTACATTTTGATAAAAAAATTTATGATAATAAAGTGCCAGTTGCCATTGGTGTTATCGGCGTATATGGTAATAAGAAAAATAAAGAAATAATAGATTACGGAAATGTTGATGAAGACGCGTTTGGTCAGTTTATGCAAGATGTTGAAGTTTACAATAAATTCAGATTATATTGTATTTGGTGGTAATGTGTATTTTGACAAATATGATGATTTAATGGTAATGTTACAAAATAATAATTTAAAAAAATTGTTGGGTTTCTTGTGTAATAAGTTATTTGATGTCTGTTATTATGTTATTAACAAACAAGAAAATTATTGTGAGATTTGAGTAAACGCGGTTAAGGCGCTAGAAGAACAAATAAAATTGTTGGATTAAAAATCTGGATATAAAAAGTTCATCCACTGTTTGTGTTTTTTGGAATACGCAGATTTGTAAATATTATCCGCAACAAATTTTACGGACATTGGGGCAATGTCAAAATATTTTGCGGCTGAAGATAGTGAAGGAAAATCAATCTGCTCATCTGTTTCGTTGTTAATTGACAACACTGGTCGTGGTGGATTTCTAAAATTATTTCACCAGCATTTCCACGTCTAAGATTTTCTTGTTGTGTAACAAGATCCAGATTTAATAAATTATTGCTGGTTTTATTGCCGTCGTTGTGATCGACAACAAGGTGTGATGGTATTATTCCAACAAAGCACTCGAATACAAAACGGTGTGCGTAATATGGTGCTCTGATATTTTTTTGTTTATTACAAACACGAACTTGAAAATAGCCGGTGTTATTTTTTGACCCAATTTCCTTTTTAAGCCTGACATGTCTTATGACACCTTTCTCGGAAGCTTCATACATGTCAAATACAGGATGACGTTTGTACTCGTTTTCAAGAAAAAGATTGTTGATATTGTTGTCTTCAACAGAGCCGTTCTTATGAGCGACGCGCTTACCAGTGGGTATTGGGCCGACAAGTGTTTCGTACACAAAATTCTTTACAAATATTTTTGTAATTGCATGTCCGTCTTTTACACTAACAGATATCATTTTTCCAAATTGTGTCTTCCTGCCAGGAATTATAGTTTGTGATGTTAAATTAACTACCATACCGAGTTTGTTCGCGGCATTGTTCGTGTAAATTGTGTTTGTAATAAATTTGTCGTCTGCAAAAGAGAACATCATGTAATCACATGTTGTCATTTTTTGAGCCATAATATACAGTATAGTGTTTCTTTAAATGCTTGTTTTTGATCAAATGATTCATCACATGATGATTTTTTTCCTATTAGAAAAACAATATGCTTATTAATATAATGAAATCACTAGCTGATCTATCAAGAAATGTTATTCTTGTTGCAAAACAGAATACTACAGCGTTCTTCAGATTCGATAAAACATTTAAGGTTGAAAATGAATTAGCCTTAAAAGGATTGACGCCAGATAATTTATTTCATATTTTGAACCCGGTTGTAAAGGGTGAACTTAACTTACATAACGCGATAAAAATTATTGTACAATTTCATGTTTTGTTCAGTAAATTATGCGTATATGAAGACTGCGACCCTCGCGAAGAAACAGCTGAGCCTTACATAAGTTCCAAAAATTTTACGCGGAACTGACCTTAAAAAGGCCGCAAACAGTATTTTTCAGGAAATATGGAGAAAAATAGAGGATTTTACAAGTTCTGGTTCAGGCTGGAAACTAGAGGCTATAAAATCATTACAGTTTCACACGTTAAAGTATGTACCATTACGCGGTTCTTCATATGTTGATCTGCCAAACAAGATTAAAAACACAAAGTGTGTTATAAATGTTAAGAATAACGATGACAAATGTTTCATGTGGGCTGTGTTGTCTGCAATATATCCTGTAAACAAAAATGTGAGTGTATTATCAAGTTACAGTGCGTTTTCATCACATTTAAAATTTGATAATATAAAGTTTCCCGTTGAGGAAAGACACATTCCCAAGTTTGAAAAATTAAATGATTTGAGTATAAATGTATTTGGCCTGGATGATAAGGAAAATGATTATCCGAGATTGATCAGCAAAGTGGCGTCACAAAAGACAATAAATTTGTTGCTGTCCAATGGTCATTATTGTTGGATCAAGAACTTTAACGGTCTTGTTGGTGGTCAGTACAATAAGACAAAAGCAAGAAAGTACTTTTGTTATCGTTGTCTACATGGTTGTACTAAGAAGATGTACTAGAAAGATATTTACAATATTGCAAAGATGTACAAGGAATCACAATGCCAAATAAGGCAAATTCTGAACTAAAGTTTGTAAATTTTAGTCATCAGCTGCAGGTACCATTTGTAATTTATGGTGATTTTGAATCATTGTTGAAGACGATAGTCACTGATGTAAAGTGTGATCCAAATAAATCTTCAACAACAAAGACACAAGAACACGTACCATGTGGTATCTCGTATAAGGTTGTATGTTCGGCAGATGAACAGTTTTCAAAAGATATAAAAGTATACCGAGGAGAAGATCCGGCCAGCTGGCTAATAAGTAACTTGTTAATTGAGGCAGAAGAGGCTGTGCGTATAATGGAACATGTTAGGCCAATAATTATTACAAAAGAAGAAGATAAGAATTTAAAAAATGAATTAAATTGTCACATTTGCGGAAATGTGTTGGCGATGACCGAGTACGGGGCCACTGCCATATAACGGGCAAGTACCGTGGCGCTGCACATGACAGTCGCAATTTACATTTTAAATATCCCGAATTTATCCGTATGAGTACATGAAAAGTTGGGACAAGTTTGATGAAACAGAATTACCTGATAAAGAAAAGTTTTATTCAAGTTTGTCGCTTGAAGGAATAAGTGATGAGGTGTACAATTACGCACAAAAAATATGGAACGAATTTGGTTGCAAAACATTAGGGGATTATAATGACCTGTATTTGATGACAGATGTTTTGTTGTTAGCAGACGTATTTGAAGAATTCCGTTCGATATGTTTAAGGTATTATGGATTGGATCCTTGTTGGTATTTCTCATCTCCAGGATTAAGCTGGGATTCAGCGTTAAAGTTAGGTAAGATAAAACTACAATTGTTGACTGATCTTGATATGTTCTGTTTTATTGAGAAAGGTATACGTGGTGGAATTTCAGTGATAACTAAGAAACATGCCGTTGCAAATAATAGGTATATGACAAGTTACGATATTACAAAAGAAGATAGTTCAATTTTATACTTAGACACAAATCATTTGTACGATTGTTTAAATTTCCGGGAATTCGATTACAGTAAAATTTACCGGAGAAGCTGATTTTTAAACTACACGAAATGTTCTACAAAATGCATTCAAAATTTACATTTCGGAGATTTTCTCAAAAATTGACGTTCAATATTTAGCATCATACAAGATTTGGTTTCAACCCAAGAAATCTGTCAGAAGTTATTGAGCGGAAACCATAGTCGAGACGGACGGTTTGTTGTTTTTTTTTTTTTAACGGCACTTTCAACACTTCATTTGATTGTATTATGTCGAGGAAATGGAAACTAAATGCCTTTCCCAATGACACAGCAAAAACAGCCGACCCTTGGATTACGAGCCTGACGCTCTACCAACTGAGTTACAGCGGGTCGGGCAGGGGTAACATTATACGTTTCCTTCCATAGAATATGGTGGGGCAAAATAGAGATAAGAGGCCTAAGTGGGCCTGAGATCGCCCACCTGACTAACATTTGCCTAATAGCCAAATGCAAGAGCAGTTAGCCATGAAATCTGGGTCAGTAGGATATTTTTTGATGAAATTTCTTCCAGTGCTGTTGATTCCATATGTTATAAAAACAATTGTTTTGAGGTTTCTCTATTTTTTGTATTTGATAGCACATTAGGATCATTAGTAGTAAGGTGGGGGTAACTGGGGAAAAATGGGGCTCTCTGGGGAATCTATGGACGTTTAACATGGTAGGGGCACTCTGGGGAAAAAGTTTTCCCTAGAGAGGCCCTCTATGGACGTTTAACATGGAGGGGGCACTCTGGGGAAAAAAGTGAAAAGTTTATAGGGAATGGGCCTCTACAGGGAAAAATGGGCCTCTACAGGGAAAACGGGAGTTTAACATGGCGGGGGTCTCTATAGGGACAACGGGAGTTTTTAACGTGGCGGGAGTGTGGGAGGGAGGGGAATAGAATTAATCTTTCTTGAAAAAGGGTGGTCCTTAGAAGGACCGTTGGTTTTTTTGTTTTGAGTTCATTTAGAGGAGGTGTGGGCACCTCCCTGGCTTTGCCCTGCATGCAGGGCAGCTCCCCCTCCATGTAGCTGCACTCATGCTGCAACCCTTGTTATTTAGGATAAAGGGAGGATGGTCCGCTTTGGGATCCCAATTTTCTTTATTGGAATCCTCCATCATCCAGTGCGGTTTGATGGGAATTTTCCTTTCCCTCTCCTCCTTCTCCCTCTCCTCCTTCTCCTTCTTCTCTAGATTTTGTAGGAGGTTCCACGCCACCTCTAAATGAACTCTAACTTGTCTTATGATTTCAACGTTGTTCATTCTCTTGAATAAAACTAGATAGCTTAACCGGTGAAGACGTTGTTTTAATATACTAGAAGCGCGGACGTGATGGAAAACATCCCTTACACCTAAAAACAAAAAAACATTACCCCACTACCCCGCGTCTGACGTCATTCTTTCTACGTCATTCTTGGCTTCGCGGAGTTTACACTCCATGACCCCTGACTCTAAAAAGCGCGGACCTAAAAGAAACTACTTTTGATAAAAATCAAACCTACACACCATACTATTCCTAAATTTAAAAAAAAAAAAAACTTACACACACCACAAACATACAATTTTTTTATTTTTTTTTATAAACCAAACACACACCACAAACATACAATTTTTTTTTTATAAACCAAACACACACCACAAACATACAATTTTTTTATAATCTAAACACACAAGGGAAAAGGGTTTTTGTTTGGTGGGCTAACACAAACATACAAACATACAAACATATAGATATTGGCAATATTTGAGAGTAGTAATCTTTTCTAGAGATTGGGTGGCCCTAAGAAGGGCCGTTGGGTTTAAGAAGTTATGTTTTTTTAACTTCTTAAGGTGGATGTAGCCGTGGCAGTAGCTCCAGCAGGTCGGCCACGTTTAGCGATAGGTCTTACCGCTTTCAGACAGGCAGGTCTCTTTCGGGTGAAAGAGAAAGCAAATTCCTCGCAGTCAATCTTGCAATGGACTTCGCCGTCAAATAGTTTGCTGGACTGCTGCGGCTGCTGCTGCTGCATAAGTTGCTGTTGCTGCTGTTGTTGTCTTTGTTGCTGCTGCTGCTGCTGTAGGCGTTGTGCTGCTTCCCATTCTGTTCTTTCTCTAAGTATTTCTTCTCTCAGGACCTCTTCTACTAGATCATGAGCCATTTGAATGAACGTCATCGTCTTTCTCTCTGGGTTGGTCTCCATCAAATGATTCTTCACCCTCATTATGTTCACCATAGCTTCATTCAGCTTTGTAATCTTGGTGGCAGCCATCTTCTTTTTCTTCTTGGAACTGTTGAGATCTTGACGAGTCAACGAGAATGACTACACTGTTTGTTGTTGTTGATTTAATTAAAGTCGTGTTCGCCCATTGGGCATGTACGACTATATACCCCCACAGCGTGCGAAGCACGCTAGGGCGGATTAGGTGGTCAGGTGTGTTGACAGATTGCAACCACCTGACTCTATTTTCAGTACCCCCCTCCAGCGCAGCATGATTCCCCACAATTAAGGGGGTTAAAATGATTGCGCGCTATTGGAGGATGAGTACCGTCTACACATCCCAGAGGGATGTGTAAATTATTTCTAAGTGCACCTCCCCAGCGCAACATGGTTCCCCACAATTAAGGGGGTTAAATGAATGTGCGCTATATGAGAGTGTGCACCTTTATACCTGTACATAGGACTAGAACCACAATGTTTACAGGTATATGTGTGCGCGTTGTAGCGCACGTTGTAGATTGAATTGTGTCAAGTATGCAGTCAGGAGTGAAAAGGCGGCACGGACTAAGCAAGCGAAGGCGCGAAGCGTGGCGGTAGCCGAAACGTCAAGAACGTACATACATGATCAAATTCTGCCCAGTTATACTAAGTCGGGCTGTCCCTAATACCAATTGTGTGTTAGCCACATATTGTAATTACGGTCACATTTAGTCAGTTGTATAAATTTTCCTAATTCCCTATCAATTTTGAAATTTCGTGTACATAGTGTACATTTATTTTCCGAAAAAATGTAATAAATAAATGAATTTGGGTTTAAGTAACCCTCATAATTTTGTGATCTTAATCAGATATTATCAAGTTGTCATTGGATTCGGTGGATAATTGTTCATATTTGTGGTAAGATATAGTTGTATTCGAAAAGGTTTTCAAGCCAAAATGAAAACCGACAGGCAATTTGGCCCCGTCCATAATAGGACTATTCGTTATCCTCCGGCGGTCGCAGGTAATGCCTTAGGTCTTCCGGTGGCTCGAACTTTCTTCTGACTCTGTTTTTGCATTTATCAGGCGGGTCAAACAAGTCTGCCACCACAAGCTGCGAAAAAGGTGCCCATAGCTTAACAGGAGGTGCTGAGATTTTAAACATTTCCATTGCGCAGTTCATCAACAAAATTGCAAGTGGAATGGGGCATTCAGCAATTTTCCCCATTTTCTTGATGTTGTCTTTGGATTCTTTAATTTTTTGTTGCTGTTTGTCCGAAATTTTTCCCCCTAGTTTAGACTGCTTGGCTGCATCCAATAACGTTGTGAGATCAAAATGGAGATCTCGTGCTGTATGACCTGTAGAGTCCTCCACAATGTTGTCAATGTTGTATGGTTCTGCATCGTGAATAAATTCACTTTCCCTCCTGGCTCTTTTCCTAGTGTATGAAATTTCTTCTAGCAGAGATTGCTCTCTCTCACTGATTTGTTGTTGATGTTTCTGTTGTTGTTGGTGTTGCTTCTGTTGTTGTTGTTGTTGTTGTCGTAGTTGTCTTTGACTCTTTTTTTTTCCCTGGAGGGGTAGTTGCGCTTTACTAGCTACAGGTTCAACTATTATCCGTTCCGGCTCCTTGAATAATTCCTGAGTCTGGGGTACCGGTTTTGGAGTTGAAATGTTGCTAATGTGACTACACTGGCCAGTGAACCGACTTATATGCTTAACGCGCGGACGCGATGGAAAACATAGTAAGGTTTTTTTTCAGATCGACAGGGAGATCATAGATAGAGGAAAAAAAGGTTTAACTTTTTTAGATCGATAGAAAGAGAGAGAGAAAGAACATATTCATTATTTTTTTCAAATTCAATAAAAAAACCACACAACACCATTTTTTTTTTCAACAATCAACAAAATTTTTTATTCAACAATAACTATTCTAACATTTAAATAAAACTAACCATTCAACCATAAATTTTCAAACAGGAACATATTTACAAGGTTGACAACGTTGGGAAGGTAAAGTAAATGTCAAACTTTCTACATCGACATCATTTTGATGTACACTACGATTGTGAGCTAAAGACAAGAGATAGCCATAACGTTGACAAAACCATTGTTGTACTTTAGCATCGTTTCGAACATAGTCACTATCAAAATAAGTCAGTAAATGTTCTAAGGAATATCCAAGACTGCGTTGATGAAGATAATGAACACAATATTGTCCACACATCATAGAATCTGATCCTTGTAGTTTCACATTATTGAATCGAGTCGAGACAGATGATGTCTTTTTCCAAAGGAGGTAATCCATAAGAATCAAAATATTCCACACAGTGATCGTTGGGAAAGTACACGGCAATCCAATGGGTTCCTGGTAGATCACTGTCGTCAGTATTGATGACATAAGCATGAACGTTTTTTGGTTTACGATGAGGTAGTTCATCTTTAGCACATACCACAGGATTCCAAGAAGAAGTGTAGGAACTACGAGTCAATAGGTAATGAAGTTCTCTAGTATCCATTTTTTTTGTCTTCAACAATGGAAATATTGAGTCACCAATGCACACCTGACTTTATGCTTGAATTGATCTGTCTTGTAATTCCAGGAATATTCACGTCGGATAGGCTCTGCACTCTGTTGAATGAGTCCTTCGATCCGTCTGATCTCCAGAGGAGTAAGTGGAGGAAAAGAAGAATTCACCAAGACTTTATACCACTGTTCCAACACGTGTTCATCTGAGAGTTGTTTCCAGGCCGTTTCCAAATATTCATCCAATTTTTCTTCACCTGTTATCATCATACATTTGTCGTGTTGTATCTGACTGGGATGATCGTTTTGACATCCATAACATTGTTCTTTAATCAGACTGTTAATGATTGGACTCAATTCCTGAGCATAACAGGTCACTAACTGTTTTTCGTGTTCTGGCCATCGACAAGCCATAAATCCAGTAAACACAGGAACTGAATGGTTTTCTTCTTTTTCTTCTTCTTCTATTCTAGGTTCTGAATGATTCACTTCACAGAATCCCTCATCTATCTCCATAGGTTCTACGTTCTGCATCTTTTTTCTTCTAATAGTCTAGAATCACTTCTCTCAAACTGTTGATTTCTAGAGTATTATCAAATTCTGCAAACAAGACGACGTTCACTGTCTCAGGTAGAGGATTTGTAAACTGAAGTTCCACTCGAAGGGGGCCTGATTTTATAGGGTGGAAATGTCCTTCATCGCTGCCTTGGTCCGGAGTGAAATCAAATCCCCACAAGGCATACCCTCCTGCATAATCGTCGTACGAAATGCCGTGGCTGGTGTTGGTGCCTAACTGTCCTGTGGCTTCATACAGGGTCAAGTAAGATCGTAAGTAATTTTTTGCGTTGACGCTAAAGTCAGGTTCAAAAGGTCTGGTACACAAGGTCTTGCCATCTCGACTGACTTCTATCTTGGAGACGTTGAAGTGCTGAAACTGGAACGGATTCTGATCGTGGACTCCGTTGAAGGCTGAATTTCTGACCATACCAATGATCAATCGTTTGGGGAGCTGCCCTTGGAAGATGTGATCTTCGACTATGGATCGGAGTCCAGCGGCCACAGT
Organism: Margaritifera margaritifera; assembly: GCA_029931535.1. Classification (NCBI taxonomy): domain Eukaryota; kingdom Metazoa; phylum Mollusca; class Bivalvia; order Unionida; family Margaritiferidae; genus Margaritifera; species Margaritifera margaritifera. The sequence continues at coordinate 1,278,766 of JAQPZY010001165.1, forward strand.
AAAGGTTTTCACTTCCACACGTCTAAGAGGATACTTAGCAGTGGTTCTGCTCAAGGTTTGACTGATGTCGTTGGCCACTTTTGGTAAGACTTCTACACGTCGCACATAAAGTTTGGCTTCTTGGATGACAGTTTTCCACTCGTTAGCATTAGCCATCAAATGGAAAGCGGCACTACTGCGATTTAGTCTCAGACGTACATCTACTCCGTTCAACAAATACTTGTCTTGCAACCACATGTCCAAATGCAAACGATCCATCAATTCTAAACTGTGCCCTCTGATTTTCTTTCGACGCTCGTTAAATCCCACATTGTGTGGGTCTGCTGGAGTTATATCTCTAACAAGATGACCACTACCATCAACAACAGCAGCAACCCTCGCCGGTACTGACACCTCTGTGTCGTTGAAGGTATTCTCTCCTGCGGTGTCAGGTTTCCAGACCACTGAAGCATCCAGATGAATGTTCTTGGCTTCTTTTCCATACGTCAAGAGATTTTCCAAGTAAGCACGGTAAGGGTAAGTATCCAAACTGCTGCTGACCAGTTTGTTATTCAAGTACAAATCTATTCCACTGAACAAGGAATGCATGAAATTATTGACGGGAGCGACTCTGGAATTGCCATCAGGAAGGCTGCTGTCCGCCGTTTTGATCACTTTGAGTTTCAGGAACAAGTAGCTGTCATTCAGATCGATGTAATCTTCGGTTTGTCCTTTGATTTCAAATTCGATAGGAGCTGAATCCGACAAAGACGATACAGGATGAAATTCCACCCATTGGGATTCTTGCATCGTCATCATGGTGGGAGGCATGGTAAACATATCTAGTTCTGACTTGGTACATTCGCAAGAATCTCGGTGCATCATTTTCACAGTTAATAATCAAACACGTCTAATTCTCTACCAGTTCTTCTTCTTTTCCTATTCTTTCTGGAACTACTACCGTGTGTTCTTTTATGAACTTTGAAAGGATTTTGAGGTCGTCGTCTCTTTCTACCTTGTCCTTGCTGCTGTGAAGTAATGCCAGAGTCTGAAGTGTGAAGCGTATTTATAGGATTTTCTCGGAGACCTAAAAGATCTTTACCAGTGGTCATCAACACATTTTTGTCTGCTCTCAAAAAGGCTTCTTTAGGATTTTGTTTGTCGATGAGGACGTTTTGCAAAAATTCTTTTCCTTGTGTCAAAGCGGCATCTTTTAAGGCATGAAATCCTCGAGTTACCATCGGTTTCAAAATAGGAGCTACCGTCCGAAAAGCTGATTTTAACATATCTCCTAAACCATGTCCTCGTTGTCGAGCCACTCCTCGGTACACTGGATACATTTTTTTTTGGAGGTTAGTTACAAGGCGTTAGAGAACTTTTTTTCGAAAATGTAGTTTCACCGTGACTTTTCCTTTGTCAATGAATGGCACACTTTGTCCCAAATCTCCTTTTATACTAATGTGGACACTGTCAAAATACGATTTACTGACTGGAAGATAATGAGGATGTACAAATTCACGGTGAACGTGAAACGTGTTTCCACCTTCTTCGTATGCACCAGCAGCAGTATCCACTTTGAAAGGAATGACTCTCAGTAAGGGAGCAGCTGTGTGGCCTACCACGTTGTACTCTACCACATTGGAGTACACAAACATTAAATTCAATCCCACGTTCAATTCGATAGGGGTGCGAAAACCATCTCCGAATTCTACGTTGCTTGCGACTTTTTTATTAGTATACTTTTTATTTCCACCCAAAATAGTATACAACCCAGGAGAAAATTCAATGGTCATGAATTTTCTGTCCTGCTCGGGTAAGTTTTTGTCTTTTTTGTCGTCAATGAGTTCCCCCTTCTCTTTAAAAAATTGCAAGATGAATGGGCGTGCCACATCATGGTAAGCGATTCGTACCCCTTTTTGGTTTTTTTCCAAGGCTTTGGCAAATTGGGCTTCGAAGATGGCTTGAATCGTCTCCACCAAATGTTTAGCACTAAAATAATACCCCTTAGGAATTCTCATGGTATGGCTCGCAAAGGGATGAGTCATCTTCGTGAATACCTTTCTGGAATGCTCAAGGCCAGGTTGAATTTTCTCCAACTCATCATGCACTCCCTTGTTCAAGATTTCCACGATGAAAGTGTTTTGAACATCGTCGATGTTCATGATTTGCGTAGGATGAATGATTTCTACCAAAGCCACTTCCCAATGAGTGTCGTGATCCAATTGAATGGATTGAGGTAATTTAGCCGTGAAACAACATAAGGTGTTGTTGGGAAACACATCCATGGAACTGTCACTAGGTAACGTTAAATAAAATTGCTCATTCATAGTTCCAAAGTGGTTCTGGTGTCCGAGGTGTCACTCAAGTGGACAGAAGAAGAAGAAGGATGTTCAAAAGGTTCCAAAAGAGGACTGGTATTTTGGTGGTGGTAACTGGACGAAGAAGAAGAACAAGGTGGACTGGCGTTGTTGTGGTGACTGTTGTCGTTCGTTGTCGTAAATTTCAAAGAGGGACTGGGTAAAAGATAACCGATGCAACTGCTCAGTAAAATGGTCCACAATTGTTTGTCTCCTTGTTGTAAACTCAAATTGGCAATAGCTGCTCCGATGACACAATACACTACAAAGATTTGGCAGAAAAAGACGATTTGATTTTTAGGCACACGTTCTCCGCACCACACCCAAAGTGGTTGTTTTTGTAATTCTTGAAGAGAAGAACTCTGTGAAGGAGTCGTTGAAGTCGTCTGGGTGGCTACTGTGTTGAATGGCATGTTGTAAGTTTACTTCTTTTTCTTTTTATAGTCGACGACTTGAGAAGCCGCAATCCAAGAATCAAAACTAGGGGGATATCCTTTCCAACGTACTTTGACTTCTTCTACTCGACGTTTACCAACTTTGCGTGTTCTTTGTTCGAGAATGCTTTCGATGTTGTACAAGGTGTCTTCTTTTTTAGTCACTCGTTGTAACTCAGGCAAGTAAAATGTTCCTTTGAGTACTTCACCGTGCATGTCTTCCAATTTATAGACGGGAGGATCACGACCACGGACGGGGGTAGTGACACGAAACAATTCGGTGGTCCAGTTAGGTAAATAACCTTTGTCAAAAGTACGTTTGGTTTTTCCGATGCGAACCCAATCTCCCGTCTTTAACTCCAACAAGGATGTCTTATTCTTTTTCTTTTTGGTCTGGGGTGAACCAAATAATTTATCAAACACAGACACTTCGTTTTCAGGGCTGACCTCTTCGGGGGCACATCCAATGCTACGATGGTACGATTGATTGTACGCTTTGACCAAACGAGGTAACACGTCGATGTACTTGAGAGTATGTTGATGTGTACAATATTTCCACATGCGTTCTTTCAAAGTTCTTTGAAAACGTTCCACGATACTGGCTTTGGTTTCAGGATTTTAGGTAGTAAAAAAATGAATTTGTCTTTGTTTCAATTCTTTTTGAAAAGCTTGGTTTAGAAATTCGGTGCCTTTGTCAGTTTGCCATCGTAAAGGTTGGCGTCCACTTTGTTTCAAGACCAATTTTAAGGCTCGTACCAATTCGGTACTGCTTTTAGAAGTCAAAGGCACGACCCAAGCAAATTTGGAAAACACGTCGATGACACAAAACAAATATTTATGACCACGATTGTAAGTGGCTAAATGAGAGACGTCAGCTAAATCGGCTTGCCATTGATGATCGATCCCTTCCACTTGAGTGGTACTTCTAGAAAATTTACGTCGAATGGGTTTGTGTAACGTGTACGTCGATTGTTCTTGTAACCATAGTCGTACTTCAGGCAAACGTACACTTTTCAATTGACTTTTAGCAGCTCGATATAATTTTTGAACTCCTCCGTAACCAGCAGCATGGCCAGGATTGTAATAAATGGTGGCTAACAGTGTCTCCATGATGATGATTTTCCTCAAGAATAAGTTAACCAAGTGCCAATACTCTTTTCTTCGTGAGGTATCTTTTTGGATTGTTGTTGTTTACGTGTCCGACGTGGTACTGGGGTAAAGGGAGTTTGAACAGGGGTCATCGGTTCTGTTTTGACTTCTTTCTTCACTTCTTCCTTTTTCTCTTCTGAGGGTAAAGGGGTAGACCTCTTCTTTTTCATCCAATCCGGTGTGGCTAACTTTTTTATTTTTTTAAGAGGTGGAGTTAGTAAAAACTCTTCTTCTTCTTCTTTGACGGTCATCCCTGTACCGGTGTCTGTTTTAGCCACTTTAGGTTCGCTTTTCATCAGGGCCTTAAAATCTCTCAGAGTGGGTGAAGCTGTTTCGTCGACTGCTTTTTGGCGAAAGAGTTGTAGACGTTGTAAAAGTTGACCGTACCGTTGGGATTTTTCTGTTTCGGACACATCGTTGCGTTCCATCAGGGATTGTATTTCTTGTTGTAACTGAGACATTTCGTTGAGATTAGGATTGGGTGGTAAATGAGGTATCCGTTGTTCGTTCCAACGATGAAATTCCATCCATCGTTTGTAAGGTACTAAAGTCAGTTTTCGTCCTTCCATTTCATTCAAAGGTACCAAAAAGGTATGGTCTTTTCAGAGAAGGGTGGTCCTTTTTATCTTCTTTTTTTGGGGGGTTATCGCATGACCCCTCCTAAAAGTGGTCCAGCAATCGTTCCTAACAAAGGAGCGGCTATTTTTAACAACGGACCTATCAACATAGGTAGAAATCCTCCTCGTTGTACCAACATTTTTTTCTTTTGTTGAAGAGGTATTTTCTTTTTCACCATTTGACGAAGAACGTTCCGATGTTTCCCTAATTTTTGTTTCTGTATCTTGGACAAAGGTACCGTTCCTTTCAACACGTTCAAACAACATTCACACACGGTATCGATGATTTCTTTAGGGGCTGTTTGAATGAGTTGTTTTCGCATAGGAGGATTGGATTTGGTCAGGACAGACAAGACATCCCAATGTTTAGCCAGACGAGGGGGAAGTCGTCCTTTTTTGGTGGTTTTCTTCTTTTTTTGGTGGTGGTGTGCACGTTTGGGAGCCATCTTTAGAGGTGAGGAGGAAGTAAGTCTGAAGTCTTTGGCATTTCACCCTTCTATTTTATACTGGAATACGTCTCCACTGATTGTCTGCACGACGTACCAACTTCACGACAGGTCTCACTCGACGTTGAGGTGTTTTCAATGGACTAAATCGTCTCAATTCATCCTTGGATAAATCCACTAAACTTTGTAAGATGCCAGTTCTTTCTTGGACTTTGGTTTTAGGGGATGATACTTTGTTGGTGGCTGCTGCCATGGCTAAATCAGCTGAAGTCGACGGTCCCGACGGGGTAACTTTCGAAATAGGTTTCCATTTTTGCATCAAATTAGGAAACACGGATCTTAAGTCTGGTTTGACAGGCATCATGGTAAAAGAGGGTGAAGAAGACAAAGAGGAAGAGGTGGACGCAAAAGGAGACCTCGTCATCATTGGGGACTGTTGTGATGGTGATGGTAAGGGTGGTGGTGTTTTGCGGGTGTACATTTGCGTCCTGGCTGCAGTACCTCTTTTACGTCGGGTGCTAGTGGTGGTGGTGGTAGGTGTGGTTTTCTTCTGGGCACGACTTTTCTTTTTCTGAGGGCTGCCTTTCTTCTTCTTGGTGGTGGTTTTCTTCTTTGGACTTTTCTTCTTTTTAGTTGATTTGGTTTTGGCATCATTAGGATCCCATTTCAAAAGGAAACGAATCATAACCCCTCCTAAAGAACCACTTCTACCAGGAGTTAAAATGATTTGTTTTTTAGTCCGTGAATCGATTCTAGGATCAGCCAGTTGTGACAATGCCGATTTATGTCTTTGAAAAAAACGTTGAGTTTGATGAGGGATGTGAATGATGCCTTGTAGTAATTGACGTGCTGTCAAAGTAAACCATCGTAACACTTCTTTAAGACTCGCTTCTAACAAATGAGCACGGACTTGTGCATTTTTTTCACGACTGATGCCATACAAGGCACGAATCAATTTAGCCGAAGGATGAGATTGAAAGGAAGTCATCTTCTCTCAAAAAGAGTGTGAGACAGAAATGACGTCGTAGGTTGTTTTTATAGTTTTTTTAAAAAATGGGCTGAAGGGGACGTGTAAATGACAGGACCCCCCTTCTTCACCCCAAGGGTGAAACAATTGGGCACGAAATCTCAAATAGTCAGGAGTGGTAGGTTTTAAGTCGATGAGTAAATACTCGTGAGGGGTTTGAGTGGCATCGTCGTACGCATAATTGAGCCAAGGAGCCCCTAACTGTTTGGCTAACACTTGTACTTGAGATTTGTCTCTGGGGCTTTTAAACAAGACCACGTAATGAGCATTCAAACTAATGGTTCGATGGGTTTTACTTTGTTGAAATAAATTTTGAGTAATGTAGACAATACTAGCATTACGATGGTGTCCTTTTCGTGTAAACCAAAGTTTAATTTCTTCTTCGTCTTCTCCTAACATGTCATCAAAAATAACTAAATGAGTTTGACTCACGTCAGACACGATTCCATCGTCTTCGTGAGGAATACCATCCACAAATGAAATGGTTTCTCCTTGACTTTCTTTCAATAACGTGTAAGACGGTTGCCACTCTTTGTAACACCACACGATACGTTGAGGTGGACGATCAAACAAATCAGCTTTGTGTTCGATCAATCGTTTGACAAATTCGGTTTTCCCTGAACCACTCGGTCCAGCAATCAACATGTTAAATGGATGGCGCAGATACAAAGCATTCCAACTTTGACGATCTAACTTTTCGCCAATCACTTTAACCACAGAAGAAGAGGCAGACGAGGTAGAAGAGGAGGATGTAGCCATGATTGAGGTAAGAAGATTTTTGAGAAGAAGACAAAAGACCCAAGGCATTTTATACATTTTCATACACGTTTATTTTTTTTTTTTAAAAAAACAAAAAAAAAAACAACCAATCAACCAACAAAAACATATTTTACAAGTCATTAACACCACGAGTGATAAAATAGCAAAGTAAAATCATCAGGTACACAATGAAGGCTCCTACGGAAACCATCAAACTGTCATATAAACACGTCAATGTACAACAATAGTTTCGTGTCCTAGTCATGAAAGACACTGTGTTTTGTGGTGACATTCTTCTGATCGTCTTTTGTTTTTTTGAATCCTCTGACGGTAGCGGTGGTGGTAAAGAAGGGTGGTGTTCCTCCTCAAGAGGTATTGGAACCACAGTGGTGGTGGTGGTGTCAGGTACTTCTTCTTCTTTTAGGGTTTCCCATGGAGGTTCCCATTTTTTCACTTTTAGACTCTTATGGACATGTGGCCAAATCTTTGCTGAACTGGGCCACTTCTTGTAACCAATATTGGAAACCAAGGTTTCTCCAGGGGCGTACATCTTTCCAATGGAAAAGGTGTTGGTGTAACTCACTAGCAAAACACACTTCATGAAATGTTTTATACACAGATAAAGTGTGACGAATGTCTTCTTCACATGGAAGTGCGTCACTAATTTTCATCACCACTCTCAACGCTTTATGTACAATGTGTCTTTCGTGGACTGATAAAATTAAGTTTTTATAGTCTTCTTCTTCTACTAAGTCCGAAAAAGAACACACGGTCATATTGTTTTTTGGAACTCAACAATTGAGTCCAAAACAACCACGGATCGTTCAAAAGAATCCAAGGCAAACACTTGTCCTCAAAAATACTCCACAATGAATGTCCTGGAAAACGAATTCCAAGATAAGTAGTCACTAAGACACACACCACATAACGTCCAAAATTCAATGGAAACAGTTCTTGTATCACTTTTTTACAATCCTCTAAGGTATGAACACAATCTGTGATTTCCTTCCACGGAATCCGTTTCAGAAGTGGCGTGTAGAGTTCAGGCATACCCTCTCTTTTATAGCCAGGCTGTCCAATAATAGACACTTGGTGTGTACCGATAAAGCATCAAGGCTCATGTTTGACTTTCCTTCCACGGAATCCGTTTCACGAGTGACGTGAAAGGTACAGACGTGCCGCCTCTTTATAGGGGTCGATGGCTAAGGTAGGTATCTTGGGTGGCATGTTTTTATAGCCAGGCTCCCAAGGTTGGTACCTTTGAGGCAGTCTCCTTCAGGATAGTAGTAGCGATAGACGTTTCCCATGACCATTCTTCTATGTCCTTGAAAGAGGGTATAGTGTAAAAATCGAGAAATGACTTTGTAAGCTGAGTCGGTAGGCTCCCAATGGTGAAGTTCCACACCACAACTAAAACATTGAACTTTATCTCCTTCTCCCCCGTATTTAAATCCAGATCTAGCTAAACCTTCCGGTTTAGGTCCTTCTAGATATTTTGGCCACTTGTCTTTTAATGACTCCAGTCGACTTTCATACTTGGAATAACCAAGTAAACTCACAGGTATTCTGATATGCGAATAGGGACCCACATTCACCTTGTTGTCATTAACGTCAATACCAGTTCCTTTAGTATTTCCAGTAAAACATAAAGGGCGTACTGCCTCTTTAGAGGGTGGTCGATGAGTGGTGGTGGTGGTGATGTGACAAGCTACGGAATCCTTTTGAACGTGTGAATCGGGAATACCAAACCGTACAGAATCCGTTTCATTGCATGGTTCTGCATCACACTCCAAGTCGTGGTGATTCATCTTTTTTTTCTTCTTGCTTCTTGGTTAACGTTGAAAGTGAGAATGAAGGGTTAGGCTTGGAAGGGGTTCCTTTTTTATACTTCTCCAAATCGGCGTGTCCGTAAGGTAAAGTGGTGTGATCTGGAAGTCTCACTCTTTTTTGGTACACGATACGATACACTTTTTGAACAGGTCGAGTCACGATTTTATGATTAGGTAGGCGTACAATCTTGTGAGGTTCTAACGTGGCTACTTGAAAATCTTTCACTTGTCCAGACAGTAAAGCATTTTTTAAAACCTCAAAGTTCACGACTTGGTTAGTTCGATAGTTCAGAGTCAACCCTTTGACTTTACAGGAGGTGTGAAGTTGACCTTGAGGGTCTCGGTATCGGTACCCATAATTTTTAGGGCCACCGCTAGCAAAACTCAAAATGGTATCTTGAGGGTGCTCGTCTGTCCAGGCTCCTAAACGATCTCCTTGGATGGTAGGGTCGGGGCAACCGGGTCGATGAATGTACATGCAGCTGTCAGTATCAAAATACAAGACGCGATCTCCCAAGACTTCTAACGCTTCGTCATACAATTTCAAACGAGCATGAGCAGTCACGTAGGCGGCAATGACTACGTTGCTAAAGTCGTCAGGTTTGACAAACTTGGGTTCTTCTTCGAAATTGACATAGATCAAATCCTCACGGACGATTTCGACATGTTTGACTAGTATACTTTTGTCGTCCACCAATTCAAAGTAACGATAAGGATCGTCCACGTATTCCGTTTTGGGTAAGATCGTACGTTGAGCCTTTATTTCCCCACAAACAATTCAACATCACTTTAGCAAACGATCTTTTTCCTTCATTTTTTTCTACGTCTTCTAAAGTGATTCCTTCGACGTTAAAGTACTCTTCTTTGAATCAAACTTGGTCTTCGGGAGTCTGACACCACGAAGGATAACCACTAGCTTCTTGTTTCAGTTTGAGAAATTGGTTCACGTACCCCGAGAAAATGCCTGGATGATTAGTGGCGTCGTCCTTTTGGTATTGGGCTGTAGTTGGAAAGTGCCAAATTTCGTATACGTTCAATAAACGGTATCCACGATCCAGAGCTCGAAACATTTCGGCACTGACCCACGTTCCTGTCAACGACCGTTCTTCCTTCGTGTGGCGACAGGGATGATCTTGGTTGCACGTTTCGGCACACGTCCGACATAAAGGAAACATCAATTTTCCTTGACAATGGTGAGGCAAGATGGGATGAAACAAGTTTGTCGGAGGTAAGACTTTACATTTGATCAATCCTTCGTATTGACGAATGTGTTCCACGTCAATGTGTTCTGTCAACATTTCAGGGTGCCCAGTGGGAAAACGAGAATATTTACACACCCAAGGATACAAAGAACACACGTCAATGTATTTGATTTCTTCTCCTTGGGATTCATTCACGTCGTACAGTAAACGAGTGGCATTGGTTCGTCCTCCAAATAAACTGTGGCGTGGATCCAAAGGTTCGATGTCGGCCGCGTCGTAACTTTGAGTGATGGTCTTAAATTCAGGATCGGTTTTCAAACGTCGATCGTATTCGTGCTCCCACATTTCTATCACTTGGTATCCTTGACTTTCTAAGTGAAGTCGTCGTTGGTAAGTGTGTTCGTATAACTGTTCCATGGTAGAATCTGAATAAGGACCTTTCATCTCTCGGTCAGGATAACAGGTTGGGCATCCGTGAAACAAGCAACCCTGAAACTCGTACACTATGTGCGGGTTTTCTAAATCCCAACCATCCACGGAATAACCTCCAATCTTCTTTTCTCCTCCTCCGTTTCTAGCATGTTGTATCCATTTGTCTTCTTTTTCACACAAGTAATGAAGCCAACGTAAAGCTTTGGCCGAATATTGACGACTGGCAAAGAGAGACGTGTTGGAATCGATGATGGCCAGTTGGTTCTCGGGCATGAAATTTTGTCTGTAGACTAAGGAACAAGCTTTAGGTAAGGTGGCTGCATCTTTCAAAGGATCGACCTCTCCGTGATCGAGAAATAACTCTCGAAACTTTCCACAACAACGTCTTAAAATATCTACATCCGATCGACAATATTTGAGCATCTCCTCGTGAAAGTCAAAGGGATCGTTCTGGTGAGCACGGTACCAAGCGTGAAAAGCTTCTCGCTGTTCGGGTCGCATTCCATCGGGGTCGTAATCACGAAGGTCAGGCAAATGAGGTAGGACAGCCTGTTGATTAGCTTCCGTGTTGAAAAAATGAGGAAAGTAGCCTTTAGCCATTTCTGTCATGCCAAACGTTTTAGGCATTCGACTCAAAGGCATGGCCAAATAACTCATCGAATCTTTAAATTTGACTTGTCCTACTTTCATGTAGATGAGTTTTTTTCCGTTCATGGTAACTTCAGGGCGTTCGGTTCCATGGTTCAAATAATAATGGAGTAAAAACTGTCCATCGTATCCCGAAAAATTGTGAGCTATGACGGTCGCATACCGATGACAACTTCCGTAACGTTGAATGTCTTCTTCGCTCCAAGTGTCGTGGGTGGTGGGGTCTAAAATCCATTCAGCAAACTCAGACAAAGTATTCACCCCACGAAAGATTTTTTCACGTCCTCCTGGAATCCGACTACAATGAGGACAGTGAAAATGAATCGATTCTTGAATACACTGATTACAAGCCCGATGTGCTACACAAAAATTTGGAATGTGAATGCCTGTTTCTTGCATGCATTCAAAGTCAAAGAAGATGAAATCTACTTGGTTCTTGTTCTTCTTCATCTTTATTTCTTTCTTCTCTATCTTGTCGTGCTTTTGAATAAAACATCGATGATCAAAATCGACAATCTTCTTGCAAATAGAACATTTTTTCTTGCCAGCACAAACGTGTCTCTCGTTAGTGTTGGTACGAATCAGTTGTCCACACGTGGAACACGATTGCAATAACTCGCAAGCACATTTTTGTTGGTGTCGACCTTGGGTCTTGAGATGCTGTTGGTAACAAGTAGGACTCACAAATTCACGTCGACAGGTTTCACAATGAACGTGTTGTTCAGGAAGACATGGTTGGTCGGCTAAACATCCCCGACATCTCTGACCACAATGAATGTGTTGCTCCTGGCTGTTAAACCCTTTGTTACATTTCTCACAGAAGTAAGAGTATCCTAAAAATCCTGTGATACTGGTAATGGTATCAAAATGTTCTTGATGGTGATAAAGATGAATGTATTTTCCCTCAGGAAAATCAGGCCCTCGAAACAGTAGAGCTCCACGCACTTCTTGAGGGTGTACTTTTAACGTATAGTGAGGAGCCAAAACATCTTGAAGTTGCTGCATTTGAGAAATGCCACACACGGTCTCTTTAGGGATCCCTGCTTGTTTCAACAGGAGTTCTGCTTCTTTTCGTTGTTTGGCATTCTTTGACTTTCGAATGTTTTCCCAGGCTTTTTTCCATTCTTTACTCTCGTTCTTATTAGCATAGGTACGCCCCACCACGATAGCTCGGGCTAAACACATTGAATCTTCAGTATTGTTAATTTGGACGACACTGAATTTGGTAGTACGAAGATCGTCCACCAATAACGGTTTTCTACTTCGTCCACTTCCTCGAGGTGGAGAAACGTGTGTCATGTAAAGGGTGGCCTTTCCATCGGTGATGGTAAACTTGTCATTGGATTGTTGTACATGTTCTATTTTTGACATGACTTTGTCTGGCGTTAATTCTGCCGGGGTGCTAAACTCAATCCAAACGGGACTCTTCAAGTGGTCATGATGGATGGCCAGTCTCAAGCGATCCTCTTCTTTGGCTCCACATTGCCGTTTCAAGTTGATTAAGACAGATTCCCACAAATCGCTAATGAACCCCGCCGCTTTCTCTGGAGGTACTTTGGACTTGAAGTCTTTGAAGTGTACTGTGTGAGTATACGCCGTGGTCCTAAATTTTCGAGAAGTTATTTTTTGTGTCTCTCGAATTGTATAGTAATTTTCAGGAGCCACGGTAGGACTTTCTTGGTCAGGGGTTCTGGTGTTGGTAGTGGTTTTTGTTTTGGGTGGTGGTGGTGGTGGTTTGGAAGTTTGGGTTTCAGGTTCACTCATCTCGTCTTCGAAGTCACTGGCATGGACTTGAGCTAGTAGTTGGTCTAAGGGTGTTTCAGGGGGCACGGAATACCTTCGTAGTCGTGGCCTCTTGGTTTGTTCTTGTTCTTGTTCTGGTTTCTCATGGCTTGGGCGCGATCTTTTCATCTTGAACTTTACTTTGAAACTGATTCAGTTTTCACCCAGGTACCTTTATATAGAGAGAGAAGAGTATATAAAGAGAGAGCTTCTTACCTTCAGAATCAGTCTTTGGTGATTGAACTTTCAAATCAAACTGTCAAGATGAAAAAGTCAAGAAGCCCTATTCCAGTGAATAACCCTGACGAATACTATACGGCAATTAACGACAGGATATATCGATACAACTACATTGGAGATAACAATCAAGATACTTGTTACCTCTGCCAAAAGAAAGGACATTGGGCTTCCTATTGTCCACAACGTCATCAACAAAGAAAAGAAAAGAAGTATGATTGGAAATATTTAACCGAAGGAAGTACACTGAGAGATAAAAGTAAAGATACTTGCTATATCTGTCAAGAGAAAGGACATTGGGCTCCAGAATGTCCACAACGTCGTCCACAAAAGAGAGATAAAAGTCAAGATACTTGCTATATCTGTCAAGAGAAAGGACATTGGGCTCCAGAACGTCCACAACGTCAACAGCAAAAGAGAGACAAAACCAAAGATACCTGTTATCATTGTAAAGGACCAGGACATTGGTCTTCGGAATGCCCTCAGAAAGAACAAGAAGAAGAAGAGAGGGAGGAAGCTGATTCAAAAACAACAAACCTAGAAGAAGAAGAAGAACATATTATCAAGAAAAGTAAGAAGAGAGTAAGAAGAATGGAAGACAGTGAGAATGAAGAAGAAGAAGAAAAGGAAAACATGATTCCTATGAAGAAGAAATTAAAGAAACACAAGAAAGACAGACAGTGAAACAAAGGAACTTTTGTTGTGTGTTGTTTTTGGTGTTATATGTTATATTGCTGAATTATTTTGTAAAAAAAAATGGATGAATACACCAGACTGGAGGAAAAAAAGTAAGTGGTTTTGTGTTATTTTGTTTTAGAGTAGAGATGCACGCACGCACGCACTCACACTTTTACCATGGGATTTTTTAAAAGTTTTAACTTGATTTTTGGCAATTGGATTTCTTTTCTAGAAATCTGGTGGTCCTTAGAAGGACCGTTGGGTTGTTTTTTTTTTCAAAAACAAAACTTTCAAATCAACTTCAAATGCCGTAGTCCTTTACCACGGCCCAATCCATATCCTGTTAATGCTGCTGCTACTGATGGTGTTTTCATTATGGTGGTAGTCACTGGTGGTGGTGGAGGTGGTATTGGTGACATGGGTGGTGGCATCTCACTAGCACTGGAAGGCTTAGAAGAATGTTGTTTAGCCCGTGATGGTCTTTTTCGTTTAGGTGGTTGATGAGTTAAAGAATACTTATAGAAATTGGTCATCCATTTTAAATCATATAATAGCTCTTCTAACAGACTTACAGTTTTTTCTTGAAGACTGATGCCTTCCTTTACTGTTTCCTTCTTCTCCTCCTCTTGTAACTGCTGCTGCTGTTGTCTGATTTCTTCCTCACTTTGTTTTCTTCTCTCTTCTTCTTCTTTCTGCTGTTGTTGAAGAAGAAGAAACATTTCTTCCTCTTCTCGTTGCTTTTTTACAAAATTTTCCATCTCTTCCATTTGCCTTTTTTTAAATTCATCCACCATTGGTACAGTAGTAGTAGTAGTAGTAGTATTCTCAAACTCTTGATTTAGTAAATCTAAATCAAAGTCTTCCGGCCGGAAGTTCAATAATGCAGCAGCATTAATCATTGAAGGCTCACTCCAATACATTGTTGTAGTACTTGTCTTTCCAGTCTCCATGAAGGCTGTCGAAAAAAGTAATAAACCCTACGAACGCTACGATACCTTTATACCCGAGATGACGTCACACCCCCGCTCTCTTCCCATTGGAAGAAAACCCGACCCACTTGTAACGCTCCTTTGGATTGGTAGTTGATTTCGATCCATTTCAATCCTATCGTAAGGTATATATACTACCGCTGGTTTCATAAAGCTTCACCGGTTTTCTCCAAGACCACTCATAAAGACTAAAAAATCATGTGGGTTAGCGTGGAAGTATCGAACATTGTCTCGGGAATGCTGTTTAATCCAGCATTCCCCATGTATGTAAAAGCCTCATGGGCTACCACCAAACTAACAGAATCCACCGAATGGAAAAGTCGCATCTACATCGAACGTCAAGGATGTTTAAAGAGAGTCCTTTTCTTCGGCCCAGAAATTAGAAGAAGCAGAAGAAAAAGAAGACCTAGCCGAAGATATACATGCTAAAATACACCAAAACAAAAAAACCCAAAGGCCCTTCTTAGGGCCACCCAATTTTCAAGAAAAGATTAATTTTTAAAATGATTGCCTATATAAGTGTGTTTTTATATATATGTTGTTTGTATATATATTTTTTTTGTGATAGTCTACCCCTCAAACAAAAAAAGGGGGGATGTTTTCAATCACGTCCGCGCTTCTAGCATATAAAGCGGTGCCTTCCACAGTTGCGCCATCAGCGATTCAGGCAGCAGCAGGTGGAGAGTGTAGACGTGTGGCAGACGTGCTAACCGGTAGAGGGAGACGCAGTGGACGAGGAGAGAAGGAGGCAGTCTTGGCAGCCTTGCAGCAGCTATGGACACCCAACTACAACTACAACGACTCGCTCTTGGTATGGAAGTATGGGGCCAAGCTGCTGTGCTGACCAATGGAGTTTGGTATGCCGACCTATCCCCCCGCCAACAGCCGACCACATGGAGCAGCAACAAAGCGAGCTACCAAGGGGGCGCTGCGTTAAGGAGAGAGCCAGCATGGCAGACAGACAGAGCTTCTCTACCGGGGACCACCTGCTGAATAATAGTCCTTCTAAGGGCTAAACAGTCCTTCTAAGGGCTATTTCATTGCCTGAATCAATGGGGTTTTCAATTTGGCTTTTTTTCGAAAACCCCTTTCGATTATACTCTTTTAAAACTCAAATTTGATCAATTTTGAACCACCGTCTAAAACATATTCTCTAACTAATTATCTGTGCGTGATACAAAAATGATATGAGTAACTTGTGCTCGTTTATTGATATTATTTTTGGACAAATATGTACACTATGTACGCAAAATTTTAAAAAAAAATTATTAGGAATTAATTAAATAAAATCTCGAAACTCGATGTATTGTCATAATTGAACAAGTGGCTTACACTTTATTGGTATTAGGGAAAGCCCGACTTAGTATAACTGGGCAGAATTTGGTCATGTATGTACGTTCTTGGCGTTTCGGCTTCCGCCACGCTTCGCGCCTTCGCTTGCTTAGTCCGTGCCGCCTTTTCCACTCCAGACTGACTACTTCAAACAATTCAATAACAACCTGTAAACATTGTGGTTCTAGTCCTATGTACAGGTATATCAACACACCTTACGATTTCGTGCGCTCAATGATCCCTCTCGGGGGTAACCATGCATTGACTGTAGGGTGTGTTAAATGTACTACCTCTCCAATAGCGCGCATTCATTTTAACCGCTTCGTGCGGAATCGTGCTGCGCTGGAGGGGTGTACATCTGTGTCAGGTGTGTTACGAACTGTTAACACACCTGACAACTAGAAATGTGTTCAATCACATATTAATCCCCCTAACGGGGGTATAAAGTCATGCATGCCCGAAGGGCGCATACGACTTAAATCTAAGCACAACAATAACAACAACAGTTGCGCCATTCACACTTCAACTGAAATGTCAACAATAGAAAATCTACAGGAAGCCTGGGATGTAATGGTGGGAGTGGAGTCTCTGGTAGAAAGGATAGAGTGTTGTTGGAGATATCCAACCACTCTATCCTTTGTCTCCAACCAAGTGGCTGCCATAAAAAATGCCAGGAGTCTGGTCCATGATGTGATGGTGGAGGAAGCAATGAAGACCTCCTCGGTACTACCCTGTCGAGTAGGGCTTCTCAAAAAAGCCCTGGACTTACTGGTAGGGGTGGAGAATTTTCTTCACCAAGTCCAAGAAGATTTGTGGTTATATCCACCCCCCAGTGCCGTTCGACGGGAAGCGACTGCCCTTCTCACCGCCCAGATACTAGTCAGAGAAGTCATGATCAAAGAAGTGGCTACCATCAAGAAGATCTGGGCCGAGGAAAAAATAAAGAAAGACCAGACTAAAAGAGAAAGAGACTTCCATCGCCTGAATTTGTCCTGGATGAAAATCCAGAACAAATTTAGGAAAATGGGACATCCTGACTGGATACCCGAAAAGAAAAAGAAAAAGAACAACAACAAATTCCACTTCCCACTCCCAGGCTTCCTAACTCAATGTTGGGGGAAATAAAAAATATTCCTCCTCCAACGGTCCTTCTAAGGACCACCCTTTTTCAAGAAAGATTAATTCTATTCCCCTCCCTCCCACACTCCCGCCACGTTAAAAACTCCCGTTGTCCCTATAGAGACCCCCGCCATGTTAAACTCCCGTTTTCCCTGTAGAGGCCCATTTTTCCCTGTAGAGGCCCATTCCCTATAAACTTTTCACTTTTTTCCCCAGAGTGCCCCCTCCATGTTAAACGTCCATAGAGGGCCTCTCTAGGGAAAACTTTTTCCCCAGAGTGCCCCTACCATGTTAAACGTCCATAGATTCCCCAGAGAGCCCCATTTTTCCCCAGTTACCCCCACCTTACTACTATCATTTTTCCAATACTAAAAGGCCCTTATGCCAGGATGCTTTGTGTCAAAGTCGGTCAAATTCTAACATAAAGTTGTGTAAATGTTTTTCTACTTTTTGTAAAGGAGCCGCATTTATTGGTGGAATGGCATCATTTTGTACTTCCCGTCAAATTAGGCATAATTTGCTCAAATTTGAAAGGATTTTATGCCAGGATTATCTTTGCCAAGTTTGGTTGAAACTGGCATGACGGGTTTTGAGATGTTGAAAATAGCAATTGTTGATGGACGCCGGACGCCGCAAGACGGACGAAAGGCCATACCATATTAAAGCTTACGGCCAGGTGAGCTAAAAAGAGAAACCTGAACGGTACATTATACACCCGCTCTGTGTTTATGCAGGCACTAATCGGGTATTGTTGACTCTGGTGATTATTGACAAACGGATCTAATTGACTTAGGCATTAGGTCAAGGTATGCGGCCTAGAACAAAACCAACCGTGCAGAAACCGTTTTTTTCTTATTAGACTTACCATGTCCGTGACCTTTCACCCGTAGACCCCAAAATCTATAGTTTTTTTTTTTACTGCCCTAGGTGTACGCCATCCAACAAGTTTTGGTCAATGAACTAACTCTATAACAAAACTTGTTCTGAAAAATCAGGTTTTGTTTTAGTCGCAATGGTAATGACCTTTGACCCTTTCACCACAAAATTAATAGTCTTCTACCTTACTCCAAGTACTAGCCATCCATAAAGCTTAGTCCAGGTCTGTCATGCAGAACTAAGTTATTTTGCCGGAAAATAAGTTTTTCTTTTTATAATCAGTGACTTGACATTTTATATTTTGACCCCCAAATCAATAGACTTCTTTCACACTCCGAGTACAAGCCATCCACAAAGTTTGGTCGAGGTCTGCGATGTAGAACTAACATTATTGTGCAGAAACCATTCTTCTTTTTTCAATCCCAGTGACCTTCACCTTTGACCTTTCGACTCCAAAATAGGTAAGCTTCTTCCTTATTCCGAGTGCAAGCCATCCACAAAGTTTGTTAATGGTATACTGTGGAGAGCTTTAGTCATTGTGCGGAAACGAACAGACGGACATCACAACACAATACGCTCCGTCTTATGGTGGGCGTACAACAAAAGGAACAAGTGGACCTGAGATTGCATACCTATTATAACCTAATCAAAAATCGAATCTAAAAAGATGGTCGAAAAAATTTGCTGATCAGAAATCAGCGAGCGTTTCTCTCTCTCTCTCTCTCTCTTTTAAAGAAGTTCCTTGATTTTTTAAAACTTCAATTAACTGGTCATATTAAATGGCAGATCGGCATTATCAGTGCAAATTTTAAAGATCACACTTAGTCGAAATAAATCAATCAGTTCATGCAACATCATTGAAAATTTGCGTCACGTTTATTCTTGGCAGTCGTATTTGATGTAATATCTGTCCAATTTGTACCATGGACACATTTTGATGAAGCATTTTCCACTATCGAAATGGATTTTTTGTTTACCTCGTTTGTTCTGCAAGCCACATCATTGCCAAAGAAGCCTGCACATGGACTATTTTGGTAAAGCATGTCCTTAAGATATCAATGTTAATCAACATCTTCTCAGCTATTATGTAGAAAAAGCTGAAATGGGTTTCCTATCTGATTGCTATGAAAGCCATACGGTTGCTTACTAAGGAACACTACTAACAAGTTGCTCGGCCTGTCCAAAAGAAGTCGAAAATAGCAAATATTGACGGCAGGCCGAAAAGAGCCACTAATGTGGCACCTGAGGAGTACATAAAATGGCATAAGAGTTGATTATATCTATATAAAAATTTTGAAAAAAAAAATAAAAAATTATTGAAGTGTGTACTCTTTCATTCAATACAGTGAAATCCTCATACCGATATGTTGTACTCTTTCATTCAATACAGTGAAATCCTCATACCGGTATGTTGTACTCTTTCATTCAATACAGTGAAATCCTCATACCGGTATGTTGTACTCTTTCATTCAATACAGTGAAATCCTCATACCGGTATGTCGAATCAGAGGTATGGAACAATTATACATTTCACGATATTCTTTGTAATGGTATATGTGTCTGTGAGTGGGTGGGGGTGAGAGGTAGGTAAAATGTATCGGCAATATGTTTTGCAATCACATGCACGCACGCACATATGCACAGAATAAATATTGCCTACTCCACAAACTGTGCTCTTACAAGTAGCCTGAATCACGCAGTAACAGCAATAAGCCTTCTAGAGTTATTCCCCTGCATGTAGTCTAGATCGTTCAAAGCAAATCTCGCGACAAAGTCAATTACGATGACCAATGCAAAATACATCAACTTAATTACCTCGCCTGCGACAACATCGCCGTGGCCTTAGTTACAGAGTACCAAACAACTCCTCTGAGTTTTATCGCGGATCTTTTAGTCAACCAAATTTCCACTGCTAGTGAAGTTTCATCTCCTGTTAAACTTGTGTGCCAAAACTGACTAATTTATGCAAGCAAACGATATAGCCTCTTTATAATGGTAGTACTTAACAGGTTTCGGTAATGGACGGAGTTTAGGATGGACCGTGTTTCTTTTGAAGCCACCCGCTCTTAAAATAAAACCCCATAACCATCATGTATAAACATTTTAAAACTCATCAGTAAATTGAGAACCAGAATAGAAATAAGATGGGAACGCAAAACTGACATTATGATTATCTCCCTAAAATTATGCCGAGAACCTATGCTGAACAAAATGGGGAGATATTTCACATTTAAGGTGGTAGCAAATGCTTAAAATGCTTACCACGTTTTACTTTACTTTTTAATTTTTTTTTTTATTGAACAAAATTTGTCAGGATTTTACATGTATAACCTACATCACCAACTGACCTGGTGTATGGGGCATTACCTTAAATTGGTTTTTCATCCTAACCTTGACATATATTTGCTTACTTACACACACACACTGTTATCAAATTGCCTGGTTTGTTAAAAAGTAATATTGTTTCCGTTGCACAAAAATCCCAAACAAACAAACAAAACAATTACAGTGCAAACAGCTTTAATATATATATATATATATATATATATATATATATATATATATATATATAGAAAACACAATATTTTATGATAGGTGAGATTAGGGGTTTTTGCTGCACAATGTGATCTGCTTCTAACATTTTGCAAGCAAATTTAGGAAGTTAATAAGACTGTTATTACCTATAATAAAAAAAAATCATTTCATGTAATTCTAAAATTCGTGTAATAAGTTTGGATCCATTCCACAAATAATTTCCAAGTGTTCAGTAAATGCATAGTCATAGAGTACTAGCAAATGCTTACTATGTCATATTCCCTCCTTACAAAAGGTGAATTTATCATAATTAATTAATTTAATCTTTTTCAAAAACTGGTTTGTGGCAACATTTCTAATAAGAAATCTAAAATTAAATCTAATTAGTTGGTATCTTTTGTACAAAGTTTAGCAAAAACAAAAGTAATTAATTCTTTTATTGCTTTATTTATGTAATCTCTCTTAAAGATTGAGAACATATTTAGATTTTTTTTTTCTCATTAAACTCGTACCACCTTGCTTTTAATCTTAACATTACACCTTATCACCTCCGGTTTCCTAATTTCTTCTAAATGTGCTAGCTTTTTGCTCAGGTCTTCCATAATAGTGGAGTCATTATTTAGATTCACTAAATATGTATTTAACCTTCAATTTGCCTGAAATATTTCTGTTTCTCCTGTTTTGCCTTAGCTTGTGAATACCTAAATTGATTCTGATCTTATACTCATTTTAAGAATTCAAAAAAATAAATAATTGATCATTACAAGTTAGTTTCACCAGATGTGTTTTTCTTTTCAACTTCACAATATTTTTTTACCAAATGAATATATTCATTTTGCTCGATAACTTCGAATTGAATTTACAGTACCCATAACCTAAAGTGTTATTGCTGAATGATTTGTTTCTAAGCTTTATCTGCCCTTCTTGGTCATTACGCTATGTATTTTGGCCATACGACTTCCAATGAGCACAACAGAAACTATACATTGTAATTAATTTTCACTGATAGGAGTACCTATATTACAGTAGTGTAATTACAAATAGGTACAAAATTTAATCAACTGCCACTGATAGGAGTACTTATATTACAGTAGTGTAATTACAAATAGGTACAATATTTAATCAACTGCCACTGATAGGAGTACCTATATTACAGTAGTGTAATTACAAATAGGTACAAAATTTAATCAACTGCCACTGATAGGAGTACCTATATTACAGTAGTGTAATTACAAATAGGTACAAAATTTAATCAACTGCCACTGATAGGAGTACCTATATTACAGTTGTGTAATTACAAATAGGTACAATATTTAAGCAACTGCCACTGATATGAGTACCTATATTACAGTAGTGCAATTACAAATGGGTACAAAATTTAATCAACTGCCACTGATAGGAGTACCTATACTACCGTAGTGTAATTACAAATAGGTACTATATTTAATCAACTGCCACTAAAATAAGAAATTTAAATTTTTTGTCGTTTCTAAATCTTTACCAGAAAATAACAAAGTCGAAAACATTTCAAAACCATTTTGACACAACCCCTATAAATGTACATAAAAGCACATAAACAGGAGTCTTCACACCAGGTGTTCATCTATTCAAACCATAGTGGTCACTGATGTTACAGATGAGTAACCCCAACTTTATGAATACATGTTTAGGAGTTAATTCGAAACAAAATCTGTAATTTTTTGTTCTAGTGGCAGTTGATTAACTATTTATACATATTTATAATTAAAGCAATGTGATCCAGGTGCTCCTATTAGAATTAATTACAATGTAAAGTGTCTGCTCTGCTAATTTGAAGTCATATGGCCAAAATATACCGTGTAATGAATAAGAAGAGCACATGAACTTTACGGCCAGGAATAATAGACGAGTCTATACAACCTGAAAACAGGTCTTAGTTACTTTAGGTAAAAAACCCATGTCAAAATGACCACCACTTCAAAAAGAATAGCTATAACAAGATTTTAAACATGGCCACCATGCTGGATGTAAGATCAGCACCATTTTCATTTGGGACCAACTATTTATCATAATTCTTTTAGTGAAAACTTAATGTTGATATCATCAGCCTAGGTCAGGGGTGTCAAACATACGGCCCGCAGGCTGGATACGACCCGCCAGACTCATTATTAATTATTATTATTTATTAATATTTATATCAAATCTGGCCCACCATAGCAAATGAGTTTGACAGTCCTGGCCTAGGTGGAGTATTGATGAGATTTTCAAGATGGATGTCATTGTGGCCATATTAGATGTCAGATCAGCACCTTTTGCATTTAAGACCAACTAGACATCATACAGAGTCCAAGTTGGATTCAAATTTTTGGGGTGAGGTCACTTCTCTCTCCCACCAAAATATGGCGAAGTGGTGGGAAAATAGGTAGACGTTAGTGTAACGAGGTCAAAATTTTGAACATTCACAACATATAGTTTTGTAGGAGAGTAAAACTAATTTTAATTATGTAATACTTACCTGTCACTATTGTTAAGTGTACACTTTCCGCAATGGAAAAACCTCGTCCGTGCTAGATGCACCATCCTCCCGTCCTATAAATTCTTAGAACACGTTCATCGATTCAGTCTGACCTCCGTCAACGGCCCATGCGCAATGGTGCGTCATAATTCTTTTAAGGGATGTTTGGTTAATGAAGGACATCAGAGCGCTTTGGGAGGAGGGCATCCAATAGTAACATGCAAGTATTACATAAATAAAATTAGTTTTACCCCCCCCCAAAAAACAACATTTTAATATCAATAATAAATAATGTCACTATTCTTAAGCTGAATTAAAAAAGTGAAAAAATTTCTCATCTTGTAGCCCAGCCACTCTATTGCTATTAGAAGCAACAGTCTGGGTTACTGTTTGTGTAGCAACAATTGGACGCAGAGAAAATATATCTTGGCTCTGGTTTGATAATGACCGATGGTTAATGAGAAGGTCGTGTGCGATCGCCAAAAACGCAGCTTTCATAAAATCCTTTAAGGATGAGTGATTGACCATGATTGATGGTTTGAGCTAATTCCATATAGAGATGGAGCATGCTAAAAATCAGCTGAGCCCCACAAGGGGAAAAAAAGCCTTTTCCTAAGTTCCTTCTACCTTAGCAAATAACTGGGCAAAGGAGTCTATCTTGATCGTCCCCAGCACAGATGTGACCGAGACTGTGGATCTCCATCGGGGAATGAAGTACTGATGGAACCTGTTTTTTTTTGCAAGGAAACCTGGCCAACATAATCAGGTAAAGAGAATCGTAATTTCCATTTAACCAAAACATCCCTCCTCTATTGATAAAACATGTAGGTTAATAAGGTTTTCTTCTCAACAAAACATGAGAGATTCTGTCTTGGCACAAACGAGCGAGATACCGGTCTCTAAAACTTGAAGTACTTAATAAGAATTGCCAAAGGAGGATCTGAACCAATGGACTGACTTTTGGAGAATTTAAGAATGTTTGAAGGGCAGCCCTATAATTTTGATTGTGGAGACCAAACAAGATCTCTCCCCAGAAAGGTAGAGAAGAAAATCTTAAGCAAGAGAGGGGGAGCTATGATTAATGTGTTTTCTAGTGTACCAATCACAAAAGATTCTCCACTTTGCATCATAGGCCTTTGGTGTTGAACATGTCAGGGCCTGGACGATGCAGTCCGCAACCTTGCTCGAAAACTTTGCCTGGTATATAGATAACTTGAGATGAGCTAAGTTTGAAGGTGAAGAATCTGAGGATTGAGATAATACCCTGGGTTGGTCGATCAAAAGGTCAAGGAGATCGTTGAACCAAAACCTTTGAGGTCATAGAGGTGATATCAGGATAATCTGAGCTGTTAATGTCCTGACCTTGTGAAATACGCAAAACAGTCTATCCCACCTCAGCCTGAAAGAATCCACTGCCCAAGCTTTTCTGTCTAGGTCTGGGGAAACATAACCGGAAGCTTGTTGAATTTTGCTGCAAAAAAGTCCACTAGAGGTTCCTCCCATAGAATGAACAGAGACTCTGCAACTGCCTTGATGTAAAGACCATTCTGTTAGGACTGCCTTGCCTGTTCAGAACAAACAGTCAGCAAGGATATTTTCTTTCCTGGAATGTGACGAACTCGGAGTGTAATCCCTTCTAACTCTGCCCAGTGTTGAAGGTTCCAGACTTGCACGCAGAGAGAAGGAGCATGAGTACCCCCTTGTTGTCTGAGGTATGCAACCACCGATGTGTTGTCTGAGGAGACCCTGATGCAATGATCCTTGAGATGATATACGCAGCCTTTCAGGGCAAAGAACACAGTTCAAATTGTTTATGTGTAGAAGGCTCTCATCCTGGGATCAATGGCCCTGGAGAAGTACTCCTTCTGACTCTAAGTGAGTCCCTCCCCTCCGTGAACCTGACGCATCGGTGTACAGAAAGGAGTGGAGTTCAGGGACATGCAGAGGAACTCCCATCAGAATTTTGTCTTAGTTGTAACACCACTTGAGGTGGTACTGAAAAGTCGACCATAGAGAAATTCGATCTGACAGCGAATCATTGTGTGGTTTCCACACCGCCAACAGGAGAAACTGAGGAGGACTTAATGGAGTCTGCCTTGGGATATCAAATCCTCCACGGAATTCAAGGTTCCCATAAGTGAGAGATAAAAACGAACAGACAAGGACGTCTTGGCCTGTAAGGTCCTCAACAATTCCACGGTTTTGTGTATCCTTCCTAGGGGAGTCCGAAACCGACCCAGAAAGGTAAGGAAATTCATTCTTATGTACATGAAATCCTCAGAAGGAATGAGATCTGATTTCTCTAGGTTAAGAATAAGTCCTAACTAAGTCACTTCGGACCAACATCAGTTCATATGACGTAATAAGGACTATTTGCTGCTACTGTGCAGCAGCCAGTCATCAAAGTACTGGATGAGCAGAATCCCCAGATACCAAAAGTGCACAGCTACTACTCCCATAACTCTCCCGAACGGTGTGGATCGGAATTGAATACCGGAAGTATTTCTTGAGCAGAGGAAAGATCGTGGAATACGCATCCTGAGGATCGATGGAAAATACCCAGTCTACAGATCTGATAGAGTTCCGAACTGATGCTGCAGTTTCCATCTTGAAGGTTTCCTCTCGCAGAAATTTGTTTAGAGGGGAAAGATCTATAATCGACCTCTGTTTACTGCCCTTTTGGGGGGCCAAAAGTAAGGGAGTAGAATGCTGGCGACTGGATGTTGGAACCCACTCTACTGCACCCTATTAAAGAAGGATCTCCACCTCTTCCTTTAACTTGATATAATTGACTGATGGAAGAGGATGGGTGTCCTTGAGAAAGGAGAGAATTCTGTGAATTGCAGACCTAAACCCTCCTTCATTATGGAAAAGGACCCATGAATCTTCTGTGGTGCTCAACCAGGCCCCTGAAGATGGCCAATCGAGCACCTACTTGTAATAAAGAGGGGTGACTGTACGAGAGGTGGTGTCCCTATGGAAGCCACCCACACCCTTCTCTCATTCCTTGCGAAAGTAGTAGGAGACAGTAGTCTTCATCGCCTTGTCTGTGCCTCTCCAGATTCTCCTTCTCGAGTATGATTGATGTGGAGAGGGCTTATATCCCCGAGATGCAGTTGGCTACTTTGCCTTTGTGGTTGCATACCCTCTTTGTATATTGGGCTGCCCCATGGTTCGATCAGGCTCTGTTCGTTTATTGGCCGGTTTCGACGACAAGGGACCTATGTTGGTGGTCCTTAGCGTGCATAAATGCAGGCTCTGTTCCTGTAGTTGCATAATTAGGTACCAAGGACCCTGGGGGGAGTTCGATCCGATCCCTGACCCTGTACCTAGATTCGGCATGTGTTCTTGATGCCCGATGACCGGTGCCCAGTATCGTGCCCGGTGGTCTGTACCCGGTAATTGGTGACTGGTCACCTAAAGTCAATGGCAGTATAGGTCTGTGGTTATAACTTTCCCCTAAAACTAAAAAAGCTAGGACCATGCATTACCCCCTTGGGGTTGCGTAAACTGCTAATCACCTGACCTCGGATACCTGAAGAATGTTGACCCTCCCCCGTAGGGTAAGACTGTGCTTGTGCTTTGGATGATGCTTCCCCTCCATTCTATAGTCGGAGAGGGCACTCGATCCCCGCAAGCTTATAGCCCTTAACGATAGATGCTGCCCTCTTCTTCGAAGACTATCGGGGATGCTGCTGCTCCTCTCCCTTTCATTCAGGGGAGTGCAGTCGAGAATCTGAGAAATAGCCGTTGCCTCATTAAGGGCGGTACAGTAGTTCTCTCTTGGAATATGCTGTCTCTCCCTCTTTTATTTGGGAAGACGCAGTCGATTCCAGTTATGGTATGTACACTCTAAAAATCTAAAGGAAGAAAAGAAAATGCGCTTCTTTCCTCTTTTTTTATGTATGATTGTATTGTCGGAACAGACAATAAATTGGACATCCATCCGTTCATCTACACTTTGTACACAAAATACATGTGGTGTAAGTATCCCATGGGACTTTTCATACTTACCCACACTTGTGATATATGAAAAGAAATTTCTGAAACAAATGAAGGGGCGATGTTCCTTGGACTCCACATACATAGAAGGTAAAAACGGTGTCGTCTGCATCCAATATTTGCAATGTCTAGATTTAATATTTCTATACAAAAAATGAACAAAATCAAAAGGACAAGCAGTGTAACTCTTACGTACATCAAAGGGATGTAAATCACAAAGTTACAGAAATGTACAGAATTATTTGGAGCTTATCAAACACGAAAAAATAGGCTAGCCCACGCAAATATGTTGAGTACAGAAAATCCCGTTTGGTTTGAAATGCAAACAAGATGACAGTGTTAGAGACCCCCTGGCAACAATAAGGTTAGATATTATAAACTGGTGAATGAAATGACTAAGTTTTGTGCATTTTTTTATATATATCCTTGATGCTTTTCATTTTTAAAATCGGTAGGGGGGGGGGGGTAAAACTGCCAGGAGGATAGGCGAATACTACAAGTATAGCACAACATGCTCAGTGAATACGACATATATACATCCATGTGCTTTCCTATTGTGTATCGAATAGGCCAGATGTAGGGAAAGAGTCGACTCTTATTTGTACAATTAGTTATAAACATATTAGTGGTGCTCGAGTGACATTTTCGGGTGTTTGCGATATAAAGTTATTGATATTGTTTTGTTTGTGATCTTTCAACACTCGGTAAATTACTTTTTATCGTCATACAGTGTAATCATTTGCAAAGACTGGGGTGATTTAGAAAGCTGGATATAAGGAAGCGATTTAATGTAGCTGGTGGTCAACCTCGGCCACCAATTCAAATATTGACTTACCAACTTGGCAAAGGTGATGTGCAACAAATGATATAGAAACTAGCATGCTATTTATGTTTATATGTCACTTTATGGTAATTACATGAAATGTCATGTGCCCAACAATGATTTATATGGGTTCAGGCTGGTTGGGCTTGGCAACTATCATCCCATGCATGTATCAAGTACTTTCAACATCACCTATGTTGTCATAGTGTGGTAATTTCAGTGGAAAGAAACTATGATAACAGCAGAAATTAAACAGATCATGGATAGGTCACCACTGAACTCCCCCTTTTCTGGAGCCTGGAATGGAACCTATGAGCACAAAGATGTGAAGTCAGTGTGTTAACGCTATACTATTCAGACCTGACAATGTTTTCATATCATTTATATCAGAGGCTCCAGTCATTTACAAGTGAATGTAATTTGGCTAAGTACCAGAGAGTTACTTTGGACACAACAGCCAGTATTATTACTGTCTCAACATTTTTCTTTTAATGCTTAGTATATGCATATATGATAATAAGATGGTAATTGCACAAGTATCCAAATTATAAACTGGGACTATGTCCCAGGGAAGAACTGGGATACAGATAAACTGCAAGGGCCAATGTTAGTCACATATTTAACTTGGTATTATCAGGGTCACTAACTGTATGCACAGATTGAAAGTGGTTATCCATTTTATTTACATATTGTGACTTAAGGTGCAAGTTGTCACAGGGTAGGATTGAAGATAGTGCACAATGTTTGCTGCAGATTGTAATGTGTGTATTCATGGCAACTGATGGCTTGCTATCAACAATCCTGAAGCTTCTTGTTCCTTATTGTTTTGTGTATTTCTTACACAACAGTAAATGTGTTACACTGCCTCACAATCCAGGAACCTTTTCTTTTCCCCCCAAGTTTTTCTGTGTCAGTTAATGTCCTGTAATATCACAGTCATCACATATATTCTGTATGATTTGGGCATAGGTTTCCATATACTTTCTTTCTCAAAAGAAACAAAGGGAAAATACCAGACCACACTCTCACATTTTGTACATTTGCCTTGAACCCATTACAAGGATACCTATAAAGTGGTTAGATTTAAACTCAAGACTCATTAAATAGTAAAGTACAGAAAACTAAATTACCAATTGTGGTCCAAAAGATTTAACCAGATAGATATATTGATAGATGTACAGAATGACATATAAGCACACAATATGAAAATATTCCAGACTGTTCATTTTGGGGATCATCATGATGTTTGGGACTGAACATTTCTCATTATCATTACCAAAATACCCGTACAATCATGTCATTGTCTTCTTCATCATAAAATGCTGCTTATGGCCAGTACAGGCTTTCCTACCTTTTTTTTTTTATAGAAACTAGTCAAGGTTGTTCAGGACTGACAAAAATGCATTTTATTTGCAAACAATATGTGCAGAAAAACAGGTTATGTTCAATTTCTTCAAGTTTTATACAAAATCCTTTTCTCTTTGCCACTAAATGGTTTATTCATAAGTGTCAGTGACATTTCTTTTTCAGTACATACAGACTCCATACTGCTGTACACTGTATCAAAGTCTGTGGACAAAAAAGTATTTAACTTTTTTTATTGCATGTAATTCTTTCACACACTCACTGCCAGTACAGGATACTTAATTGTTGGGAATGGAACATCACTATTACCATAATTTGTACTCATTTCTTCACAATCAGAGTACCATCCCACATCCACCTGTACTGAATTGTGTATTATCAACAGCCCTTAAATCATGTTAGTAAAGAATAAAATGTGGGCCACAGTGACTTTCTTTCATGATTGGAACATAAACAGCACCCAACAAAATGAACTTTTACAGTTACCTATTTTAGTATGGGTGTAGTACTTAGCATAATGTATACAATCATCTAGCTTAATGATTAAAGCTGGAACAGAGAAAACGTCAAATTGAACACAATATGGGTCAGTGACCTACTTTTAAGATGATGGTGTAGTACTCATCAAGATGCCTATTCTTGTCAAGTATCACGATTCCATCTTTTACAGCATTATATAGCAGATAAGAAACCAATGTGGTCATGAGGAAAATGCAAAAAATCGACAAGCCACTAAAATGTTAAACGAAGGTCATAATGACCTTTTGATGTATGAGTGTGGTACAGAGATGCATACAATCACAGTTTGATGATTCTGGCATGAACAGCTAGTAAAATGTGAAATGTAGGTCACCATGACCTTTTTGTGTTGTATAGGTGTGGTAGTAATAGAGATGCATACAATCATCTAGTTTGAGGATTATACCATGAAAGGTGCTTGAGAAATAAACCGAAAACAAAAACTGTAGGCAGTGTCAGCATTAAAAAATATGGATCAGTGACCTATTTTTGTGATCAGTTTGTAGTACTCATCAAGATTCACCCCCTTACCAAGTTTCATAAATCTAGGTAAAACGGTATATATACAGGGTGCAAAAAAATTACTTGTTCACAAGCTAAAGGCAAAAACTTAACCTAACTTGAACCAGTTAAAATGTGAAATGTAGGTCAGAGTGATCTTCGGACAAGACTCTGGTACAAATGGAGATGCACAGTCATATAGTTTGATGACTCTAGTATGAAAAGAACTGGAGAAATTAATTCCTGAGATGCATACAATCACAGTTTGATGATTCTGGCATGAACAGTGTTTAAAATTAAACCAAAGTCAATCAAGCATGATATATGGGTCACAGTATCCTACTTTTACGACAAGAGTGTAGTGCTCACCAAGATGCATCCCTTCACCAAACTTGATGAATCTTGGCAAAACAGTATGTATACAGGGTGCTAAAATACCTATCTGGGTATGAACCAAATGCAAAAACTTAACCAAAGCTAGTAAAATGTGAAATGTAGGTCACCATGATCTTTTTGTGTTGTATAGGTGTGGTAGTAATAGAGATGCATACAATCATCTAGTTTGAGGATTATACCATGAAAGGTGCTTGAGAAATAAATCTAAAACAAAAATTGAAAGCAGTGTCAGCGACTAAAAAATATGGATCACAGTGACCTATTTTTGTGATCAGGTGGACTACTCGTCAAGATTCACCCCCTTACCAAGTTTCATAAATCTAGGTAAAACGGTATATATACAGGGTGCAAAAAACCTGCTTGGTCACAAGCTAAAGGCAAAAACTTAACCTAACTTGGACCAGTTAAAATGTGAAATGCAGGTCGGAGTGATCTTCGGACAAGACTCTGGTACAAATGGAGATGAATAGTCATATATTTTGATGATTGTAGTAAGAAAAGAACTGGAGAAATAAACTTGAAACACAAAATTTAACCAATGTCAGTGAACTGTGAAAGATAAATCAGTGACCTACTTCAATGATGAGGATGTAGTACTCCTCAAGATGTATCCTCCTCACCAAGTTTCATGTTTAACAGTATTTATACAAAAACTTTGAGCTCATCATGAACACTTAACCAAGAATGTACAACCAATGAAGAAAATTACCCCCTCCCCTGGCGGTAGGTGTAATGAAACCCACTTCAAAATTTGCCTAGGACCTAGCAAGAGTGGTCGACGTCCAGTGAAGCTGTACCTATTCATATGCTTTTATCTGTGCAGACACCAATGCCAGGTGTAGAAAAAATGCTTGCCTCTAATTGTTGGAGGTGAGCTCAATAACAATATACCCTGTAGGCTTGTTCTGTCAACCTTGGAACTGACATCCCCATTGAAGCTTTAGGTGTACTGTCGTTTTGGGTTCAAAATCTAATACTGGTCCATGGTGAAGTGCTGTTGGGGATACTTTCTCACAAAAACATCTAACCAATTAAACAAAACAGGCCATTATACACCTGCCCTGTAAACAGTCATCAGTGTAGGCACTAATAATGTAAGGTCAACATGGGAGATTAATGACCTCAACCTTTGGTGAAGGAATGCAGTCTTCAACTAAACTCCACGTGTTGAAACCATTATTTTCTTAGTAGACTTACCAGGAGTGCACCCTATGACCTTTAGACTCCTGAATCAATAGATTTCTTTATTACCTTAAGGGCAAACCATCCAAAGTTTGGTCAAGGAACTAACTCGTGAAAAAATTGTATTCTGCAAAACCCATTTTTCTTTGAGCCACAAAAACCTTGACCGTTAACATTTTGACCCCAAAATCAATAGGCATCTTACACACCTCAAGAACAAACTTTGCTCAAGGTACTAATGTTATTATACAAAAGACATCCTTCTTCTTTCAGTCCAAGTGACAAAAAAATCAATAGGATTCTTTCTTACCAAATGTTAAGTTGTCCACAAACTTTGGTGAAGGTACATGGTCAACAACTGAAATTTCTATCCAGAAACCAGTTTTCTTCTTTCAGCCAGTGACCTCAACCTATGACCCCAAAATTGATAGGCTTCTTTCTTACTCCAAGTGCAAGCTATCAACAAAATTTGCTCCATGTCTGTGATGTAGAACTAATGTTATTGTGTGCAAACCGTTTTTCTTTCAGTCACAGTGACACTGACCTCTTGACCCCAAAATCGATAGGGTTCTTTCTCACCCCAAGTGGAAACCATCCACAAAGTTTGGTAACTGTAGATGGTGAACAACTAGACTTACTGTAGGAAACAAAATTGGTAACATACAGACAGACATTAACATAATACGCCTACCACAATGCAGGTGTATAAAAACCAAAAGTTCACAAATGGACAGAGAGACTGACATTGTCTTGTGTATGTCTTGCCTTTGACTTGATGAACATTTGTTCCTGGCAAGAGAACAAAATTACAGATTTTTTTTAAACCACCATAACAAGGAGCTTGTACAGAAAACTCTAAAATTTTTGAAAAGTTTCTTAAAAGATTTGATGCTAGAATGTTCACCAGTAAACTTAGCTTAAACTGGTTGTGGTTTTTGAGAAGCTGCAAATTTGGAGGGACAATGGACAATAAAGTACTGATGAATGGCCATAAAATATAAAATAATCAATTTGACTCCAAGCTTTGAAGAGCTAACAAAAGAAATATCACCTAAAGACACAGGAGGCTCTTTGGATATGCCTACAGAATCCAGTTTTAACAAGCATATTCGGCAACCTCCCTTTTTGCTTTTGTCTTGCATCATGGAAAACAATTCATACATCTGAATAAAGTCTGGGGATATGTTCATCAAAGAACATTTAGAATGACCATCATTAAGCAGTACAAGTAATGATCATTGTCGTCTTTCTTTACTCTAACCAATGCTAATCTGCTTCATGGCAAGAAAGAATTTTGTATACCTTTTTATAGCTGTATATACCCGCATTAACAAGACAAACATTTTTTGGTCATTCACAAGTGAGAAGTTGTAGGTGGGAATATGAAACAACACTGACAACAATTAGTTGTATCCAATCATTTATTTTAAAACATTATTTACCATTAATATAAAATACAGCATGTGCATGAGAAAATCCATGAGATGTGATGAATGTAAACACCAGTAGTCCACTGTTTCCTATGATGAAATTGATCAGTAAGATGTCTTGTCTGGTTCATGTCATTTTGATGAATTTAGACAGCATTGTATACACACAGTATATTCTTCAGCAAGCTTTGTCCTCAAACTATGACCTATGAATAGTAAACCCTCCACACCAAACTTAGAGGAAACAAATTTGAAATTTCTTGCCCTGTTCAAGAAAATTTAGGAAAAGAACTGCGAAAACTCCTGGAATTTTCCTTCCATGACTTTTCATCATGTTCACTAATGGCACGATGGCTTCCTCCGGAATATTAGGTCCAAGTCAAGTCTTCGTGCTTTCTTAAATTATTATGTGATGAAATTCTTGATGACACATCTAAAATCGTGGTGGTCCACCTAAAAAAAGGATAGGAAAGCATAAAGTTCTGTATGGTGCAAATATAAACACTCACAAAGATGCAAAAGTCAGATTTACAATGCAAAAGGTAATTTATTGTTTACATTATGCCAAAACTTGGCTATGTTGCATCATATAAAATTTTATAATGCTGTATAAAGTCAAAGTATTGAAAGAAAAGACTAATGGTACAGAAAGCTCTCCATCTCCAGTGCTGAAAAAAGTATCAACAGGACTACTCAAAAAGGAGAAAAGCATACCACCCTCCATCCACTTTGAACAACAAGGAATGGAAATCAGGCTTCCATAATAATAATAATAATAATAATAATAATAATAATAATAATAATAATAAAAATCATGGTTGGTATTTCTCTGGAGAGATAAACATAACCACCAATACAGCAAAGGGATGCTACTTCAGCTGGTAACTACCAGTGTTTTTTTTTTTGTTTTGTTTTTTTTGCTGATCCACTCAATTGTATTATTTTTGGAAAATACATAAATAACAAAAATTCTGAATTGAAAATACTTTTTATTTAGTTTCAAAGTACATCAGAGGAGTTGTTCAACAAATTTAAGGAGCTTTCAGGGCAACCCCTGAAATTAAAGGACTTTTCAAGGTTGTACAACCTGTCAAGAAAGTTTAACAGGGGCTATAAAAGGCCTTAACTAAGTGATAAGAATAAATAGTGAATTAGATCTTAATCCACCATTTACATATTTTTGGCTGGACAAAAAAATATGGATGCTCATATATACACACATTGCTAGGTGCAACACTCATTAACACTGTCTAATAGTTTCAGTTATACAAACGACCAATATTTACAAATAAAATTATCATTCCATATCTTGCAAAGATTTCGTGAGGTCAAGATACTGCCTACATGGGAAACTAAAAGTCACATGTGCAACTAGATAATAATAATAATAATATAAAGGATTCACTTTTGCAAACAAAGTTTAAGTGCTTTTGATTTAGCCACCTACCTCTCATCATGCCTGGTGGTGGTGGGCCTCTCATTCCTGGAGGAGGGCCAGCTCTGCCCATTGGAGGGGCCCCTTGCATCATCTGACCAGGAGGACCTTCAGGAAAAAATAGAGAATTTTTTACAAGGCTATAAAGGCAAGTAATCTTTGTGCATTACAAAATTGAGAGTTAATGAAACACAAACACAGAAGTCAGTTACATCAAAGTCATAATCATTTCCTGCAGCCATTGTCATCTTTGTGCATAAATCACTGATAGATTTGACAACTGCCATTTTCCCATAACTTTAAGAATAATGTATGTGTATATAAATCCAAAGCCCACTTGCTGGAATAACAAAAAATCAAAGCTAAGCAACCAATTGACTCAAAGTCTAAGCTCGTCCAGAAAACCAGCTTTGCATATATTAAGGATTAAAATAAGTATACTTGCCAAAATGCAAAATCGATACAAGAAGTCTACGAAAAGTATTTACAGAAATTCAAGGAATTCAAGACCATTTTTTTAAAATTGCGGAGTGCTGAAACCATCTCCAGTATTCTTCAGCAACAAGCTTTTCAAATTAGCTGCTGTGGCAGCCATACTAGATATAAGATTGGGACCATTTTTATTTAGGTCAAACCTGATACCATTAGAAAACTTTTGTTGAGAACTCCATGCCAATATGAATATCAATTCTGGAGAATAAATGACAAATTTTCAACATGTTCAATGTGGCAGCTATACTGATTGTCCGTGGTGAACCATTTTCATTCTGGACCAAGTAGATATCGTAAGAAGTCTTTTAGTGAAAACCCTATGTTGATATCACCATCAATTCTGAGGAGTAGAGAGAAAGTTTTCAAATGAAGTAGCAATAAAGATGGCTGCCGAGGTGGCCACATCGGATGTTAGATCAGCACCATTTTCATTAAGGACCAACTGGACATCATAAGAAGTCATTTAGTGAAAACCTCATGTTAATAGTACCATCCATTTATGAGTAGCAGCAATAAAAAGATTTTCAAGATGGCTGCTGTTTAGGACCAACTAGGCCTTGGGATGAATGTTGTGTAAAGTTTCATGGCAATCCTCCAAGTAGTTAAGTGGAGTAACTATAAAAAAATTGTGCTAACAGATGGATGGATGTCGGACAAGAGACCAGTCCACAACTTCTTCTGGTCTATGACCAGCAGAGCGAAAAACCATGCATAGTCACTAGAGCAAGAAAGAACAAGAAAAGTAGATCACGGTGACCTCAACAATAGGTCCCTGATGTGATTAATATTCCTAATATATAAATACAGCCATAAAATTTCATGACTGTATTCAAAGAACTGAGCTAAATGCAAAAACTCAATACAATCACTGGATAGTATAAAGTAGGTCACCATGACCTAATTTTTGCCTGTGTTGAGTAGTAAACTCCAAGAGGACTACATACAATGGTGCCAGAAAAATAAAGCTAAATGTCACACCTATGCTTCACATACAAAAAGTAGTCCAACAAAGGAACTGGTGCTCTACTGGCCAAAAAGATAAGCCAGAAATCCATGACAAGTCCATGTTCTTTTATACTTTACAAGATATTTTATATAGAATTTTAAGATATCATATACATACAGAGAGAGAGAGAGAGAGAGAGGGAGGAATAGTCACATTAGAGTATGTCATTTCACCTAAACAGACTCAAAAGGCGAACTTCCCTTTCCCTTGCATTATTTTATTTTCATGATCCCATTTCGTTTACAATGCAATAATAATTCAAGTAAAACATCAACCTTTGTATCAAATTTCCCTTCAAAAAGTGGAAAGATAAAAAAAAGTCCTGTTCTGTTGTCAATTTTGGTATTAACTTAATGATCACAAATACCAGAAATACATTACTATCTATGGAATTCCAGCCAAAAACTGACACTGGAACCTTGAAAAACAAAGTGAAAATTTTACTTCTGTTGTCCGATCTAGAGCAAATTATGACACAGTGAACATATCCATTACTAATAAAATTCCTCATTTTATCCAATATTTCATCATACAGACGTATGAAAAGACGACTTGCCATTTTCATTTAGGCCCAACCAGGCATCATAAACAATCTTCCAGTGAAAACCCCATGCTGACATGACTTTCCATTCAAGAGGAGTAGCAATAACAAGACTGTCAAGATGGCCATTGTGAGCAGACGTATTGGGTGTCCAAATGGCACCATTTTCTTTCAGGACCAACCATGGAATGAATGTGCGTGTAAAGTTTCATCACAATCCTTGAAGTAGTTTACGAGTAGTGATAACAAACTTGTGCTAATGGACAGATGGCCATCAGACAAAAGGCCATCCCATAACCTCTTCTGGTCTATGACCAGTAGAGCTAAAAAGGAGCAGCCTACATACAATGCAAATGAAAAAGATGCCTACATACAATGCAAATGAAAAATATGCCTACATACAATGCAAATGAAAAATAGGAACTTTGGCCTTCATTTTCACATAATTTCCAACAAGATCCAATGATAAATTGTGAAGAATTTATTAACCAGTTTTAACTGAAATACCATAAAGATTTTTTGTTGGAGAACCAGTCTTTTCTGGACAACGATATTTATTTTTCAGTCTCGTTGCCCAGTAAGCAAACATGCTTTTTAAAAATGTTCTATGCCAGCTGAAGGAATTTAATTATTTCAGTTCATAGACAATGTAAGTTCAGAGATGTTCCCAAGGCACGAAACTACCATGCAAACAAAGACTGGAAGGCTGGAATGGCCATGGAATTATTTTTAATTTTGCCTCCACAAATGTTGGGTCAAACATAGCCAGTTGGCGTTTGCCCATTGCCCAGGAGGCATAGGTTTAAATTATTCCCCTTACAATTATTATTATTACTGTTACATTTGTGGTGGGGGCCCCAAGTGGCCAAGTGGTCTAAGGCGCTCGCCTTTACTGATCATTGACATCACACCTTTGTCTGTGTGTGTGGGTTTGAGACATGGACTCCACCAAAGTGGGTATGTAAGAATGTTTGCCAGTAGCTTCCCGTGAGTCAGTGGTTCTTCCAGGGGTTTTTCCCAGGATTTTCCTCCACCAGATATAGCCTATCATGTGCTAAAAAATGGCATTAAACGCACAAAACCACAAACTACATTCGAGGTTTATTTATGACAGAATCTCATGTTTTATCTCCCATGGAAATACACCATGTGGAGAATAGTTCATATAAATTGAAGATAATATAGTTACTAGCTTTGAAAATAGACACCAAAATGTATGATATACTTCAGTTTTGTATTTCTTGATCACCCAAATCTTTGAAATATAGAAAAATATTGGGATGCCCTAAAAACACAGGATATTGTAGGACAACATGATGCTCTGCCTTTCACATGTTAAGGGTTTAAAATAAGTATGCTTGCCATGATACAATATCAATACATGAATTCTTCAGAACACTATGTTGTGCATGCTCTGCCTTGGTATAATCCAGAAATCTTCCATGGTCACTAGAGCAAGAAAGCAGACCACTGTGATCATAGCAGTAGCTCATCAAGGTTACTAATATTCCTAATATAAATACATTCATCAAATTTCATGACTACACACACACAATGAAAAGAGTCCAAGGAATTGAGCTAATTCCAAAATCTCAACATAATCAATGGAAAGTGAAAAGCTGTCGCTATAACAAAAATGTATGTAAGAAAGCTTGCCAGTAACTTCCCGTGGGTCGTTGGTTCTTCCTGAGGTTCTCCCAAGTTCTTCCTCCACCAGATATACTGGCTGCCATGTATAGCAGCCTATCATGTGCTAAAAGATGGCGTTAAAACCACATTCGAGGTTTATTACACACAAAATTATTGTATATCATGTTTTATCTCCCATGGAAATACACCATGTGAAGAATAGTGCACACAAATCGAAGATAATACAATTATTAGCTTTGAACATGGACACCAAAATGTATGATATACTTCTCTTGGACTTTTCTTTTCAGTTCTGTATTTCTTGATCACCCAAATCTTTGAAATAGAGGAAAATATTGAGTTGCCCTAAAAATGCAGGAAAATGTAGGAGGACAGAACACCCTGCCTTTCACATGTTGAGGGTTAAAATAAGTATACTTGCCATGATACAACATCAATAGATGAATTCTTCAGAACACTATGTTGTGCGTGCTCTGCCTTGGTATAATTCAGAAATCTTCCATAGTCACTAGAGCAAGAAAGCAGACCACTGTGATCATAGCAGTAGCTCAGTGAGGTTACTAATATTCCTAATAAAAATACATCCATCAACTTTCATGACTGTACACACACACACACACAATGAAATGAGTCCAAGGAATTAAGCTAATTCCAAAATCTCAACATAATCAATGGAAAGTGAAAAGTGGTCACCATGACATACTTTTCCCAATGTTGAGCAGTAGCCTCCAAGATGGATAACGCAACAAGTTGCACAACAGTATATACAATGGTATCTGAAAAACGGAGATAAATGCAAAACCTGAACACTGACGCATACACGAAGAAAAGTGCCAGTGCTTCACTGGGGAGACAAAAATGGGCTGTCTACATGGTAGAAACCTTGGCCTTCATGTTCACATAATTTGCAAGAAATACAATGCTAAAATTTTAAAGTATTTATTATTCAGTTTTAATTGCAATTACTATAAAAATTTTAAATGGAGAACCAGATGTCTTTGCTGGGTAACTGGATTTTTCAGCCTAGTTGAGGCAACCATGATTTCTGAAAATGTTGTAAACCTGTTCAAGCAATTTCTGTTGTAGTTCACGGACAATGAAAGTCCTGGAATGTTCCCAAGCCAAGAAACAACCATGCAAACCAAGACTACATGGCTGGAATGGCCATGGAAATATTCTTAATGTTGCCTCCACAAATGTTGGGTCAAACATAGCCAGTTGGCATTTGCCCGTTGCCCGGGAGGCACAGGTTTCAATGATTCCCTTAACTATTATTATTGTTTCCGTTACATTTGAGGTGGGGACCCCAGGTTCCCAAGTGGTCTAAGGCGATTACCTTTACTGATCACTAACATCTCGCGCCTGTCTATGTGTGATTAAGTCTTGGGTTCGGCCAAAGTGGGTATGTAAGAAAACTTGCCAGTAACTTCCCGTGGGTCGTTGGTTCTTCCTGGGCTTCTTCAAAGTTCTTCCTCCACCAGATATACTGGCTGCCATGTAAAGCAGCCTATCATGTGCTAAAAGATGGCGTTAAAACCACAAACTACATTCGAGGTTTATTACACGCAAAATTACTGTATATCGTGTTTTATCTCCCATGGAAATACACCATGTGAAGAATAGTGCACACAAATCGAAGATAATATAATTATTTGAAAATGGACACCAAAATGTATGATATACTTCTCTTGGACTTTTCTTTTCAGTTTTGTATTTCTTGATCACCCAAATCTTTGAAATAGAGGAAAATATTGGGTTGCCATAAAAATGCAGGAAAATGTAGGACAACATGATGCTCTGCCTTTCACATGTTAAGGGTTTAAAATAAGTATGCTTGCAATGATACAATATCAATACATGAATTCTTCAGAACACTATGTTGTGCATGCTCTGCCTTGGCATAATCCAGAAATCTTCCATGGTCACTAGAGCAAGAAAGCAGACCACTGATCATAACAGTATCTCAGTGGATTTACTAATATTCCTAAGATGAATACATCCAGAAGGTAGGTTAACGTTTGAGGAATGTGGTTTAGCACTAAAAAATATGAAAAATGAAACTAGCCCTGGTTCCGATGGATTTACTGTAGAATTCTACAAATTCTTTTGGAAAGACCTAGGCGACTTTCTCTTTAGGTCTCTAAATACTGGATACGATATGCAACATTTTTCAGAATTTCAGTCTCAGGGAATCATTACCTGCATTCCTAAAGAAGATAAAGACAGGAAATTTCTAAAAAATTGGAGACCAATCTCACTACTTAATGTAGATTACAAGATTGCCTCGGCATCAATTGCTAATAGGTTAAAAAAAGTGCTCCCGTTTATCATTAGTGACACCCAAAAGGGTTTTATGAAAGGGAGATTCATTGGTGAAAATACAAGACTTTTGTTTGACCTGATGCAATACCTTGAGGAAAAAAATGAATTTGGTCTTCTCCTATTGATAGACTTTGAAAAGGCTTTTGACTCGGTCGAATGGGACTTTCTGGAAACTGCTCTGAAGTCTTTTAACTTTGGAGAATCAATTTGTCAATGGTTCAGATTATTTTGCAATAAATCAAAAAGTTGTCTCATTAATAATGGACATTTATCCCCATTTTTTAATTTGGAGGGAGGTTGTCGCCAGGGAGACCCTTTATCACCCTACTTATTTATAATAGGAATTGAACTTCTTGCAATAGAAGTAAAGAAGAACACAGATATTACAGGCATTTTCTATAATGAAATGGAGTTCAAATTAGGGCAGTACGCTGATGATGCTTTTCTATTATTAGATGGTTCTCATTTGTCCTTGAAGACAACCTTGCAGATTTTAAATGACTTTGCCTTGGTGTCAGGTCTGTACTGCAATGTTTTGAAATCAAAAGCTATTTGGATTGGAAATAAAAAATATTCTAATGAAAAAATATGTCCAGAAATTGATATTAACTGGTCAATGTCCAATTTTAGATTACTGGGAGTATATTTCTCTTTGAACTTGGAGGACATGGTAGAGCTTAATTATTCGACGAAGTTAAAGGAAGTAAAGAAACTGCTTGGCTGGTGGAGCAGAAGAAATTTATCCCTTATTGGAAAAATTACTTTGATAAAGTCCTTGATTTTGCCTAAATTCATTCATCTTTTTGCAGCTTTGCCAAATCCTCCACCCCATATAGAAAAGGAACTGAATACATTATTTTTCCACTTTATTTGGGGCGGTAAAACTGAGAGGGTTAAAAGAGACACTCTTATAGCTTCTTTTAAGGAAGGGGGATTAAATATGATTCACTTGCATTCATTTGTGTGTTATATGAAACTTTCCTGGATTAGGCGTCTCTTACTAAACGAAGATGGCTTATGGCAAAAAATGGTTTCTGAACAAATATTTGGAAAATTTGGAGGTACGCTGTTATTTACATTAGGAAAAACTAAATTAAAAGTAATTTTTAAATCAATTAAAAATATTTTTTGGCGTGATGTTATTTATGCTTTATCACAATGGAAAAATGAACCATCTACTGTCCATGAATACTTGTCTCAAGATATTCTTAATTTAGTGACTGTAGATAATTTTAAATCATACACAAGGTGGAGAACAAACGGTGTTGTACTTATTCAACATCTTTTTGATGCACAAGGATCTCTATTAAGTTTTGATGAAATAAAAAAAAAAACAAAAACAAATAATTTCATACAGTACTTTGCTCTTATTTCAAAGATCTCGGTGCTGTGGAAAAAGAAAATTAAAAGGTTTTTGAAAGTGGAAATAGTTTTCATGTAGTTTTGGACAAAACATCACTCCTTAGGGTAAGAGCAAAGAATAAATTTATCTATAAAGACCTGATAAGAACCAAGATACAAAAGCCAAATGGTAAACATGAAACTTGGTTCAGGCAGCTAGAGTGTGCAATTGGTGCAAATGAATGGACCAACTCTTTTGTTTTGGCTAAACTTTGTACAAAAGACACAAAACTGATTAGCTT
This sequence comes from Margaritifera margaritifera, assembly GCA_029931535.1. Classification (NCBI taxonomy): domain Eukaryota; kingdom Metazoa; phylum Mollusca; class Bivalvia; order Unionida; family Margaritiferidae; genus Margaritifera; species Margaritifera margaritifera. Next base: position 1,320,994 of record JAQPZY010001165.1, read on the forward strand.
TAATTTTAGATTTCTCCATAGAAACATTGCCACAAACCAGTTTCTAAAAAAGATTAATTTAAGTGATAATGATAAATGTACCTTTTGTAATGAGGGAATAGAACAAATTGAGCACTTATTTTATGACTGTTCAGTTACTGAACACTTTTGGAAACTGTTGGTGGAATAGATCCAAACTTATGACCCAAATTTTAGAATTACACAAAAAGACGTCTTTATAGGAAATAACAACTTTGATGATCTTATTAACTTCCTAATTTTGCTTGCAAAATATGTGATATACAGATCACGTTGTGCATCAAAAATTCCAAATCTATCATATTATAAAAATTGTGTTTGATCATACAAAACACTGGAAAAATATGTCGCCAAAGTGAACAACAGAAGTGACGAGTTTAAGAAAAAGTGGATCCTATTATCAACTTTTGGTACATGATTTTTTTTTTTTTTTAAAATTTTTTTTAAGGCAATTTAAAACATCTTGGGGTTTGTATGCGAGTATGACTTTGTGTACAATAATTGTGAATGTAAGTGTCTGTGTGTGCATGTGTGTGTGTGTTGTGTAGGGAACACATGTAAAAGATAAGGACGCAAAATAATTTAAGATAATGCCCCATACACCAGGTCAGGTGGTGATGTAGGGGAATATGTAAAATCCTGACACCTTGTGTTCAATAATAAAAAAAAAAAAAAAAAAAAAAAGATGAATACATCCATCAACTTTCATGACTGTACACACACACACAATGAAATGAGTCCAAGGAATTGAGCTAATTCCAAAATCTCAACATAATCAATGGAAAGTGAAAAGTGGTCACCATGACATACTTTTGCCAATGTTGAGCAGTAGCCTCCAAGATGGATAATGCAAAAAGTTGCACAACAGTGTATACAATGGTATCTGAAAAACGGAGATAAATGCAAAACCTGAACACTGACACATATGAGGAAAAGTGCCAGTGCTTCAATGGGGACACAAAAATGGGCCGTCTACATGGGGGCAACCTTGGCCTTCATGTTCACACAATTGCAAGATATCCAATGCTAATATTTTGATGTATTTATTAATCAGTTTTAATTGCAATTATTAAAAAAAAATTAAATGGAGAACCAGATGTCTTTGCTGGGTAACTGGATTTTTCACTCTAGTTGTGGCAACCATGATTTCTGAAAATGATGTAAATCTGCTCAAGTAATTTCTGTTGTAGTTCACGGACAATGAAAGTCCTGGAATGTTCCCAAGCCAAGAAACAACCATGTAAACCAAGACTACATGGCTGGAATGGCCATGGGAATATTCTTAATGTTGCCTCCACAAATGTTGGGTCAAACATAGCCAGTTGGCGTTTGCCCGTTGCCCGGGAGGCACAGGTTTCAATGATTCCCTTAACTATTATTATTGTTTCCGTTACATTTGAGGTGGGGACCCCAGGTTCCCAAGTGGTCTAAGGCAATCACCTTTACTGATCACTAACATCTCGCCTCTGTCTACATGGGTTCAAGTCTTGGGCTCGGCCAAATGGGGCATGTAAGAAAGCTTGCCAGTAACTTCCCATGGGTCGGTGGTTCTTCCTGGGGTTCTCCCAAGTTCTTCCTCCACCAGATATACTGGCTGCCATGTATAGCAGCCTATCATGTGCTAAACGATGGCGTTAAAACCACAAACTACATTCGAGGTTTATTACACGCAAAATTACTGTATATCGTGTTTTATCTCCCATGGAAATACACCATGTGAAGAATAGTGCATATAAATTGAAGATAATATAATTATTAGCTTTGAAAATAGACACCAAAATGTGTAATATACTTCTCTTTTCAGTTTTGTACTTCTTAATCACCCAAATCTTTGAAATATAGGAAAATATTGGATTGCCCTAAAAATGCAGGGAAATGTAGGACAACATGATGCTCTGCCTTTCACATGTTAAGGGTTTAAAATAAGTATGCTTGCAATGATACAATATCAATACATGAATTCTTCAGAACACTATGTTGTGCATGCTCTGCCTTGGCATAATCCAGAAATCTTCCATGGTCACTAGAGCAAGAAAGCAGACAACTGATCATAACAGTAGCTCAGTGAGGTTACTAATATTCCTAAGATGAATACATCCATAAACTTTCATGTGTGTACACACACACAATGAAATGAGTCCAAGGAATTGAGCTAATTCCAAAATCTCAACATAATCAATGGAAAGTGAAAAGTGGTCACCATGACATACTTCTGCCAATGTTGAGCAGTAGCCTCCAAGATGGATAATGCAAAAAGTTGCACGACAGTATATACAATGGTATCTGAAAAAAAGAGATAAATGCAAAACCTGAACACTGACACATATGAGGAAAAGTGCCAGTGCTTCAATGGGGACACAAAAATGGGCCGTCTACATGGTAGCAACCTTGGCCTTCATGTTCACACAATTGCAAGATATCCAATGCTAATATTTTGATGTATTTATTAATCAGTTTTAATTGCAATTATTAAAAAAAAATTTAAATGGAGAACCAGATGTCTTTGCTGGGTAACTGGATTTTTCACTCTAGTTGTGGCAACCATGATTTCTGAAAATGATGTAAATCTGCTCAAGTAATTTCTGTTGTAGTTCACGGACAATGAAAGTCCTGGAATGTTCCCAAGCCAAGAAACAACCATGCAAACCAAGACTACATGGCTGGAATGGCCATGGAAATATTCTTAATGTTGCCTCCACAAATGTTGGGTCAAACATAGCCAGTTGGCGTTTGCCCGTTGCCCGGGAGGCACAGGTTTCAATGATTCCCTTAACTATTATTATTGTTTCCGTTACATTTGAGGTGGGGACCCCAGGTTCCCAAGTGGTCCAAGGCGATTACCTTTACTGATCACTAACATCTCGCGTCTGTCTATGTGGGATCAAGTCTTGGGCTCGGCCAAAGTGGGTATGTAAGAAAGCTTGCCAGTAACTTCCCATGGGTCGGTGGTTCTTCCTGGGGTTCTCCCAAGTTCTTCCTCCACCAGATATACTGGCTGCCATGTATAGCAGCCTATCATGTGCTAAAAGATGGCGTTAAAACCACAAACTACATTCGAGGTTCATTACACGCAAAATTACTGTATATCGTGTTTTATCTCCCATGGAAATACACCATGTGAAGAATAGTGCACACAAATCGAAGATAATATAATTATTAGCTTTGAAAATGGACACCAAAATGTATGATATACTTCTCTTGGACTTTTCTTTTCAGTTCTGTATTTCTTGATCACCCAAATCTTTGAAATAGAGGAAAATATTGGGTTGCCATAAAAATGCAGGAAAATGTAGGAAAACATGATGCTCTGCCTTTCACTTGTTAAGGGTTTAAAATAAGTATGCTTGCCATGATACAATATCAATACATGAATTCTTCAGAACACTATGTTGTGCATGCTCTGCCTTGGCATAATCCAGAAATCTTCCATGGTCACTAGAGCAAGAAAGCAGACAACTGATCATAACAGTAGCTCAGTGAGGTTACTAATATTCCTAAGATGAATACATCCATCAACTTTCATGACTGTACACACACACACACAATGAAATGAGTCCAAGGAATTGAGCTAATTCCAAAATCTCAACATAATCAATGGAAAGTGAAAAGTGGTCACCATGACATACTTTTGCCAATGTTGAGCAGTAGCCTCCAAGATGGATAACGCAAAAAGTTGCACAACAGTATATACAATGGTATCTGAAAAATGGAGATAAATGCAAAACCTGAACACTGACACATATGAGGAAAAGTGCCAGTGCTTCAATGGGGACACAAAAATGGGCCGTCTACATGGGGGCAACCTTGGCCTTCATGTTCACACAATTGCAAGATATCCAATGCTAATATTTTGATGTATTTATTAATCAGTTTTAATTGCAATTATTAAAAAAAAATTAAATGGAGAACCAGATGTCTTTGCTGGGTAACTGGATTTTTCACTCTAGTTGTGGCAACCATGATTTCTGAAAATGATGTAAATCTGCTCAAGTAATTTCTGTTGTAGTTCACGGACAATGAAAGTCCTGGAATGTTCCCAAGCCAAGAAACAACCATGCAAACCAAGACTGCATGGCTGGAATGGCCATGGGATTATTCTTAATGTTGCCTCCACAAATGTTGGGTCAAACATAGCCAGTTGGCGTTTGCCCGTTGCCCGGGAGGCACAGGTTTCAATGATTCCCTTTACTATTATTATTGTTACCGTTACATTCGAGGTGGGGACCCCAGGTTCCCAAGTGGTCTAAGGCAATCACCTTTACTGATCACTGACATCTCGCCTCTGTCTACGTGGGTTCAAGTCTTGGGCTTGGCCAAAGGGGGTATGTAAGAAAGCTTGCCAGTAACTTCCCGTGGGTCGTTGGTTCTTCCTGGGGTTCTCCCAAGTTCTTCCTCCACCAGATATACTGGCTGCCATGTATAGCCTATCATGTGCTAAAAGATGGTGTTAAACCACCAAAACCACAAACTACATTCGAGGTTTATTACACGCAAAATTACTGTATATCGTGTTTTATCTCCCATGGAAATACATCATGTGAAGAATAGTGCATATAAATTGAAGATAATATAATTATTAGCTTTGAAAATAGACACCAAAATGTGTAATATACTTCTCTTTTCAGTTTTGTACTTCTTAATCACCCAAATCTTTGAAATATAGGAAAATATTGGATTGCCCTAAAAATGCAGGGAAATGTAGGACAACATGATGCTCTGGCTTTCACATGTTAAGGGTTTAAAATAAGTATGCTTGCCATGATACAATATCAATACATGAATTCTTCAGAACACTATGTTGTGCATGCTCTGCCTTGGCATAATCCAGAAATCTTCCATGGTCACTAGAGCAAGAAAGCAGACCAGTCATCATAACAGTAGCTCAGTGAGGTTACTAATATTCCTAAAATAAATACATCCATCAACTTTCATGACTGTACACACACACAATGAAAAGAGTCCAAAGAACTGAGCTAATTCCAAAATCTCAACATAATCAATGGGAATTGAAAGTTGTCACTACAACGCACTTTTGCCAATATTGAGCAGCAGCCTCCAAGATGAATATCCCAAAAAGTTTCAAGAGAGTATATACAACGGTATCTGAAAAACGGAGATAAATGCAAAACCTGAACACTGATGCATACATGAGGAAAAGTGGCACTGCTTCACTGGGGAGACAAAAATGGGCTGTCTCCATAGTAGAAACCTTGGCCTTCATGTTCACATAATTTGCAAGAAATACAATGCTAAAATTGTGAAGAATTTATTAATCAGTTTTAATTGCAATTACTATAAAAATTTTAAATGGAGAACCAGATGTCTTTGCTGGGTAACTGGATTTTTCAGTCTGGTTGAGGCAACCATAATTTCTGAAAATGTTGTAAACCTACTCAAATAATTTTTTGTTGTAGTTCACGGACAATGAAAGTCCTGGAATGTTCCCAAGGCATGAAACAACCATGCAAAACCAAGACTGCAAGGCTGGAATGGCCATGGGATTATTCCTAATGTTGCCTCCACAAATATTGGGTCAAATATAGCTGGTTGGCATTTGCCCATTGCCCGGGTTTAAATTATTACTCTTACTATTATTATTACTGTAACAATTTCAGGTTTATTCCAAGAAAAATTCAATGAATCTCGTTTTACCTCTATTGCTGACATTCGAGTCCCTATATTTTGATGGAATTATGTTAAAAACATTCTGATGCAAGGCATCATTCCATTATTATGCAGACCAAATGAAAATACAATTTTCAGGAGCAGTAATTGACTCGCCTGTTGCACAAAATACATAATGCCTTCGTTGCACTTTCTGAAAAAAATGATAGAGCAAAATCTCTCCTTTCACCATTAAGCACAATCTCCAGTTTTTTCTATTCTCATGTCCACAACTTTATTTTGACTGCACTAACTACTCTGTGAACTTTGCTATGTCTCAAATGAAATATCACCTGTCCCGCACAGCGATGGACACCTGACCATCCAACAAGATCTTCTCGTCTACGGCCAATACAGCAAACATCACAGAAATCCGCAATTTTTATTCTCGTGTTTCAGGGTTGCACAACATATGGCCCATGGACACATTTTGTGAGGCTAGCGGCCCATGTCCTTACTTAAACATGCGTATTAATGCTTTTATTATATACAGATCTTTCACAGTGTGGCCCGCTTAGTTCCAATCAAGGTTGATGCTGGCCCATGTAAACATTTGAGTTGTGCACCCTTTCTGTGTTTGATATGGATATTCAATCCATATGTCTGTTCTGCACACACAGACTGGGACTATTCAAGTGTTTTCACAGATGTCCAAGTGTCTACATTATTTGACGAACCGAATAACCAGTTCTAAATCCCTATTTGTTTTGAACTGCATTCACACGGTATAGTTAAAATATTTGGAAGAATTAAAAGCAGGATTTTGTAATAAATATCAAACCACATTTCCATTTGTTCCGGAGTTGTGTGAAAGAATGTTTGATACAGCATTACTAGAGATCCTACATACCTCTGGGTGGACCTCCTCTCATCTGAGGCTGTGCAGACATTGTTGCACCTCTTGCTGTAGGTGTCATCATTTGTTGTGAGGGTCCACCCACACCCCTTACGGGTCCCTGCAGGCCTGGGGCAACCCCTCCTGGGCCTCCTTGAATACCTCTGCCTGCAGCACGCCCCATACCAGACCCAGCAGCTGCACCAGCCAGTGGAACTCTTGAAATTCCCTCCTGAAATATAGTTCATTACCAGTTAAGGAGTTTCAAATTAGGCCTAAAAAAAAACCAACCACTCAGTGACTGCTTTATTGAAGCAGTCCAAATGGATTAGTGTGAAATACAATAAGAAACAAGAGGCAAATATAGATCCGATATTGTTCACCTGGTTAACTGATGTGTCATCTTATGAATTCTAATTTACATATGTATTAAAACTGTAGAAAAAACAAAATCCTGGAGTAAATAGTGGCTACTAGGGGTGAAACTATTCATTGATATATCGATACTTTTGCCATATCGATACATGTATCGATCCATGAGGTGAAGAATCGATACAAAATGATATCTACCATATATAAGTTACTTTAATCTTCAGCAGTCATGAATAATTATTAGTCGTTTGCCTTCTTATTCTTTAAACTGAGAATCGATAATGCATCGTATCGTAGGCTGTGTATCGTGAATCGTATCGATACGCGGCACAGGTGTATCATTTCACCCCTAGTGGCTACATTGTCTATTAATATTGGCAGGGCCTGGAAATTATGGTAGATCAAGGTCTGGGGCCGATTTTTATTGTTGTGGACCTGTCATGTTAGCAGTGCTAGCCCTTCGTACCATTAATATTTCTTACCTGTTCCTATAAATTAAAGAAAAAGTGCTCTTTAATCCTTAAAAGCATCCAAGTTATAAAAGTGCAATGATGCAAGTGAAGCCAATCGTTGTAAAGTGAGAGACTGGTGATGTAAAATGTAATTGAAAATCAGCAAATTTATCATGCAATATGTGAATCACCAGTCTAAGCTTGATCGTTGTCACTCAAACATTTGTTTGTTTCCAACCACAACTAAAACCAAGCATTAACAGTATGGGCTTACCATATTTTCTAGATGGATGACCTACAAAGAATTTGTTTAAGTATGGATTTACCAGCAGGAAAAAAATCAATCACAGGGAATTTGTCTGCTACCAGACCCATTGCAATGCATGACCTCAGATGTCCCAGGTCAGAAAAGGACACAAACTATGATAAAAATAAACATATCAGGATCACTGGAAAAAGATTTAACCATGGGTCGAGTATGATGAAATGAGGTCGTTTATGTTTTGTTCAGCATGTATAGCATACAAAGAGCCAGCAAATAGTGCTGTATTCAAGGCAAGTCCAATTTTAAAACTTACCCATTGATGGTGCATGAAATTTGTAAATAGCATAGTACTTGCACCAGAATGGATATTGCTAGTAAACATACCCCCTCCATTATCAAGGCCCTTGTTGCCCAAGCCTTTACAAAGCGGAGTGCAGGTCACAGCATATGGGGTGATTCAAGCTGGAAAATCGTTAGCTTGCAACGTTCAGCAAAAGAATGGTACAGTTTTTGGACGAAATTGCACAAATAGTCATGGCTGTACAGCTTTCCTTGACGCCAAAGTTTGTTTCCTGAAGGCACCAATACAAAGACTGATACTTGAGAAGACAGATACTTGAGTCCCAGATCATAAGCATTCTTGCCGATGATACCACTGATCGGGCAACTCTTGAACAAACGATAATCCACGAAAGGTAGGTCTAGGCTGTAGACAAGATGCCCATCACCAGAATGATATCTACTGACCAGTGACTGGGCAGATTTTATTTATACTGCCATCAAGGTCAAAAGTGTTGGAATTAAATTAGATTCTTTCAAATCCGATTCAGAAAAGTTTGGGAGTCATCCCTCGCTTGTTTGTGCTAAAGTTAAAGGGGGATGTATCAGATATCAATGCTACATACTGTGTCGCTCCTACATTAGAACTGGCTGCATTAGATGCAAATATAAAATCACATATGCCATATTTGAGGATACCATTAACCCTTTTCATACTGAAGCCCATTCAGACAGGCAGTTGTGTAGAACTGGAAATTTTTCAGTCAGTGGTGTAGCAGCATGAGAGAATGCAGTGACGTTGGTCAATCTGGCTTCACAGGACAATTTTTTAAAATTATTTTTCAATGTTGTATACCATTTTAAAAAGCATAAAATTTTCCTTAACTCATTCAGCCCCAGCACTGTTATCAGTAGCCCTGCTGCTATGCCCCAGCAGCACTAAGCTGTGTCTAGCTGCTTGTGCCCCAGAGAGTTTTTACCTATTTAGAAAATTTTGTAAACATCATGCACATGTATTCATTCTTACCTTAATTTCCCTTCTCATACCCAATAAAAATCCATGAAATTTTCACCAATTGTTCCAAATAAATTTGTCTACACAGTCATGTATTTTTTAAGCTATTTGTCCACTAAAATCATCGGTTTGGACAGACCGAAGATGATCGGTCCAGTTTACAGATCTGCAAGAACTGTATCGTCGTCGCTATCAGCATCCTCTTCTTCTGACGATTCAATCTCAGAAACTTCTATGTCCGAGTCTAAATCTCGTAAAATATCCAACTGCCGAACATATCTTTTCTCTGCTTGCTCAATATTTTCGAGATCAAACCCGAATTCCTCGTTTTCGCTCTCATAAAATATCACTCTCAAGTCCGCCATAGTTTACGATTTTTCATGAATGAAACACGTGTAGTAAAACTGCTCTCAATTAGTAACCTTAGCTTATGAATAATTCAAATTTACGCAAACGAAAGTAAAATCATTTCTGATTGGTTTAATATCGTCAGATTCTTGGAAAAACCCCAATTGTAACCAATCAGAGACGTTGTTACTAACACACATTCACCACGCCATTGAATGCAGAAAACGGATCACGCCTATAGGCGGGATCGGGGCTGAATGAGTTAAGGTCATATATTTTTTGACTGAAAATTTTCAGACGTAAAACTTCAGTTGAAAGTAAAGTTATGTAAGCCAAAAAAAATGCTTTACATTTTTTTTTAATAACTTACTTTCATTGCAATTTTCCTATCTGCAATATTCATTTTACCTCCTCTATGTAATTGCATGAAATGTTGGGAATTTTATACCATTTAAGAAGGTGACAAAATAGTAAAAATCCATCCAGAATATTGAAAGTTATTACAATTTTATTAAATTTACTCGCATGTGAATTGGAGAACAAAAAACAGAATAATCCTTACTGGTAAGTCGACAAAGCTTTTCATTTTGTTTCAGTGTTTTTATTCCACAATAAATTTTAATGTAATAATATCAGAGTTAGGTTGGGTGTATTTTGGTCCATTTCCAGGGATGAAGGAAATTTTCATAATATTATGCACACATTCAACATCGGTATATGTGCGAACTTTATGAGAAGTGAAGTTCCCAAAATGTCCAGTTAGCTTGAAAAGCACGAACGTCTTCATCATCATCAATATCAGAGTCAAAAATACCAATGAACTATTTATCATCAGCTCAGTTCATTCAATGCAACCAAGATCACGATCCCCACTGCCTAAAATATAAATTTCCCCCATACAATTGTCTAAATTTTCATGTAAATCGGTATAGACATCACCACTTCAGTACTGTCCGCCATTTTGATTTACACAAGTTAAAATTCAGTTTTGAAATCAAATTTTCTACTAACCAGTTCTCATCATCTCCGTTCATTTCGTCGAAGTGAAGCTCACGATCTGCACTGCTTAAAACATAAAGTTTCCCCACAAAATTATCTATATTTTCATCAAAATCGGCATCCACATCAATGAAGTAAATTGCTGTTTCAGCACTGTCCGCCATGTTGATCTCCACACATTAAAAATCGTGTTTGAAATCAAATTTTCAAATAACTAGTTATCATCAGCTCAGTTCATTTTGAAGAAGTAAAGATAGGGATCCCCACTGCCTAGAACATCAATTTTCCACACAAAATGGTCTTTATTTTCAAGTAATTCAGCAAGCACATAACTGTCTTCAATTCCCTCTTCAGAATATGACCGCTGTATTTTATCTCCGCACGTTAAAACTCAATTTTGAAACTGAATTTTTACCGGTCTTGGGGTCTTTAAAACACAATCTGGTAATGCTATGTGTACCTTCTACCTTTATTTCCTTCTTTTCAAAAGAGTACACGTAAACTGATGACGTTTTATACAGTCGTATCCTCCTGGCAAAGGTAAAGTACGACTGGAGTCGTATCCCGCTGCAAGAGTCAAGGGCATATTTGGGTTTTGCCATTTCTCAACCAAAAGGAGGCATGAATTGAAAGAAGTAGTAAATGTGACTGAAATTGATCTGGCCATTTCAGCTCCATCAAACAGGTTTGGTGACCAGCAAGTAAGGAGAGAGCCCTCTGTGCTCTTGAGAAGAAACTGGAGGCAGTCATTATACATTGAGCATAATTTATTTCTGACAACCATGGAGATGATGCCAACAAAGCCAAAGGCCATCTCGAGGACTTCACATCTATGACCTTCCTAAGAAGGCAGCGTTTCATGTGAGACTATTTGCCCATCATAGCTGACCTGTTCATGGTTTTCCAGATTGAAGATCTCCCGATTGTCGATAGCAGGGAAATGTTTAGTACAATTCTGTCCTCGGAAGACACCCCTGGCAGAAGTATGACTCAGTAGCTAAAGTTTTTGTTTTATGAAGGGATCATATTAGTTTTCAAAAGTGTAATGAAGTTCAAGTAATGTTACACAGTACTACCAGATATTTTCAAGATAGTTTTTCAAATCTGAATCAGGAACCAATCAAAATGCGGCCACCAGTAGGTGATCAAAACTGTCAAGATGGCAACTAAATGTTTGATGAATCAATTGATGCAAGTCGTGCCTTGCCTAGATTTGTATACTTTTTCATATGGATGCTTGAACAAGACTTGGGTATAGAACAACATGCTGACAACTCCCTGTGGCTTCAAAAGCACAAGCCATTCTGGCGAGACTACTTTAATCTCACCACACGTATGCATCAACATCATCTATCTCCTGAAGTTGGTCATTATTAATCTTTTAGCTACAAATGCTCATCTCTTACCTGGCCATACACCCCTTCATTCTCATTTTTTTTTTCAAAAATAAGGAGAAACAAAAGCTGGTAGAACATTATTTACACTACTCCCTCGATAACTTGCAAACGTGGGGCAAGGCGTGGATCCAATTTTTTAAAACTAGAAAATATAAAAAAACATTGGCCCAATATTTGATGAAATTGTGATCAATGAAAAGTCACTAATGCCTACTGGTGGCAAGACTTTAACTCTTTAACTGCAACTCGCATGTATATCCATTGCATAAATGCGCCTTGCCCCTGCAGTGGCTGATATATCCACTTGTAAACAAAGCACTACGACACCCAGTGACTTTTACATAAGCTAGCTGGTTATGCTCCCTATACCTCCGTGATTGATAGATCTGCTCTACATGTTCATGTTACAATCGGTCTTATTAGTCAATAATTGGAAGTAAAAGGACATTCAACCAATCAAAATAAGAGTCAACGAATGATTATTCTTCCTAAATCAGGGGATTTTTTGCAATTGTGTACCACATGTTAGTTAACCCTTTTCATACTGAAGCCCATTCAGACAGGCAGTTGTATAGAACTCTAAATTTTTCAGTCAGTGGTTTATGCAGCATGAGAGAATGCAGTGACGTTGGTCAATCTGGCTTTACAGGACAATTTTTTGAAATTATTTTTCAATGTTGTATACCATTTTAAAAAGCATAACATTTTCCTTAAGGTCATATAGTTTTTGACTGAAAATTTTCAGACGTAAAACTTCAGTTGAAAGTAAAGTTATGTAAGCCAAAAAAAATGCTTTACATTTTTTTTTAATAACTTACTTTCATTGCAATTTTCCTATCTGCAATATTCATTTTACCTCCTCTATGTAATTGTATGAAATGTTGGGAATTTATACCATTTAAGAAGGTGACAAAATAGTAAAAATCCATCCAGAATATTGAAAGTTATTACAATTTTATTAAATTTACTCGCATGAGAATTGGAGAACAAAAAAACAGAATAATCCTTACTGGTAAGTCGACAAAGCTTTTCATTTTGTTTCAGTGTTTTTATTCCACAATAAATTTTAATGTAATAATATAAGAGTTATATTGGGTGTATTTTGGTCCATTTCCAGGGATGAAGGAAGTTTTCATAATATTATGCACACATTCAACATCGGTATATGTGCGAACTTTATGAGAAGTGAAGTTCCCAAAATGTCCAGTTAGCTTGAAAAGCATCCACGTCTTCATCATCGTCAATATCCGAGTCAAAAATACCAATTAACTATATCATCAGCTCAGTTCATTCGATGCAACCAAGATCACGATCCCCACTGCCTAAAATATAAATTTCCCCCACAAAATTGTCTAAATTTTCATCAAAATCGGTATCAGCATCACGATCGCTTCAGTACTGTCTGCCATTTTGATTTACACATGTTAAAATTCAGTTTTTAAATCAAATTTTCTACTAACCAGTTCTCATGATCTCCGTTCATTTTGTCGAAGTGAAGCTCAGGATATGCACTGCTTAAAACATATAGTTTCCCCACAAAATTGTCCATATTTTCATCAAAATCGGCATCCACATCAATGACGTAAATTGCTGTTTCAGCGCTGTCCGCCATGTTGATCTCCACACATTAAAAGTCGTGTTTGAAATCAAATTTTCAAATAACCAGTTATCATCAGCGCCGTTCATTTTGAAGAGGTAAAGATAGCAATCCCCACTGGCTAGAATGTCAATTTTCCACGTGAAATGGTCTTTATTTTCAACTAATTCAGCAAGCACATAACTGTCTTCAATTCCCTCTTCAGAATATCACCACCATATTTTATCTCGGCACATTAAAACTCGATTTTGAAATCAAATTTTTACCAGTTTTGGGGTCTTTTAAAACAATCATGCAACAACATGTGTACCTTCTACCTTTATTTCCTTCTTTTCAAAAGAGTACACGTAAACTGATGACGTTTTATACAGTTAAACACGTGTCTGCAAATGTTGGTAACGAAATTTAGTGAACATACGACCGGAGTCGTATCCCGCTGGCAAAGGTAAAAAACGACTGGAGTCATATCCCGCTGTCAAAGGGTTAATACATGCGTTCGTAGTTGACAGTGGAAACAATGGCTTTTACTTATGCTTGCGATTCAGAATAAAAATTTTCCAGTTTTTCAGAGGACGAACTTGACAACGTTGAATTAAATGTTAGCAGTGACACTGCACTATCTTCTTTGTCAAGTCTGTCTGAAATTGAGACAGAATCTGATGATAAAGACAGCGAAGTGTGGACAAGACAGCCACGTACTGCGAAAGTCAGTGTTCATCAAAAGTGTTGTTTTAGATGTGGGGAAGAAAGAAATTGACAAACAGTGCAATGTCCATCTGTGTATAAAGCATAACTGCTGCTATAAATACCATGAAGAGCAACTTTAGTAGAACATAGAGACTAGTCAAACATTTTAAAGTAATTACTTGTATATGTTTGACCAATAACTTTGTATAAAAGATCGACATAAATTTTAGTGTTTAAAAATAGTGTTTTGTGTTCTATTGATGGATTTTATACCAATCTTGTGGATGTCAACAGGATAAAAGAATTGAACAGACATAAGGTAGTTATAGCTTTTATATATGCATGGTTTTAGTCTATAAATCAGTCTATTACACAGAAAATAACTAAAACAATTAGCCCATATACCCAAATCATTAGCTAACAAGTTATCATTTGGCTGCAGAAGCACCAAGCTCTGGTAGTCAGCCCCCAAATCAGCTGCAGTAGCGACTCCAGCAGCTAGGCAGAGCAGTGAGCCACTACAGTAGCACTAGTAGTTTAAGATAAATAAATACCAATTAAACAAGTTTTGCAAGTGAAATTTGTGTTTAGATCTTTTAATTCGGTTTCAGTGTAATCATCAAAAAAGCGTCTGACATTGTTTTGTGTGAAGGACTAGTGAAGATTCAGCAGGACTAGTAAATTTCTCAATCTACCAGTCCTTCTGGTGACAAGGAAATTTTTGTTAAAATTCTAGGCCTGGAAACCTCTAGCATGTTAGCAAAGAAAGCTTGCTTGACTTTTGGCCAAGTGAGTCAAAAGCTACAAGTGTTCCAGTTTCATTATGAAATTTCATGGAATGCTACATCTTTATTGTTCCGCTGTGGCATACTCCAAACTAGAAAAGTCGCTAGCGTGAAAGTAGGCCATTATGACATACTTTTGCCTGAGGTAAATGTAAAGTACTCTAAAAACCGAGTACACTTTCAAGTCTCATGACTGTACACACCAATGTCAGAGACCTAACATAATCACTGGTGTTAAAAGTAGGTCAAAGTGACCTACTTTTACTAATGGCCAATAGAACCCTCTAAGATGAATAGAACCAGCAAGTTTCATGACTACATGGAACAGTACCAGAGAAGCTGAGCTAAATGCAAAAACAATCACTGGTGTGTGAAAAGTAGGTCACTGCAATCTACTTTTTCCATGGCAAGTAGTACCCTCAAAAATGAATAAACCTATCAAATGTCAGTGAAACCAAGAAAATTGCAAACACTTTACACAAAAACTGGAGCATGAAATGCAGGTCACCATGACCTACTTTTGCATTAGGTGAATAGTACCCTCCAGATGAATACATCCATCAAGTTTTATCACCATAGACACCAGTCAGAGAAACATTTAGATGAATTTAGATGCAAAAACTTAATACATGAAGCACAAAATGCAAGTCACCATGACCTAGATTTCAGTGGCAAGTAGAACTATCCAAAATGAATACATCAAATTTCATGACAACGTACAACAGTGTCAGAGAAACTGAGCTAAATGTAAAGACTTTACACTGATGACCCTAATTACAGGGGCATGAAAAAAAGGTCACCAAGACCAACTTTTGCCTATGGCATGTATCTAATCTAAGATGATTACAAACATCAAATTTAACGACTGTACACTCAACAGTGTCACAAAGTTTTTGCAGGCAACACAAAAACTAGCGCTGGTAAGCAAAATCTTGCATTTATTTCTGATAAAGTGATACTTTTATTTATTTGTGCACCAAAAATGATCTAGTAGAATTTATGATGCTTTAAGTGCTGTGGAACAAATTTTTTAAAAAAATGTTCAATATGTTTGGTTGTCCAATTCTGTTAGTATGCAAGTAACAGAAAGATCACTTTGAGACTGGTATTATAGTGATTGGTGTTTATCAAAATTTTACTGTAATTATTAAAAGAGTGCACAGAAATCGTGGACAATAGTTTCTGAACTTACCTCAGCTGGTGGAGGTCCTTCTACAGTCATTGACACAAGATGCTCCCCTCTCAATAAAACTAGACCCAAAACCCTTTTCTCTTGCCTATCGCCGGATTTTGCACTTTTGGGTTTTACTCTTCTAAACTCGTCACAGTCTCCTAGGATCAAGTTCATGTGTTTGTCAAATGCTTTAAATGTTCCTATAAAAACTCTTCCATCTTGTAATGCACACCTCATCCTATAGTTGATGTGCTGTAACATCTTGGAACTCTTTCCGACCGTCTGAAAAGGATTTCAAATATTACATATATCCTAAATCCATATCGAATATAATGTGCAAATTTATGTATAGGTGTACAACTAACATTTCAAGTGCTGAATCTTTCATTTATCTGTTGCTGTTTTTCACAAACTTGCAATCGATTTAGTTGAAAACATGTAAATATACTTGACAATTTATTATGTAAAACTATTTTTGGCAAATTAATTTTTGCAATTTTTCATGTCACATGAATACATGTATTAGTTTTGCTACATTTGTTATTCAGGGTGTTCATATATTGGTAAACAGTGCAAGGTTGACTTTGAAGAAATATGCAGTGCAATATGAAGCTTGTAAGGCAATGTGGCATCATCCAAATCAAACCTAAAGAACTAGTAGATCAATGACTGACCAAAACTACTCAAAGGTAATTACATCATGAACCCAATGTTTGTCTCAACACTGCATGCTGTCAAGTTGATTATCATGGCATACACTGCACAGAAATTGGTGAAAACATGTGGAAACATGTACAATAGTATACTTTTTCAAGTCAGATTTTTTTTGCAGATGATAAACTTAAGGGGAAAGGCATGTGAAATGGAATTCAACCCAGGCAATTTCAAGTCCTACACATATCCAGGTCCAAACAATCCATTAGAGAGAGTTATACTCTGTATGATCAGGTTCTAGAAGTTGATGATGCCAAGAAATATCTCGGTGTAGATATTGTCCCAGTTCTCCAAAAGAATAAACATATTGTCAGTCTCCACACAAGTGCAAATAATACGACTTTTCCTCCAGCGCAACAATATAACAAAGCATGAAGGAGTTGAGTACTTCTACACAACAGAACACACAAAGAAGATGGCCAGAGCCTAAAGAAGTCCATGATCAAAGCACTGCTATAAAATGTGACCCCAGTGTAAAAAGGTCAAGTGTATATGCTACAGAAGGAATGGTCTTGTCCAATGTATAAATAAAATGCATCAAGGAGTTACTTGTCATAAGACAGTGTCAAACAAATCTCTGCAAATCTAGTTTGAAGGTGTTTGGAAAACAAGTGGACTGATCCAGGACTTACAAAATTACCACGGTTAATTTGCAACACCCCTTCCATTGTGTCTCCTGCAACCAACCAGACAAACCCAACATTTCCACTATCTTTGTATTCACCAAATACACACATAGAGGTCACCCTTGCTCAGAAAACCAGCAGAGATACTGCCAGGATTTTATCTAACGGGGGGAGCTCTTTCTTCCTGCTCCACTCTCTTGGAGCTCTGTTGAAATCAAAGTCCTCAGAAGATGTATCCCAGGGCTGAGCAAATCCCATAGCCCGACATCCCGGACTATTCATTTTCGAAGTCGGGCAAGTAAAATTTTCCAAGTGGCTAGTCCGGGACAAGTGCTTTTTAAAAAAGTCAGGCAAGTCCTTATTTTCGTGCTTTAATCACTATATCTACCTTTATTTGGCCAATCATGCCCTCCGGGCGTACTGAATGCTTGATTCTACCCCTCTTCGTGTATACATTTACATCCTGTTACCGCTTGACTGCATATTGGGCTAAGCGACCAAATTATCGGCAAATTAAAACATGTCAAACAAAAGAAAGTCAGTATGATCAATTAGCAGTGTTTTAAGCGGCTTTGTTGCATTGTGTTTACTCAAGCCAGATCATCATGAGCGGCTCACTATGATTTTAATCCAGCGAGTCAGTGTAATTAAATTAATGAAAGGTACTTTACCAACATCAGTGTTGGTTTCCTTTATGAACTGATTAAATGACAGTAATGATTCTTTAATTTATAATTGCTTATACATATGATCAACTTCCACATGCAATATTGCATTTGAAGCGAAACAATTACACTAATTAATGAGCTATCTCTGTTCGTATTTAAAAGAGAAAATGTATGTAATGATCACTTTAGAAGTAGTTGTCAAGCAAGCTGATAGTTACTCTGTGGATAAAACGAGTTTGCTAAATTATTTTCGCAAGGAAGGTAATAAGGGCGATTCGGAGAAGGAAAATTGTTGTGAAAGTGGAGGGATAAAACGTGGTGGCAAAAAATGTCAAATATGACACTACTAAGAGACAGAGAAATTTTCAGCTGCATTGGGTTGATTGTTATCCCTGGCTTGAATGTACTGACTCGGAAGGAAAGATGTTTTGCAGTTATTGGAAACAATATCCAAAGCTGGCACAGGTTGGAAATTCACCTGGTGTATTTGTCAGTGGAACTGACAAATTCAGGATTGAACCAATCAAGTCTCATGACAGGTCTGGACCCCACATATACTAGCATGATACTAGCTAGCATGTGCAGAAAATCAGTGAAGTCAGAGTTGCCGACACTCCAATAATAACAACCAATGTTTTTGAAAAATTAAATTCTTTTAGAAAATAATTATATTGTATATTATTTTGTTTGTTTTTTCTATGGATTAAGTCAGGGGTGGGCAAACTACGGCCCGCGGGCCGCATGTGGCCCGCCAAGGGCTTTCATGCAGCCCGCCAAGGGTTTTCATGCGGCCTTGGAACAAGTCCTATGTTCACGCTATTTAATTTTCTCAAAGGTAAAATTTCTTTCTAATTTTGAGAGAAATGTAACCACGCGATGCCAAATACCCACCCAGTGGGAAAAGCCATAGAAATTTCAATAGAACTTTGTTTGGCTTGTTTCGCATTCTATTCATATATCTATGATTTTTTCCCACCTGGTGGGTCGATCGAGGTGCGTGCGCGCATGCGTTGTCTTTCACTGTTCACACACTCGTGATTGGCTGAGTGCGTCGTCAGTGTGTCTTGACTGTGTCATCGGAACCAGCGCGCTTACGCGCCAAAAAGATTTTTTGAACAGTGTATGCACCCGGCATGGCAAACGAGTGACTCGCAGTTAACGCGAAATTGTTGAAGTGAAGAATTTACCGGGATTGACAGTTCCGTATCGATCTATACATTTTAAAAAGCTTTTATTATCTGCCAAATTTACCCAAAATGGGTTGTTCGAGGATATCTAGAAAGCGAAAAATTGAAGATGAATGCCGTGCATTTAACAAGGAGTGGACTGACAAGTATTTCTTTACTGATGTTGGAGTTAAAGCTGTGTGTTTGATTTGTCAAGACACTATTGCCGTTTTCAAGGAGTTAAATTTGAAACGTCACTTTCAAACTAAGCACGGTAACTTTGGAAAAAATTTATCAAAACAAGAACTGCAAAAGAAAGCAACTGATCTGCTAAAAAAGTTGAAACAACAGCAAGCTGTGTTTGTGAAAACTTCATCTTTACAAGAGAATGCAACAAAGGCAAGTTTCGTGTTGGCCAACAAAATCGCAAAGCAAAACAAACCATTTTCGGAAGCAGAATTTATTAAAGATTGTATGATTGATGCTGTCAGTGTTGTGTGTCCTGAAGCCAAGTCAAAAGTAGAAGCCATATCATTATCACGAAGAAGTATTGTTCGTCGCATAGACGCAATTGCAGTGAATCTTCAAGAACAACTGTTAAACGCCAGTGATAGTTTTCAGTGGTTTTCGATTGCTTTGGATGAGAGTAATGATCTTCAGGATACTGCACAGTTGCTTATTTTTATCAGAGGAATTGATGCAAACTTTGACATTACAGAGGAATTGTTATCTATTGAGTCTCTCAAAGACACTTGTACTGGGAAAGATTTGTACAACAGTGTCATTAACAGTTTAATCAGATCTGGATTAAGCTTAGATAAACTGGCAAGTATTACAACTGATGGGGCTCCTTCACTCACAGGTAAACATTGCGGCCTTGTGAAGTTAATGAATGATAAAATTAAAGAAGATTTCCCACTGCACAGTGTACTGTCCTTTCACTGCATCATACACCAAGAAAGCCTCTGTAAGTCTTCTTTAAATCTTAAGCATGTTGTAGATCCAGTCGTGTGTGCAGTGAATGCAATAAGAGCAAGGGGACTGAAACACAGGCTGTTCCGAAGCCTGTTGGAAGATATGGAAGCTGATTTTACTGATGTGCTGTACCACACAAATGTCCGCTGGTTAAGCATGGGAAAAGTACTAAAGAGGGTGTGGGACCTCAAAGCAGAGATTCTCATGTTTTTTTCTATGAAAGATATCTCTTGTGACTTTTCAAAACAAATGCAGAGTGAAGAATGGATTTGTGATTTTGCATTTGCTGTGGACATAATGCAAAAATTGAATGAGCTGAACACTAACCTTCAAGGAAAAGGTGTATTTGCTCATGAATTGTACGTGGAAGTGAAATCCTTTCAAATGGGGCTTAAACTTTTTGCCAAGCAGCTGAATGAGCAGAACTTTGCTCATTTTCCTCTTTTGAAGACGCAGACTGTTTCACTAGCATTTCTCTGACAAGTACAGTTGTCAGATCACGGCTTTAAAAGAAGAATTTATCAGGAGGTTTGCTGATTTCAAGGCAATAGAACAACAGTTCGACCTGCTCAGCTCACCCTTTGCTTGTGACATTAAAAACAGCCACTGAAAAACTGCAGATGGAACTGATTGATTTGCAGGCCGACAACTCCTTAAGAAGAACTTTTGAAACCAAACCCCTGATTGAGTTTTATGCTTCTCTACACCCAGGAAAGTTTCAAAATCTGAAAGAATTTGTCAGAAAGATGTTTGTGTTGTTTGCATCAACCTACATTTGTGAGCAGACTTTCTCTACTATGAAAGTCAACAAGTCAAAGAACAGATCGCTTCTCACAGATTCAAATCTTCACTCAGTTTTAAAGATCAGCACGAGCAACATGTCACCAAATTTTGACAAACTGGTCAATTAATGTGATCAGCTGCATCATTCGCACTGACTCTGTTTATGTTACTCTGTTTATCAAATAAATGTGCTTCTTTTGAAGTTTAAGTTTTCAAATATTAACAACATATTAACAACTGAAAATTAATTATGATGTTATTTAGAAAAACCTTTTGTTTTTGCTATTTCAAATATTAATTATTTTACTCAATGAACTATGTGGCCCGCTAAAGTTGTAAATTTGTGTATGCGGCCCTTGCACTGGAAAGTTTGCCCACCTCTGGATTAAGTACATACATCTCATCAAATCTCGGCAAGTGATTACCATTTTGGGGCCAGTGAAAAGTAAGGTGGGACAAGTGAAGAGCAAGGTGGGACAAGTGAATTTTCTGAAACCACTTGTCCTGGACTAGTGGTTAAAAAAAAATTTTGCTCAGCCCTGTATCCTCTAGCTGTATAAGCATTAATCTGTTGATTGTTTCCAAGCTTAATCTGTTCAATATCTGTGTATGAATATTGTTCTGTGCCGAGAACCCCCTTGCACATTCTGCTGTCTGAAGAGGTATATGCATAGCTAGCTTAGCCAGTTTGAACAAATTGGGAAACTGTTCTTTAGTTGTTACATACAATTTTCCACAGTACACAGCTATTGTCTCTTGCATTTTTCACTAACATGAACTCTGCCCAAGTTTCACTTTCTTGAATCAGTGCCTTGCTGACTACTATGCCAGATTTCTTATCTGTTTCATAATGCTGTCCATCACTGCCATAGTCAGCTTGTACAGACTGAGGCATTTTGATCAAATAAATATCTTAACTTTTTCATTTCTTTTTAGATTCTTATGTATTGAATTTATCTGAACCCTTTGAGTGCTACATAGTTTTGAAGCACAAGATCCCACAATTGTTTGAGAAAATAAATGAAAATTGCACTCAACTTTTAAATTGCCTGTATTTTAATTAGGTTTGGTATTGTGCTTTTCTACATTTAATTTCAAAATACTGCCGATTAGGGGGTTGATCGGCATAGTCTGTTTCTGTCCATCCAGAATGTACATCGTACTCGTATTCAACATCATTTTGGGGTTCAAATGACTCACTAGTATTGTCAGTAACTTTTCCTGCTCCAATAATCTGATCTACTTCAAAATTTAAAAAATCATTGTCATCATCGCCATCATTAGCCAGTATTTATCAAATGAAATCTTCATCTGAAGATGAACTATGCTGGGAGTCGGTCATTTTGGGTTTTCAAGGTAGCCCATATTTTAAACAAGCATTTGTAAAACTTCCTTGATGAATGCAAGATTAAAACTATGACAGAATGCTCATTCCTGAGCCCACTGTGCCAATCAAATTTAGTTTAACCACCATTCATGTCAGGCAAAAAGTACCCAGATGTATAAACAGTTGCCTACCTGAAAAAAGACATCGCCAGAAGCAATATGAGACCTCTAGGTGCGACTTATGTCATGACAAGCACTTTAACGGTTAACAGTTAAATAAAAACTATTCTGTACAGAGTACGTTTTATAGACGTGACTTTAAGCTAATTAGCAAGAGTTCCCACACATCACTGCTATCCAAGTGCACGAATTCATACAAATTTGTGCAATTCGCGCACCCCGCCAGCATCTCTGAACCAGTGGTCCTTGTGATGGACCAATTTCCTTTGGAAAGCAGAGCAAAATTGTGAAATACGAGCCATTTGAAACCAACGGACCACCATGAAAATTTGATGGGCCTAGCATCTCTTAATATTGCTCTTGGAGGTTGTGGTTTTGTGGGTATAATGCTGTTTTTCAGCACATGATAGGCTATACATGGCGGCCAGTATATTTTGGCAGTGGAAGAACCGAGGAAAACTGGGGGAAGAACCACTGACCCATGAGAAGCTACTGGCAAGCTTCTTCACATACACACGCTGGCCAAGCCGATACCCTGAGCCGGATATACTTGTTGCTGGTATTTACCAGTACCCTTCCTAGGTGTACATACAACTAAAGACTTGAAAGAAACTTTCACTCTTGCTGCCAAAAGACTGACTGTCATGCATGTATTTCTACTCTCAAAACCAAAAATGCATTTTTCTGTCATAAATACATTTAGAATCATAATTCTGAAATCTTTTTATTTAGTTTGTTTTAATTTCTTATTTGCACAGAAATAAAGCTCGAGTGTGCTTGTAAGGTAGATTTTAACTATCACTTTTTCAGACACAGGCCCAAATTCCACTAGACCAGACTCCAATTCCTTGTGTACAAAAGGACCCTACTTTTTTAATATTTTGACACAATGATGAAATTGCTGACTTTAAATATGCCAAGAATTTTTTTAAAAAACATCATATTAAAACGACTTGTGTGTTCATTCGCCTCTCAAAATATTTCACATAAAGCAATGTTTTCCTTCAGGTCCTGATGTAAACTATTGTGCAATTGCTGAAGTGCTCAAAGAATGTTTCAGACACAGGCCCAGAGCAAGTCTCTTGAAAAAAATCACTTGCCCTTACTTAAAATCCACTTGCCCGACAAGGACGTATTTTTTTCTATTATTTTTACACGCCCACCCAGTCCAGAAAAATTAAATGGTTGGTCCCTTATACTTGTGATATTGGTCTCTGAACTATCGTTCACATTTTACTGAAGATGGTCTCACAACCAACAAGACTGCCAACAATTTCACAATTTCTGCATGCTCAAGTGTTAAATTCTGAATAATTGGCATAAACCTCGGTTCTTGCGATTTCCGACTATGCCTTCAGCTTTGCTTTCAGGTCAATGTACAGTCTGTATATCATCACGATCTGTAGGTGAGGATATGTTCTTGCGATTTCCGACTATACCTTCAGCTTTGCTTTCAGGTCAATGTACAGTCTGTATATCATCACGATCTGTAGGTGAGGATAAGTATTCTGTGAATTTGGAGTAAATTCGTTTTCTGAACAGTGCAAAAGTCTCAATGTTTCTTGATCCAAGTTGAAAATAGAAATGAAGTCGGAGAGGCCTTGATATTCGTTTTATATCAATCAGTAAAACAGTAGCTTCAAGTGTGTAATTAGTTCGTGTAATAGTACTGTGGATGTGTCACAAGTACAGAAAAGACTCACCCTGTATCAATAGAATTGGCGGCTACCAACTCTTTGAACTAAATGGATTTAAACAGAATGTAATGATCTTAGTTCCTTTAGGTGAAAAAACATTGTATTGTGCGCTTTTATAAGGCACTAATCCCCTAGCTTAGCTTAACTGTCAAACAACTGCATTGGTACTGCTAGATATATTTAACCAGCAATGCATTACCAAGTCGGGATGAGCAAGGGACAGTTTATTGTTCATACTGTACAAGTGAGCGCTAATTATAGGTAACTAATGAATTATGGAGAACAGATATAGTACTGTTCTCCATTCCTTGGTCACATGCTTTGCTTTGTACATGCAAAGTTGATAGCTTTTGATACAATTAATCATACAATATTCATTACGTGGAGGGATCTATTGATGGGGTCCAGCAGGGTGCCAAGTATTAACAATTTACATGTCTTTCAAGAACTTCAAAGTAAAAATGCAGCATTTCCTCTGCAGGCTCAAGGTTTCGCTCGGGCAAATTAGCTGGCATTTTGGGCAACTCGCTTATAATATGAGAGGCCTAATCTAGATTTAGAGGGGTCTGGGATATCGGATTTTTTGTTATCTCTGGAGATGGCGGTTCAACTGGAAAATGCACAAAATTGTGGCTCTAATACATGTTAGTCCTACAGTGAGATATTATTTAAATTTTTGTCTCTAGTTGCATAGTCAGTCAACCTTGTAACATGCTACACACAACACCGTTTGTGCTGGAAGTAAGATGTCACACCCAAACAATATAAATATCCAGGTGAACGTCTTAAATTGTTGGGCCAATACATGTACGTGTTTTCTGATGGATGGATGTTTTGTTTCAAATAGAAAAAAATAGGCAAATAATGTCTGTTTTTCATTCATTACCCTACACGTAAAGATAGAAAAAATGCTGGTTTAATTTATGGTAGCACATTATTGTAGGAGCTACCGGTAACTTTGTTACTGGGGTGGGGGTAGTATTTGTCTTCCCATTTGTTTTTGGACACGAAATTAAAGAATTTAATACATCTTCAGATGACAAAAATAATAATTTTTTTTACTCAAGTGGTAACACATCCCCCCCCCCCCCCTCCTGATCATGCATATCAGGGTCAAGGTTTTATATTTTATTCACTTACCCTCCCGTTTGTTTCTATCCCCCTACAGATTTTAAAAATGAAAAGCTATAGGGACATGAAAAATGCACCAATTTATAATTTCTAAGCCAATTGTTGCAAGGGGATCCCCAACCCTGTCAACATTTCAAACCAAACAGGAGTTTCTTTAGTAACAAGGTCACCATATTTGTGTGGGGGAGTTTATTTTTTCAGACTACAAATGTCAGTCTTCTATAAACTCCAAATAATCCCATACATTTCAGCAACTTTGATAGTTAAACCCCTTTGAACCCATGTATACAAGAGTTACAATTTTACTTCAATTGTTTTTTTTTTAGAAATATTCCAACTAGCCATTGGAAATATTGGATGCAGACAACAGCTTTATAAACTGAAAATAACCGGTTCCAAAAACCGAAAAAGGACAGTGAGCAGTCTGTCTGATTGTTTACATTTAAGAGGCACCAAGGATCCGTATCCCAAATGTCCGTTTCATTTGCACCTCATATCTAAATATATCTGCACAGTTTAAAGTTCAAATGTAGATCGACAGTGACAAATAGATGGCTTATAGTTATAGTTCAAACGGTCCTCATCATTGTGTTAGAACGAGAATGCATCATTATGCCGGCAGCAAGCGTTAAGTCTGCGTTGGCAATTAAATAGATACTATCTCGAAATAACATTCTGAAACAGCGGTTGAATCTCCGCTTTGTAGATAATATGAGTAAATTACCATTTTCAAAGGTTATGTGACGGCGGATGATGACGATAAAAAGATGTAATGTAAAGCTTCTTCTGGTGGCGGGACAACGTATTCTTTACGCCGAAGAGCGACTGCAACATAGACTGGTCGCCTGAAATACGTCTAGGTAAACTAACCGACCTAAACCTATAGTCATGTCGGGGACCAGGCTACATCTACTCAAGGGACATAACTGCGCGTCATACTAAAACAATGACCAGTCCGTTTACGTCAGTTCTTTGCAGCCCGCTAAAACCAGAAGACCTGATGCTAAAACGCTTACCAGCTGACCGTTGTAAATAACTGTTAATTTAATCCAGCTTCAGATTTGTTTGGATTTAAAATTTAGAATTTAAATATTTGTGTTTGTTTGGTCAAAGAAAGTTTTACATTATTTACATGATAACAGAATTTCAAGAAGAAAAAAAAATACATGTCTAGAAAGGGGTCTATGAAAAAGAAGAACAAGTTGGTGGAAGCTAGACGAAGATAATTTTAAGAAGACGAAGGAGAAGAAGGTAGACGAAAGAGGAAAAGAGAGCAAAGGAAAATGAAGGCACATAAGAAAAGAGAGGAGTAGATAGTAGTTATGAACAAGAAGAAAGACGAAGAGGACAAGGAAGAAAAGAAAGAAAAAACGAAAAGAAAGTGGAAGAGGAATAAAGATTAATCTAAATACAGATTAAAATAGTTCAATAAGTAGGGTTTTCAATTGCCCTCGAATGACATCATACGAAGATAACGTGTAAAACCTACACATGCACTAAATGATTGCTAGTTTCTGAAGATAAAGAGGTGTTGGAACGTTTTGATTCACCGTTTTCATTATTGTTGTATAAACAAAAGTCTGGTTATTAATATTTGAAGTCGATAACTAAACTCCTCAAACAGCGTCTGCCGGGCGCTGATAGAACAGAATCAACGAAAAGGGTAAAAAAATCTTATAGGCAGGTGTGATATCATCATCCATTGTTTTGTTTTTTTCTTTTTTCTTTTTGATCAATTAAACTACCATACTACTTGCCACTTTTGCAAGGTGATCCATAAGCCCAAGCCGTGCAAATTTAAGAATCAAGACGGATTAAAATAGTTATAACTTTCAATAATAGGTTATATTTTTAATCAGCAAACGTTGAGGATCAAACGATTACTGCATTGTATGTAAGAGTTACTTGCTACCTTTTCAAGAAAACTCTCCGTTTAAAAATTTCTTGTATTTCGATGTAGAGTAGAAGCCCCCGTTTCTAGGACACTTACCCTGTTATATCCAGTTTAAAACTGTTTTAACCAATTTTCATTTAAAAAAAAAAAAAAAAAAAAAAAAAAAAATTGTCACCGTCCTGGCCACTTACCTAATTTAGGGTGTATTTTTTTTTAACGATTTTGAAAAATTCTACTTTTCAGCCTAAAAATCTTAACTTTCTACCCTGATTTCCAATATTATTAACCGATTTATTAAAAAAATTCTACTAAAATAACATTAAAAACCATTTTCAGCAAATATATATCTTTCAGTACATATGTATTACCTTTTATTTTAAAGTAAATTTTGAGCTGTTGTGGCCTAGTGTTTTTAAAAATATTTTATTAAAAAATACCTGCGCCACTGGTCTTAAAAATTTGATGATAAAACCTGGGACATTGGTCTTCGAAATTTTCTGAAAAGACTAGGCCACTGGTCTTACAAATTTGTCAAAAAAAAAAAAAAAAAAAAAAAAAAGGCCTGAGTTACTAACCTTCACCTTTTGTGAGAAATCCTGGGCCACTAGCCTTCAGCTTCAGATGTCAAGGGTTATGAAAATCCCTGAGACGCTCATCTTCAAAATTAAAATAATAAAAAAAAAAACCTCAACCACTGTTACTTATAATTTTATTAAAAAACCTCAGTATTAATGGGGGATACTCTGGGTACAAATGGAATAGTCTGGGGACAATGGGAATTAACATTACGGTCGCCATCTTGAAAGTATTGGAGTCTGAGGACAATCGGAATTTAACATTAGTCCATGGGATTAACATTATGGGCCTGTCAGGAGACCAGGGGAATGTAATGTTAATACTTCACTTTGTTACCAACACGATGTCTGACAGATCATCAACAACTCATCTACTGACCAACACCTGCACTTACTAACCAACGTGCTGTCTGACTGACCAGCAGGCACTCATCTACTGACCATCACCCACACGTACTGACCAACACGCAGCCTTACTGACCAGTACCCATACATACTGACCAAAAATACCGTTTTAGTGATCAGCACCTACACACGCTGACCAAGACACTGTTTTACTGGCCAGACCCACACTTACTAACTAATACAGCTCCTATGTCTACTGATCAAGCACATACATCTACTGACCATTACCTACACCTACTGACCAACAGTTTTACTAACTAGCACCCACATGTATAATTAGCACCCACGCTTACTAACCAATACACAGTGTAAGAGACCATCGCCCACGCCTACTGATCAACACGCAGTCCTACTGACTAGTACCCACACATACTGACGAACAAACCATCTAAATGACCAGCACCCCCACCTATTGATCCATACACCCTCTTACTGACAGCATCCACTCCTACTCACCAACACCAACACCTACTTACCAATACAGTCTTACTGACCAGCGCCCACACCTGCTGATCAACGTTCACTCCTACAAACAGATGTGTACATGTAGGATCTAATGTAGGGAGGAAAAATAATGAGGAATAACACCTAATTTTAGACAGACACTCACCCTTTTACAAACCAAACAGAGGAAGGGAGGTCCTTTGGACAGAATGCTGCCAAGTGGCTACATGCATATATCTAAGTTTTATATATAAATAATTAACTAGACCTCAAATTATGTTGACGGTGTCGGTAAATTTGCATATATTGTACTGACGTTGCAAATAGCTATTATCAAGGACACCAAGTCATAATAACACTAAAATTGAGATGACTAAAAATAATGCTAAAATTACGAAACTGTCACGGAATTTAGCGGTGCCGGAATCCCCCCGGAACATTACATTACATTAAAATGACCGAAGCTAAAAGTAGTAGTAAAATTCCGAAACTGCACAGAACGAGAACAATTCCGAAACAATGTAAATATTATGGCTTAGACTAAAAGTAGAACTAAAATTCAGAAACTAATACGGAATTTTGCGGACGCTGAAACAATGCAGAAAACTGTAAAATTGATACTAAAATTAGTGGTAAAATTCCGAAACTGTTTTGTTAGTAAGGGTGAATGTTGGATCATACAAATATGTATTTGTTTGTAAGAACGAATATTAGTGATCATACCCATTAAATATGTTAAATCTCCTTTCACATGAGTTTGTATGTAAATGTACAGGTGTTGGATAGTAAATAACGTGTTGAATTGTAAATTTAGGTGTGGTAGCACTACTTAACTATATAATCTGCATCCCTGTTCATGTGAGTTTGTATGTGTGTGGTGTTCGATAGTAAATAACATATCTTTAATTGTAATTATGAGTGATAGTAACTACATATCATTTGTCCCCTTTCAGATCAGTTTGTATGCATGTGTATCGGTGATGGATAGTAAGTGTGAGGGCTTGTTTGTTCATGATTAGGTATGAGTGACCCTCATCTATCCCCATATCATCATCTGTTTTGTTCCTAAGGGTGGGTGTTGGATTGTATTTAAGCGTACTAGTGACCATCACATAACTCCTTACCTTGTCCGTTTACAGAGATGAAGACAGTATAACTAAATTTTATGAATATTTGAAATCAGTTGCAGAAACTGTTTATGAAGAAGTTAGACCAAGTAATGCTTCTAAAATGATATTCGTTAATAAAGATAAAATTTTATTTAAAACACCCATACTAATTCCACCAGTGTATGTCATACACGTGAAAAGGAGACAGGATGTCAGGTTATAATGGCAAACGAAGAAGGGAGTAAACTCTGCTGTTGGTGACTATTAAGTAAGAGATCATGATCACTTAACTGGAAAATACAGAGATCCTGCACATCTAATATGTAATTTAAAATATAAATATCCAAAATATATTCCAAAATTTATTCATAATTTATCTGGGTATGATTCTCATTTGATTATCAAAGTCTTAGTAACAAAAGATCCAGATCAAGATGTATCAATAATACCAAATAATAATGAAAAATATACTTCATTTAGAAAGGCTTTACAAGTTCATAGATTTTAAAAGGGGGTAAAGAGATTTTTGTGAAATGAACATTAAGATTTCGACATAGTTATAGGTTTATTAACAAGTACTTACAGCAACATGCAAGAAATCTACCCAATGATATATTTACAGAAGCAATTAAAAATTATTACGAAATGGAACCTACATTTCTGAACAAAGATATTTATGGGTACGAATACATGGATTCAGTTGAAAGATGTAATGAAACTGAATTTCCACCACTCGAGAAATGTTATTGAAATCTCAACGAATGGGAAATTAACGCAGCGGATTCTCAATATGTAAAGGATGTTATGAAATATTTCAAGCTAAATTCTCTTGGTGATATACACGAACACTAGGTAAAGAGAAATACTTTAAGGTTATGTGGTATTTTTGAGGAATTTCGACCTGTATGTATGAATAATTATAAACGAGACCCAGCACATTATTTTACTGCATCAGCACTATCTCCCGGTGCTAATTTGAAAATAAGTAAGGTAGAATTAGAATTGCTAACAGACTATGATATGTTTTTAATGATTTAATCTGGAATCAGACCATGAATAAGTATGATACCTAATAGATATGCTAATGTAAATCACGAGTATTATGAAACGGTGAGACCTATTGGAGTTCTGATTAATGGAGAATATGATACATCAAGGTCAAGGTCATATATTATGTACCAAGTCGTACACAATTTGTATAGTTGTGCCGTGTGCCAGCCAATGTCTGCTAGAAAGTTTAAATGAGCAGACAAAAAAGAAATAAAAGAAATGGAAGAAAAATGAATGTCTTTGAGTGATGATAATAAAATTGGTGGAATTCTAGAGGATGATTTAGAAGTACCAACACATTTTAACTATTACTTTAAAGATATCCTTTGGCGCCAGAAAAAAAAAATTCCTGGTGAGAATGATATATTTCCATTACCAAAGAAATTAATAGAAGTACAAAAGAGTAGAAAACATTCTGTAGCTAAATTATTATGCATGTTAAAAAACAATGAAAGATATGTTATTCATAATTTGAAGATTTTAGCTCAGTTGGGAATAAAATCAGAGAAAGATACACAGAGCAGTTATATTCGAGCAAGAGCTGCGGCTAAAATCATACATATAAATTAATACATTTTTTTCATCAAAAAGCAACCAATGACTTTTAGAAAAACTCTTTTTTTACGTTAATGAATAACTCTGTCTTCGGAAAACAGATGGAAAATTAAGAAAGAGTACGAATGTAAAAATATGTACTGCCGAAAGAAATATTTTAAATTTTAAAATGATATTTAATTTGCAATGAGAACAATAGAATATGAAGATATGATACAGTTAGTTTAAAGAGCAAGAAAGCAATGTTATGAAAAATATTACGGTAGCTTTACAGTGTTAGAAGTAAGTTGCTTATGTATAACTTCTACTACAACAAACTAAAAAACCAATATGGTGATCAAATTACACTTTTAATGACTGATACCCAACCATTTGCCTCTAATCATGAACAAGCTTAAAAAAAACCCCCAAAAAACCATGCAAATACAAAATGAGCTTGAACACAAAACAGAACAAAATACTGGATTTGTTCTATTTTGGGGTTTTATTGTTTTAGATTTATAACCATTTGGTAGATTAATGCACATTTTATTGTTTTAAATTTATAACCATTTGGTAGATTAATGGACATTTTATTGTATTAGATTTACAACCATTTGGTAGATTAATGCACATTTTATTGTTTTAGATTTATAACCATTTGGTAGATGAATGCACATTTGATTGTTTTAAATTTATAACCATTTGGTAGATTAATGCACATTTTATTGTTTTAGATTTAAATGCACATATTATTGTTTTAGATTTATAACCATTTGGTAGATTAATGCACATTTTATTGTTTTAGATTTATAACCATTTGGTAGATTAATGCACATTTTATTGTTTTAGATTTATAACCATTTGGTAGATTAATGCACATTTTATTGTTTTAGATTTACAACCATTTGGTAGATTAATGCACATTTTATTGTTTTAGATTTATAACCATTTGGTAGATTAATGGACATTTTATTGTTTTAGATTTACAACCATTTGGTAGATTAATGCACATTTTATTGTTTTAGATTAACAACCATTTGGTAGATTAATGCACATTTTATTGTTCTAGATTTATAACCATTTGGTAGATTAATGCACATTTTATTGTTCTAGATTTATAACCATTTGGTAGATTAATGCACATTTGATTGTTTTAAATTTATAACCATTTGGTAGATTAATGCACATTTTATTGTTTTTGACATATTGTTAGAGATCATCCTGGATACAAAGTTACATTTGTACAGCTCTGTTCAAAGTTACATTTTTACAGCTCTGTTCAGATAAAAGACCTTACATTTATTGTCAAATGAATATTAAGAAAAAAAGAAAGAATATGAAAGAAAAATACAAAAATATTGCATCTAAATATTTGGCACTGTATACAAATATCTTGTCATATGTAGCAAGTGATTGTGGTGGATAACTAATCATCTAACTTCTTTAAGACAGTGAGAATTAATAAAAGTTTTCAACAAATAAAAATGTCCTAAATTTAATGCTTATTATAGACAGGTGACAGGTGGTTGTTTTTTAATTACTATTTTCTTGCCAGATTTTTAACACAAATAAAAAAAACAACAAATTTTCAATTGGAGGAAACTAAGTTGTGATAAAATATAGCAGTGTTGAATTTCTATGCGGTATTGTTTGTAATTACATTTTCCCCTCCCCAATAAAGTTGACTGGTCCCTACACTTTAGAACTACTGTCCATAAACAGTCAGATCATCAATAGCAATTTTAGGTTACAATGTGTAAGATCAAACTTGAAGTGAGCTAAAGTTGACAGTTAAATTCTTTTTGAGATTCTTTCTTTCTTACTTCGTTTCTTTTTTCAATACTTAACATTATTACAGTTAAAAAAAAACTTCCATTTGAATGTATAAAGTTTTCTATCTGAGAATGGGCATGTCAGGCTTTTAAAACCTTCCATTTGAATATATAATGTTTCTGTCTGTGACTGGGTATGTCAGGCTTTTAAAAACTTTCTATTTGAATGTATCAGGTTTTCTGTCTGAGACTGGGCATGTCAGGTTTTTGAGAGTATAGAATCTTGGGTCTTGTATCAAGACATGTATCATTCATTTATTAGTTGATCTTGGGCCTACTGGACAGTGGTAGATCAAGGTCACCACTGTTTGTTCTACATGCACTCATAACTGAATTTGAATTCTATGGAAGCATAAAGCTGGCATCATCATAATGAGATGTTTCTTTGTAGGATATGAGATCAAGATGTCTTTTATGTCAACAGGACGAGTTACTGATTGTAATGTGTTGGCATGTGTTACAGAATTATGTATCATCTTTTTAAATTATAATAAAGTTTTATTTAGTTTATGACCTTTGTATTATAATCTAATAGCCGTTGTTTTGTATAGAGCACATATACAGTATTTCAATGTGACCCAGTACATTGGTCCTGGGAAAATCAATAATATTGTTGGTTGAAGCACGAGTCATGTCATGTAATCTAGCGTGCAAGTTTTTTGTACTTTTGTTCTGACCTGGATTTTGCAATTCAAAGAATGATTCATTTGTTGATCAGAAGTTAGATTGTAAGATCATAATAATAAGACGTTTATTTAAGACAGAATTAAGAAATGGGTTTTATTTGTTTTAAAGATGCAGTATAGAATACTATAAAAGAAATGTAATCTCTGCATTCAGGATTCTTTATACTTACATCAGCTTGAGAGGTCATAAACGAGATTGGTTCATTGTGTGTGATTATCTACTTCAGAAATATTTCCAGCCTACATTTTTGGGATTAAGTACAGACATTTTAAGATTATAGAATTGTTCAGCTCTGTTGGAATTATTGGAAACTTTTTAAGAACTTGTGTGATATTCTACATTCAAAAGATTTATTTGGAATTAATAATATTTGGATATAACTGATTCTTGTTAGTACATCAGCACAGTGGTGTTTTCATTTGGAACATTCTTCATCCAGAATATTTTGGATAACTTCCGGATTAGTGAACAATAGAACAATTTAGGATTATTTAGAAATTTCTAAACTGTAAGTTATTTTTTATTCTTTCACTTTGTTTGTTTGAAATATTTATTATTTTAAGAAATTAAATTTGTGTTTGTAAATCTTGAAAGCTTGATTGAGTAATTCTTTCTTTTGTTACATTACCCCTAGTCATAACAGCATGGTTATGTAGACATGATGACAAATTAATATGTCTTTGTTGTGTTACTGACATGTTGCCGTAATATAAGAACCTAAGTATTTGATTGTGTCATCTCTACATAATCATGTCAGCACAATGCCATTGGTAACTTGTTTTGTTGATGTAAAGGATTCATGTATGCAATAGTCATATCTCATCATGACAATGCCAGCTTAATACTTTCATCAAATTTAAATTGGATTTCATGCATGTGTGTGTCTATATATATATATATATCATAGCAGGCATTTACAAAATTTCATTTATAGACTTAATCTATAGATTTTTCTAGAGCTTGCATGCTCCTTAATATTGCATGTGAATGCATATTTTGTATTAATTTTTAGTGCATGTACAATATGCATACTCTTATGTGCCATGCTGATTGAATACACTCATTCTTCCATTTTTACCTTTTGTGCTCATTATAAATTTAAAAGCTCGAGTAAAATTAGCACCCATTAGCACAAAACTTCAACAATGAAGTTTAAAAGCCTTTATACAACATATCATGATATATGACAAGGTTTAATTACTTAAGCTAGAGGCAAATATCCTTTCTGATTGCCAGCTATAAACTGTGTGTGTGTGTCTGTGTGTTTCAGAGAGCTGTATCTTTTTTAAAGTGAACAAGTAATATTTTCAAAAATACGTGTATAAAAAATGAAAATTTGTGGATAAGCACACATTCTCATCAAAACTAGATCACTGTGACCAACCTTTTGCGATTGTTTCAACAATGCTTTGAAAATTTGTGTTTGGGCTGTACTTATGATAAAGTTTCTCTTTGTGTGTGCATCTTGGAATTAGTTTAAGTCATGATGCACACATTGGAGCAACTTGGTCACTGTGACCTACATGTACATGAAGTGACTGACTGAACTGTTTATATATTGGTTGGTATCAATACTTTTTTGTGCCAGGCACACTCTGGTCCTGGTAGCTGAAAAAAAAATTGACAACAAAGAGAAATAAAGGGAGAAAGAAAAGTAAAATAATCATCTGTTTGAATATCAATAAAAAACTTCTATCAAACGTAAAGTTATGTAAGAAAGCAACATGTTGCATGCATTTTAATTGTGCTGTCTGTAGACTTTCGGTTTATAGTAATGTCTATTGCAATACAGTATTATTTCAAAGTTTAATGTATAACAAATGGTGAAGAAGATCACATGACTTTTTATAACTTAAACAAATAATCCTAACATTATTGACACTGCTGCTGTCACCATCAAAAAAGTTACCTCTGTCTGACCATTCAAAGGAAAGACAAAAAGAAATGCATGTATTATGATGAAAAATGTCATAATGACTGACTGTCCTCTAATCTTGCAACAAAAAAAAAAATGAAAGAAATGGAAAAAGGAAGAAATAAAAAAAAAACAAAGAATGAATGAATAAAATAAGTATATTAACTCTAAGTTATTCTGACATACATGGAATTTGTTGTGGTCATGATAAATGACTACATAACAAAGTAACAGACTTGTGAATCCAGAGGAACAAGTTTTCATGTGTGATAAGTTTAAAGTCTGAATCATCAGCATCCATATATTAGCCCCGCTGTCATAAAACTTTACTTGACTCCAAATCTTGCTAAAAAATATTCTGACCAATCAAAAGGCTATATTTGTCAATTTCAAGTAAAATTTCCAAGTTTGCACTAACATTTATTACTCTAAATTTTCAGTAAAGTTTTATGACAGGGGGGTCTGATCTTCTGGTGTATTATGCAACAGTATATTTAAGTTGATGCTATTCACAGTTCTGTCAGCGTCATGTACAATTAAATACGATGACACACAATGCTTTGAAAACCAAACCGATATTAATAAGAAGTACATGAAAATGTTGTGACCTATGTTTGAATGATCTCTAATTTAATATTCCCATCTGAAGGCACTGTTGGTAGATCAACAATTTTTCATTGGTTTACAAAAAAAAAAAAGATACAACCTAATGTATTAAAGGGTGGGCTCAAAACAAAAATAAATAAGCTAAAATTTGGTAAAGAAAACTTGTTTATTCATCAACTTATGTACATTTTATAAATTAAAAAAGTAATTTGTTGCACCAAATTGATGGATTGTTGAAACATGCTATTGCAAACCTTGATTATGATGTGAAACAAAGTCAAATACAATTTTTGGAAAATAATACTATTTAAAAATTGTAACACAAAAAAGAGAAATCATGAAAACAGCAATCAAAGAAACAACTACTTTTTCTTTTTTTACAATGATTTTGCTTACACAACTGATCTGAAACATTATATCAAAAATTCACAACTGATCTGAAACATTAGATCACAAAATCACAACAACAAAGCATTAAGTGGGATGTACAAACTTAAATAAACATCATAAATATGTAAAATCAACAGAATTCTCAAGTTTAAAACTCATAATTTTTGGAATGTTTTCCATTTATTAAAACCTTGAATTAATACTCTCCTTTCAAATCTTATGAGAAAGATAAGGATGTCAAATGGATCAGGATGAAAACTACTGGTTTGAATGGACGTGTAGTTTGTAACATTAGATGGTTATTGGGGAAGATTTTTCCCAGCATTGTAAGGCGAGTAGATACAAATATGATTAAATCAAGTTTCCAAAATATGTGATTAGTGATTGGTTTAGGAATCAAATATTTGTTTAGTTTGTGTATATTTGTTTCCAAGGAACAAGCTAAATTAGTCAACAAATGCATTTAATTTAATCATGATCAATTAAACTTGAACACTACAAAGATGACCATAAAAACAAATTAAAATCTTCATAAAGTAAAGAACTTACGCAACATAATTTTCTATTGCCCCCCCCCCCCCTCCATTCTCGGGAGGGAGCATCTGACTGTCAATCATGAATTTTGTTTCCACTTATTAACTTCTGAAGGACTTCACACATTGCAACCAAATTTGGAATATGGGGTTAATAAGGAAGACCCATGTCCAGTTTGATTTTCACAATTTTCTTACAAAATTTGACCCAGTTAAGGCCATATTGGACTAAGAAGTTTCCTCTAGCAAACTTACTTCAGCTGCACCATACTGGAAGAGGCACCCATGTCATACTGACAGATTTCTCTAGTTTTGTGCATAAATTCACTTTGTATACAGTTATATATAAAGTTCAAATATTTAAGGAACAAATAATATTTGTCTACAGTGCATGGTATACAAATATTGTATTGTATTATTCCTGTATTCATAAATCAGTGCTTGTTTTAAGTGTCATAAAAATGATTAAATTTTGCTTTGTCAGAAAGGCAATACAGATAAATAAGGACTGTACAACATTTACTTACTGTATATAAAGGTACCTTACCTACAAACTGTCTTTACCTTTATATTTAAGGTGCTTGATTATGACAATGACAAATATTAATGTCATAGCTAAATTCTCAAATATCAAAGTAAAAAAAAAGATTTTTGTATTTACTGTGGTGAAAAGGAGAACAAATACTACATAGAGATATCTACTTATGAATTAATAATATATACCATTGATTTATTCCTCTAGGAGTAAACACCCCTTATACTTTGCATAAAAAACTATTGCAGTGGTTTCTCAAATAAAAATTCATTTTTTACCCAAGAAAACATGAACAATTCTTTTTTTTTATAAAAGAGTAAAACAAATCTATAAGATTACCTGGTAAGTAAAAATGAAAGATTCCATATTTTGAATGTACAGGAATTATACTAGCAAGAAAGGTTCCATATTTTGAATGTACAGGAGTTATAACAGCTAGAAAGGTTCCATATTTTGAATGTACAGGAGTTATACTAGCAAGAAAGGTTCCATATTTTGAATGTACAGGAGTTATACTAACAAGAAAGGTTCATATTTTGAATGTACAGGAGTTATAACAGCTAGAAAGGTTCCATATTTTGAATGTACAGGAGTTATACTAGCAAGAAAGGTTCCATATTTTGAATGTACAGGAGTTATAACAGCTAGAAAGGTTCCATATTTTGAATGTACAGGAGTTATACTAGCAAGAAAAAGGTTCCATATTTTGAATGTACAGGAGTTATACTAGCAAGAAAAAGGTTCCATATTTTGAATGTACAGAATTATTATCAGTAAACATATTTTTTTTTTATTGACAAATATTGCTGTCAGTCAAATGAATTAGGGGAAGGCAATAAAGATTCAGCAGTGTTATCAAAATCCATTCACTTCATGTGGTTTGGATGTTTAATACATTTATCTTTGACTGAAATATTCCAGAATTGCAAGATTTTTCTGACCTCATTACAATGTGAAATTTCTCTATGGACAGATGTTGGTATCTTAAAGAGAACAGACTATACTTGTCCTAAAATTTAACAAATCTCCCAGCGTCTGCAGCAGTTTCTGCTTACAGCAATCATATAGTGCTTAGTACAATGAAACATGGCATACAGGACAATTCTACATATGGGAAACTTTCTTATGAAAGAAAAAGTTATGGACCTTTTTCATTAATTTTACTTACATATTGGACCTCTATATAAAGGACAGCTGTCCACAAAGGACAGAATTTAGTGGTCCTCTGAGTTTTCATTTAAGACAGGTTTTACTTTACAATGAAATCTTTCAATAAGGACAATACTGGGACAGGTAAATTCTATACTTTATAGACAGGTGTCCTTGATATAAATAATTTCCTATACAATGCACAGTGAGATGGGGATATTTAGGACAAAAGTTAATGTTTTCTATCCACATCATACAAGTGTCTTTGATATAAAGGTCAATTATATAGGAATCTTCCCAAGCATTAAGGCCCTTGTCATTGAAATATAAATGTTTCATTCTATGATAATTATAATATCTATTATAATTAATTTGCCATATTGATGACTTTTCAAAGCCATTTTCATCCCTTCCAGTCTTTATTTTCATGTTTCATTTGTGAATGGCATTTATTTAAAATTAGAATTATGATGTAATGTTTTATGTCATCTAGATGTTCATTACATCATGAACCTGATATACTCTGTGTGCTCTTGATGGCTCAAATAAGGAATAATTACATATGAATTGTATTGGGATTCTTGAGAGTCCCTCTAATAGGTGTCAATATAATTATCTCGTCATTTAAGACAGATTTCAGTATATTAAGTTTTATTTACATCCTCCCCTAGCACAAACATCATTCAGAACTCTATGGGCCTCAGGAACTCCATGCTGTGCTGCATGCTGAACAAGTTGATGGGCCTCTCTGAAAAAAAAAGTTTAAAGTCAGATGTAGAGAGAATATTTTCCATGAAAAATATCCAATTTGCTTATATTGAAACTAGATGGATTTGTTAAATACATTTAATTGAGTAAGTGTAATCAAAGTACTGAAAACACTGATGGCTTGGAGGGTTGAAGCGATACTAATTTACATAAGATCAGAAGGAAGAATATAGCTCCAGAGATACTGCTATTCATAACCCTTCTTTTTTTTTTTTACATCAAAGGGAGATATCTACCATAGGGTATAATCATTTTCATAAACATGAGTTGCCTCCAATGACATCAAATTGACTTGAAAGGCCAGGGGATCTCTTCTTTATTATCAATTTTAGTAAGACCATGCATATTGTTACTATTATTAGTAAAACAATCAATATCTTGTAAAGTATAATGGCTATTATGCCATAGACATGGAGGGATTAAAACTCCTCCAAGCCACTACAATGGGTCTTCAATAAAAGCAATACATCTACAGTGAAACATCCCTAATCTGGCCCCTTTGTAACCCCTACAGCAGACTGGCCACATATGTTTGGTTTCAACAAAGCTGTACTAATGCTGATTAATCCTCTGTATACTGGCTAAATTGGCCTTACAAAATTGTCTCAGATGTAAATTGCTAAAATTAGGAATTCTAAATTACTGATAAATACTTCTCATTGGGTCAGGGGCCCATGATTAGCCCCTAGGTTACCTAAAAATATCCTGGTGGGAAATACCTCTTTTGGTATTTTGAAAATGATATTGTTCACCATGTCTCATAACAATGTGTGCCAAAAATACTTGTATCATACATGAATAACTTTTGATTAATTAGTGGAGAGAGAGAGAGAGAGAGAGAGAGAGAGAGAGAGAGAGAGAGAGAGAGAGAGGGAGAGAGAGAGAGAGAGAGAGGGTTGGGGGGGGGGGGTCTTTGAGACTTTACAAGAACATTTGATCAAGCTGATTATCTTTAGTACCTACCCCTTCTTTAGGTCAGTCTTGTAACCTTTCATGTGTCCCACAGCTAGATTGTATGATGCATGAGGATGACCTTGGTCAGCTGCTTTTCTACAAAAAAAAGAGGCAACATGTAACCATAGTGACTAAACCAGTGGATTTTTCCACAAACTGTTGATTTTTCACTAAGTTTGTGAATTTTTGTGGCAGAAATGCAAATTTTATGAATATTTACCTCATTTCTGAAATTTCTTGTAACTTTCTAGCTGTTTTCTGTCTTATTTAAACAAGCTGTAATGATAAACTTTAAGCTGGTGATAATTCACCTGACTGTAGACAATGTTAGGCAACATGTATATGATAAATGTGTTATAACAGATAGAAGAAAAAAAGAAAACTTTTCATGTAATCCTGAATGTAACAAAACACAAAATGGCAATCACATGCAACAGTCTATGATTTTTGGATTTTTGTTGATTTTTTTTTCTTGCTGGAATTTGTGAATTTTTTGTTAAGTTATTGAGGTCACACTGTGTAATTTGCTTTTGATGCAGTCTTACAACATGGTATTATATTTAGAATCTTTTACAGAGCAGGTTGCATGTAGCTTTTAGTTTTTTTCTTCCAGCTGTCCTGATAAAGTGATTTCTTGGTGGGGATAGGACTTGGGGGGGGGGGGGGTATTGGTGGGGATAAGACTTCGGGGGGGGGGGGGGGGGTTACTGAACAGAAAACAACTGCATTTAACAAGAATACCATAAAAGTTGCTATAAATCTAATAATATTAATTATAGATCAAATTCAAATTGTATGAATTAAATTGCATCCCTCCATTACTATATAGCATCTATAAATGTGTGTATTAACATTTAACAGCACCTCAGCACAATAGTGGCTACATGGTGCCAACTACAAGTTTCAAAAATGTCAAAATGAAGAATTCCACAAAAACTTTTGGAAGATCAACCCTACCAAATAAATGAAAACATGAAGTACCAGGTAAATATGTCAAAATTCTGTAAAAGGTATATAAAACAACAGATACAGTATATGTTTTTAAATTGTATACAGTAAGTGATAATTAAGTTTTTCAAGAACCTAATAAGTCTCAAAAACAGATATCAAATTCATATCAAGTATAGAAAACAGTGTTATATATCAAATTCATATCAAGTATAGTAAACAGTGTTATATATCAAATTCATATCAAGTATAGTAAACAGTGTTATATATCAAATTCATATCAAGTATAGTAAACAGTGTTATATATCAAATTCATATCAAGTATAGTAAACAGTGTTATATATCAAATTCATATCAAGTATAGTAAACAGTGTTATATATCAAATTCATATCAAGTATAGAAAACAGTGTTATATATCAAATTCATATCAAGTATAGTATGAAATTACCTGAGAGACTAAAATGGAAGATAAATATGCTTCCTGAGTCTTTTGAAATACATATTTTAGATTAAACACAAAGATTTATAGTACATGGAAATCAATGTATACTGCATGTATACATAAACTGAAAATGAACAAATATGACAGATGATTTTATTATAAATTTAAGTCATGATGCCTTATTAATTAAAAGATACTTTAAAACGACCCTTTTGAGTTGGCTAATAAAATGGTCTAGTGCTATATTATGATGGCATATGCCTTCATGTTTAAACACTTTGCATTTTAGTACACTTGGGAATGTGGTGCCACAAAACAAAAAAAATTATTAGCATATGGATAATTGCATTTTAGTTCACTTGGGAATGTGGTGCCACAAATCAACAAAATTATTAGCATATGGATAATTGCATTTTCCTCACCTGAACCATTCCATTGCTTTTCCTGCATGCTTCTCCACACCTTTTCCTACATTAGACAACAAAGCAGTATTGGTTTGATTATGTACAATGATTTGCAAAAAATTATGCAAATTTCAGTTCACTCCCATAAGATCTTGAAATTGTTTTCAACTTTCCTATCTATATCATAAAGTTAACAACAACTGAACAACCTTTAAAACAATTTTTGAGATCATGTAATGAATACCACTCTTTACAAATACATGTACATTTTTAAATTAATCATTAAGCTTTAAACTGAGAAATATTTCAGAATTTATCTTGAAAACAATGACAATGAATTTCAAGACTATAGGAAGAAAACAGACATAAAGAATACATGAATACTCTCTCATTAAGAAAGAATAAATCATATGGTATTTTATGACCATGAATTTAGCACTGCTTAAATTTTATCTCACTTCTGTGATTCTGTAAATAAAATCTTTAATAGATCAAAAACATACCATGTAGATATCTCTGTCCAACTTGATGTTGTGCAGATGCATAGCCAAGATGTGCATATGCATGGGTGATATGGAAGTGAACATTGTCAAAATAAAAGTATGCATAAAATGCAAAGGTAATGGTCAGACATAATACAAGACCCTGAAACAGAAAACAAATTGCATTTTATTTAAAATTTCTAAACTTTAAAATCATATACAAT
Organism: Margaritifera margaritifera; assembly: GCA_029931535.1. Classification (NCBI taxonomy): domain Eukaryota; kingdom Metazoa; phylum Mollusca; class Bivalvia; order Unionida; family Margaritiferidae; genus Margaritifera; species Margaritifera margaritifera. Next base: position 1,364,031 of record JAQPZY010001165.1, read on the forward strand.
AAAATGTTTTTAGCTCTTGTCTTAATTGCTCACAAATGTTACACTGCCTGAAAGATAATTCTATTGTCTATCAAAGTATAAGGTTGCTTATATACCATACTATTGTGACCAGGGAAATTGTTAGCATATAGTTGTATTTATTAATTTCAAAGTTGTAAAGTTTTGGATATTTGATTTCTGACATTCTGGACCCAAGCTGAGAAAGTGAACAAAACAAGAGGCCCAGTTGAGCCTGATATTGCTCCCCTGTCTTTTATAACTTAACAGCTGACTGTTTTACTAAGCAAGCTTATGTAGTAGTGTAGGAATACATTCTATGTAAACTATCTCCCAAACATTGTCTCATCTTGGTTTTACCTATTGTACTATATCCTGATAAAAATTCTTTCTAAAGATGTATGCATAAATAGTATGAACAGTCTCCTGCTCATAATCAAAGTCATCCAAAATCTGAATGATAATAAACCCAACAGACCACAAATATAGCTTCAAGCTAATAATCCCAGTCAATCAGATTAAAGATCACCCCATTAATATACATGTCTCACTCATTACTGAAATAGTCCAAGATCCTGATGTTAGAAGCATATATTCCAAGTTTGATTAAAATCTGATCACAAATATGGCTTCTAGAGTGGTAACAAGCTCAGCCAATTAGATGCAAGATTACATCAATAATATGCATGGATCTTGCTCATTATCTCGCTCATTATGAAACCCATGCAAAATCTTGATGATATAAGCTAATATTTAAAGTTAGATCAAAACCAGATCAGAAATATGGCTTTAAAGAATGGTAACAATTTCAGCCAATCAGATGCAAGATCACCTCATTAATATGCATGGATCTCACTCATAACTGAACCCATCCGAGATCTTGATGATATGAGCTTATATTCCAAGCTTGATCAGAAATCTGACCTCCAGAGAGGTAACATGGTCAGCCAATCAGATGCAAGATTATCTCATTAATATGTGTGAATCTCACTCATTATCAAACCCATTTAAGATCTTGTTGATTTATTAGCTTATGTTTCAAGTTTGATCAAAATCATATCAGAAATATGGCTTCCAGTGAGATATCAAGCTCAGCCAATCAGATGCAAGATCATCTCATTGCTTTGCATGGATATCACTCATTACTGAATTCATCTGAGATCTTGATCATATAAACAAATATTCCAAGTTTGATCAAAATCATATCAGAAATACAGCCTCCAGAGTGGTAACAAGCTCAATGAATCGGATGCAAGTATATCTAATTAATAGACATGGATCTCACTCTTTATCAAATCCATCCAAGATCTTAATGATATAAACCCATATTGCAAGTTTGGTCAGAATCAGATCAGAAATATGGTTTTCTGTGGGTAACAAGCTCAGCCAATCAGATTCATGATCACTTCATTAGTATGCATGGATCTCACTCATTATTGAACTAGTCTGAGATCTTAATGAATATAAGCATATATTCCAAGTTTGATCTAAACTGGATCAGAAACATGGCCTCCAGAGTAATAACAATAATAAAGACTTTATTTAATGAGGGTAAATCAATTAGTTACATAATAAAACTAATCTAGCTTGAGGCCTCTAAGATATATGTACAGATATATACAAAGTGCAATCAATCACTACCCATCTCACACATACAATGCTCACATTCATGTATATAGAAATTACAGACCCAGACTAGTTAACTACACAATCATGTCAAATTGTATATGTCACTTACAGACACAATACCAGTGTTAACTGGTTGAAGTCAAACTTATACATAACATATACACACATTATATACAAAAAAGTCAAACTCATGCATAACATATACACACAATATATACAAAAAAGTCAAACTCATGCATAACATATACACACATTATATACAAAAAAGTCAAACTCATGCATAACATTTACACACATTATATACAAAAAAGTCAAACTCATGCATAACATATACACACATTATATACAAAAAAGTCAAACTCATGCATAACATATACACACATTATATACAAAAAAGTAGTTCTGCATGAGGTGGATCGACCTTGCACTATTAATTAAGATTTAGATTTCATCCATTTAATACACCTATGGTGAAAAACTGATGAACTAAAATATTCTTTGATTTCTTTATGGATATTATTCCATATAATGGCCCCAGAGTATTGAAAACTGTTTTTAAATAATTTTTCTTTGGTTTTGGAATTTGGAAGTTTTTGGCTGTCATTAATCAAAGGTTTGGGGTGTTACTGGTTTCTCTGCATTGAAAAGTATTTCTCAAGTAAACTGGGGAAGACTTACAGGAAACTTTATACATCATTTTGGCTTTCAAAGGTGAAGTTGTATTTGAAAAGGTAGGATTTTAAAAGTATCCAATGCCTTATAGGGTTTCCTGTTTGCATATCTAGTATTATTTTACAGGCTCATTTTTGTAACCTAAATATTTCCTTCATATTAACATCAGACATATTTTCCATATTACAATAGTCAAAATGAAGCTGAATGTAGTTCTTGTAAAAAGAGACACAGTATTGTTCTGAAATGAAATACTTTATTTTTCTTAACAGCCAAAGATAGGTGTTTGTTTTCTTTGTAATGAAACTTATATGATCAAAGAAAATTATTGTCAACAAGAATACCAAGAATTTTATCCTTGGAAACCACTTTCAGTTTTTCATTATTATAGAAAAGGTTCAAGTCATCTGTCTTTAATTTTGCTCTTTTATGTTCTGTTGCTATTGATGAAACCTTTGTTTTATCTGTATTTACAACCATGCTATTCTCTTTACACCACATCTGAAACCTGTTTAATGCCATTTGAAGATTGTTTTTAATTCAGTTTTGCAGCTGTGATCATTAGAGAAAGTAATATCATACGCATATCGATCAGTTGATGATACTGTATTTCCAATCTTATGGGGAAGATCGTTTATGAAAATAACAAACAAAAGTTGTCAGAGTATAGATCCTTATGGCACACTACAGTTTATTTTTTTATTTTCAGATGCATGTCCAAGGTTAGCAAATCAGGTGGAAGATCACCTCATTAATATATATGGATCTTGCTCATTATCTAACTCATCTGAGATTTTGATGATATAAACCCCAATTCCAAGTTTGATTGCAATCAGATCAGAAATATGGACTTCAGAGTGGTAACAATGTTGATAGATGGAAACATGACGAAAAACAGATGCAGGTCCATACCATATAAGCTCCCTTTGCCTTATAGACAGGTGAGCTAAAACCCATCAACTTAACCTGATGGGTCAGACACTAGTGGCCAACAAATGACAATCTTATCAGTGGTTAAGATCATGGATGCAGGACAGATGCAGGACTCTGGGTACCAGAGCTCAATTAAAAAAAATTCCAATCAGATATTTAATATTAATAGGACCCACCTACTGAGTATGTTAATGACCAATTAATATATAACTGTATGTCAGTCAAACCCTAATGTGCCAATTTCTATGGACAGCTGACCAATATGATCACTGGCAAAGGTGTGAGTCAACACACCATTTACAGGTGCATCGGAAGCTTGTCAGACATTTAGGCCTAATGTACATCACCTTGCCATCTACCACTATGTATTATTATATACAAATTCAGATCATCATAACTTCAACATTAGTGAACTAATTTTCAATAAATGTTCATTTTACACTAGAAACTTAACACTAATTCACAAGTTGTACGTGTCATCATACAATATTCTGATTTTATATGACATGTTGGGTTAATGAGTACGTCACAGTGGTTATCTCTGCTCTTTCAATAGGTCAGTTGAGTTGTCCCCCCCAAAATGAAACAAATGGTGGACATGAAGAAAGGACAAAAATATTTCTCTGATAGAATAAACAGTAAGATCAACAATGTAAAGGTAAATAACATCCAAAAGTATTGCAAGTACATGTAGTTGGTAAGACATTATTTAACCACATTATTTATCTTTGAAAAACATGTTTGTTAAAAGAACATTTGATTAGCAACATTTTATGTTTAAAAAAACACCTTTTCAAGTTTTTAAGTCACTGTATAGTTTCTTAGTCATTGTAGATCCTACAAATGCATGTCAACAAAGTACATCTAGTTGCATTATCTATTTTATTTTCATCATGTACATGTATGTTGCACTAGGAATCCATATCATGATGATCCTTGAGATGTTTTACCTAAATTGTTGGAAATATTCAAGAAAGACATATCTGACATACTGAATACTGTCATACTAAGTGGCAAAAGAAATATAGCAAAAGAAACAATCACAAGCTGAGTGAGGTACAACATGCACGTTACAACAGCCATCAGCTGTTCAGTAAGTCTAATGGGTAGATAATGGAAAGGTTGAGTTTGCAATTATTTTGATTAAATGGCATCAATTTGGTTATTGTAATTCATGAACACATTTAAAAATTTTGGTAAACATTGCAGCCTGAGTGTTTTGCAGTGTTCACAAAAAAAACCTCACTGTAATAAAATACTCAATTAGTTCCAAAACCAGGAAGCAAAATACCCAATTCATTAAATTCTTATCTAGCGCTCTGTAAAATCCTTCAAGTCATATGGGAGGCAAAGCGATGACAAAATCAAATTCCAAAAATATCCCCTTTTCTTACATTTTTTCAAACATGTTCCACACACACACACACATGTACACACAAACGGGCTAGAGAAAAAAAATAAGACCTTATTGCACATCTAAAACAACCACATTATCTAGCTACAAAGTTTCAATAAAATCCAGCAAGCAGTGTGAGAGAAGAAACACTGATGAACTAAATTTCCAAAATACTCATATTTTTGAAAATTTTTCAAGCAATTTCCTCAAAACTGGGCTAGAGGAAAAAAGTAAGAACTTACTGCATGTCTACACCAACCACATATCTAGCCTACAAAATGTAAATAAAATCCTCCAAGCAGTGTGGGGCAAAATCAATAACAAGCTTTGTTATGGATGGATAGACAGAAAGATGAACAGGCTGACACATGGAGGCAACAACAATATCCAAACTTATTGAGTTTATGTAGTGCTAAGATAATAAAATTATTTTAGCAATCTATGAGAAGAATCACAAGCCTAGTTTAAATTGCCAAATTCACTATTTTTCCCAAAAAATTCAAGAAATCTTAAACAAAATGGACAAGGGCAAAAAAAGTAACACTGTATTTCCACATATACACAAACCACATATCTTGCCTACATAGTTTCAATACAATTCTTTAAGTGTGGTGGGAGGAGAAGCCATTATAAACTGCATTCTATAAATACCCCTTTTTGGGAAAATTTTCAATTATTGTCGCCAGAAATGAGCCAGGGCAAAAATGTAAAACCCTAATGTGCATCAACACCAACACAAGGCCGAGCAAATCCCACAGCCCGATGTCCCAGACTATTAATTTTCGAAGCAGGGCAAGTAAAATTTTCAAGTCACTAGTCTGGGACAGGTGCTTTTTCCCTATTTTTAAAAAAGTCAGGCAGGTGCTTCATTTCATGCCATAATCACTTTATCTACCTTAATCTGGCCATTCATGCCCTGCAGGAGTACTGAATGCATGATTCTATCCCTCTCCATGTATTTATTTACATCCTGTATCACACCTGCCAGTGGTCATTGATAACTTGTTGCATGTGCACATGTCCTATTACCGCTTGATTGCATATTGGGCTAAGTGACCAAAATTATTGGCCAATAAAAACATGTGAAACAAAACAAAGCCATTATGATTAACAGTGTTTAAAAGGACTTCATTGTATTGTGTAAACTAGATGCTCAGAAACGACTCACCCTTTTATTTCAATCCAGCAAATCAATCCAATTAAAATAATGAAAGGCACCGACATTAGTGCGTGTTCCTTTTATGAACTAATTAAATGACAGTGATGATTCTTTAAATTTCAATTGATTGTACAGAGGATTAACTTCCACATCCGATATTGCGTTTGAAGCAAAACAATTACGCTAATTAAGGAGCGATCTCTATTCATATTTAAAGGACAAAATGTTATGGTTACTTTAGAAGTAGTTGTCAAGCAAAGTGATATTTACTATGTGGATAAAATGAGTTTACTAAATTATTTTCGCAAGGAAGTTAATAAAAGATTTGAAGAAGGAAAATTCATGTGAAAGTGGAGGGGTTAAACGTAAGACTGCCACTGAGCCTACAAAGTTTCAGTAAAATTCAAGCAGTGTGGGAGAAGTGATGATCAGCTAAATTCATTAAAAAAAAAACTTTTTGGGGATGTTTTTAAAGAAATGTTCTCAAAAAGGAGTAAGAGGAAAAAAGTTGAACCTTATTGTGCATCTACACTAACTACACATCTAGCATACAAAGTTTCAATAAAATACTCCACACAGTTTTGAGAGAAGAAGCAAAGACAAACTCAATTACCAAATTACCCTTATTTTGAGAACTTTTCACAAAATTTCCCCAAAAATAGGCCAGAACAAACAAGTAAAAATTTATTTTATATCTATACCAACCACATATCTAGTCTACAAAGTTTAATAAAATCCTCCAGCAGTGTGGGAGAGCATCAATGATGAACTCAATTCCCAAAATATCCCTTTTTTCTTTTTACAATTTTCAAGAAATTTCCCAAACAATGGGTCAGAGGAAAATAGTAAAACCTTATTGTGCATCTACATAAACCACATATCTAGCCTCCAAAGTTTAAATAAAATCCTGGTGTGTGGGAAGTGATGACAAGCTTTGCCACAGATGGTCAGACAGACTGCTGCACAGGGGCAATAACAATATCCCCAATCTTTGCTGAAGTGTGGGAATAAAAATGAAAGAGAAACATAGCAGCTGAATTTTGAAAATGAAAGTCTCAAGAGTTCCTGAGAAACTGTGTAGAACATAATAATAATAATAATAATAATAATAATAATAATAATAATAATAATAAAAATAAAAGCAACAGCACAGTTGATTATAACCAATCACTAAAAAAATATTTATAAAAATATTGTTAAACATTTATGAATGTACAAAATGATTCAATTAAATTACCTGATACATAGGGAAGAACATTTGTTTTAAACCAGTGAATGAAAAGACTAAATACCTCTGAATCTTTCTTTCTAACTGGTGGAAATTATAATATATTTTGTACTGGTAGAATTGGTGATGTCATTATAAAACAAGTTGTGCTATTTAATGCTTTGATCTCTCAAACTTTTCTCATTTGGTTTGTGATCTTCAACATGGTAATACTTTATTTTTCAAACCCACCCACCCAAATCAAGCTCATGTTTCATTCTCTTGCTTTTCAGTTTAAGGTCCATTCACATACTTCTCAAAAGCCTTTCATACTCAATCCCACTCATAACATTTAAGATTCTGGGTCAATAAATGTGTATTTCTGTACATTTGCATTTACTACATTTTTATATCAATTCATATTTGTTCTGCAGTATTCACATATGAAGTAGTATGTTTACTTGAGTGGGCTTTGGCCATGTTGAATAATATTTGCTCCTGAATCTAGTTTACAATCATGTATTTGAATGTACATATCTGAATTTATTGTAAGATTGATTCATATTTGCTCACATCAAATGAATATTGAGTATATTTAATTTGAATACATAGAATACCATATTATATTTTCATTTGCACATGCATATGGACCAAAAAATATATGTTATGAATTGGAAGTGTTTGTTGTTTTTCCTAGTATTTGGTAATTGCTTGATTCTCTTTGACCAGCACTTACTTGAATATAAGCAGAAGTCCTGCTGAGGAACCTCAAGTAATGGACTTCTGATATCATTCACAATATTTGCATTCACTATTATAGCATGGTTTATACAGTCACAGAGGATTGTTTTTCAATTCCTTTTCAAAGAGTTTTCAAGGACTTCCAAAAATATTCAAGAATTATATATTTTAATGGAAATTGAACTTTCTCCATATGTTACTTGATTATTCCATAAATAGGTATCCTGGACTACCCTATTTTGACGCACTTAAGAACTTACTTTCACTTTTTCAGAAATATACTCCTTTCATAGTGATGCCTCTCATTAGAATAGAAACATTAGTTATTTTAGCAAAGCATGCATAAAAAATGACAATGATATATTCCCTAATACTCTTCCTTGCATGCTTTCAACCAGATGACCCCTCGTCGGAAAGTTTGTGTATTACGTCACCCTTAATGACGCACTTCACAGAAGTCTATTTAGTAGTGACACTATTGTACATATGTTCGGGGGAAAAAACTATATTACAGAGGAACATCAATAGGACATAGAAAACTCAAGTTTATGGGAAAAATTACAGACAGAAATTTAACTTGGCATTCCTAAACTTTTCTTACATTTATCATTAATCTGGTTTTGGTACAGATTTTGTCTTGAAAGGAAAAAGAATCAAATTTGGAAAAATCATGATGGTATTATTATAAAATTGTGTAGTTATAATTATAAAATAATTAGATTCAGCATGTGACCTTTTTCCCAATACTTAATTAGCATTGTGAACATGCAGAACCTCAATCTTTGTATGTACTGTTTTTGGAACATCTAAACTGCTTTGCATCCTTCACAACTTATTTATCCAGAATGCAAATAATCAAAGACAGAAGACATAAAATTACAGGAGAAGGTTTTATTTTCATTATTTATCATTCGTACCATTATCCAAAACAAATCTTAAAGAAATAAATTGGTCAAAACAAGTTAAAGATCAAGAATGTCTTAAAAGATTATTGAAAATTTACTGTTAAAGTAAAATTGCTTAATTATCAGATAAAAACTCCTAATAATTGATTTAAATAAGCAAAAATGTAAAGGATACTAATTTAATTATTAAATATATCTTAAAAGTATATGTTTTTTGTAAATTTCCACAAATTATAATAACAAATAACCACCTCTGAAAATCAGTTATGACACATCCACATGAAACTGTATAACATTGTACACCTTTCTAAACAGTGTTAGTGATGCAGTTATCAGCTGTGAGTCACGTTGCTAACACATGTTGAGTAGCAGACTGGATGCCTATTATGGCGGGAACTTGATTTGCCCCGTCAGAATAGTTAGTAAGGATTTTTATGAGGATTTGCTGGTTGAAAAAAAGAGAATTAGTGAAATGGTGTTTTGTTCATGGTATGTGTCTTTGTTTCATTTCACAACCGATAAGGATAGGATTTTCTACAAATTTTTCTGTCTGTGTGACTCGATGTTGATCAGTGTACATTAATGTTGTGGTTGTGACGTCATTGAAAAATGCGTTCTCTCGAAAACTGGGAGTTTATGACACTGCGTCAAAAGAGGGTAGCGTCAAAATAGGGTGTGGGACGATACAACAGCAGTGGAAAAACTAAGTAACTAAATAGTGCACCACTAACGGATATCTTGTAGAAACCCCATGCCATGTGTCATTTGATCCACACAACTTTATCCATTTGATGTATATATCTATTGCCTGTTTTGGGGAATTCCATCCACAACAAAAATTCAGTTTCAAAAAGCAAAACATTTAATTCAGTTTTAACATTTTGTATACGAAAAATTCAAGACGTTTGAGGACAAATTTTCAAGAAATTCAAGACGTTTGAGGACAAATTTTCAAGAAATTCAAGACGTTTGAGGACAAATTTTCAAGAAATTCAAGACGTTTGAGGACAAATTTTCAAGAAATTCAAGAACTATTAAAGAATAAAACCAATTTCTTCAAAATTCAAGGAGTTTTCAAAGCAACCCTCACATTCAAGAATTTTTCAAGTTTGTATCAACCATGTACCGGAAAATGTTGATGAGCTAGTTTCTGGACTCAAAAGAGAGGCATCTCTCTCTGTGGCTTGGATCGAATGCCAGATCAATGAATAATTTATGATTCTGCTCGACTACAACAGGTAAATTCGTTAACCTGTACATGGCTTGCTACAGACAGCAATCGATTAATGGATCTGCATTCATGGAACTAAAACCCAATAAAAGTCCTATCTACCGAGATCTGGCTACAATGTTTCATGTGACTTTTATACCTCAATTGTTGTGACAATCCATCCATCCGGCTTTTTCCGTCTGGCAAGGTACACTTTTCCTCCATAGGGCATATCTGGGTTCCATGTAGAATCATTTTCAGGAATCCAACGTTGTCTTAAACCAGAGTCTGCTCCAGCGTCCGCAGCCATGTTTAAACAATCTACGTTGCTGCCCTCTACCGCTTGATGCTGCTGTTTCCATAGCGACATACAGATGCGAATATGTGGCTGTCCATGTCCAACTAATCTTTATGTAGTGTCGGTGCATATGCTTACAACATATAAAACACAATCTCTATTGACCTTCTTCTATCAACTATTTAAAAGAATAATTTAAATAGCATTCATGATTATTCATTCAACAAGACAAAATACAAACACACATTTCAATCAGTATAGTAGTACATACATTAACACATAATTGTACACGACTTAAAAGTGTACATAAATACAAAAAATTATACCATTATCATATACAGTTTTAGACAGTGGCGGCACGAGGGGGGGGGGGGTCGCCGTCGGGAGCTTTTTTTTTTTGCAGCTGTAACCTAGGCGTAAATGGGGGAGGGGGTTGGTTGGTTGGAGATTGGCGACTGACATAAAAACTGTTCTCAGTGGCAAAGTAGGGGCGCCACTAAAGAACAATGCCCCCGTGTGCCTAGAACCCTCGCGACGCCACTTGTTCTAGATAATTTAACATGGATTTACATGACACATGCATCCACATGTACAAACATACCTATACCACAATAAACGCATGTAACTGTAGGGAACTCAAAGCTCTGGATAATTAAAAGTTACTAAAACAGATGCAACATATGCAGATGAAGAGTTACACATTTTCAGTCAGTTGTAAGAAGCATACACAAAACCTTGTCAAGCGTAAGTTTAAACTTCATAAAAAGTTATTTGCACATTACACATTTGTATTTATTGCTATTTCAACTTTTGATAAATTTCTGAAAATCATTTAAAGAAAGTAGCCGTTCTTGTTTTATTTGGAAGCGAGTTCCATAAAAATGCCATGTCTGAACCAAAACTGTTTTTACTATACCTGTTTTGCTACCATATTTACATAAGTGACTATTTTGGATGTGGGTATTACTACGATATTTACATACCTAACGGTTTTGGATGTGGGTATTACTACCATATTTACATACCTAACTGTTTTGGATGTGGGTATTACTACGATATTTACATACCTAACTGTTTTAGATGTGGGTATTACTACGATATTTACATACCTAACTGTTTTGGATGTGGGTATTACTACCATATTTACATACCTAACTGTTTTGGATGTGGGTATTACTACCATATTTACATACCTAACTGTTTTGGATGTGGGTATTACTACCATATTTACATACCTAACTGTTTTGGATGTGGGTATTACTACGATATTTACATAAGTTACTGTTTGGATGTGGGTATTACTACCATATTTACATACCTAACTGTTTTGGATGTGGGTATTACTACCGTATTTACATACCTAACTGTTTTGGATGTGGGTATTACTACGATATTTACATACCTAACTGCTTTGGATGTGGGTATTACTACGATATTTACATAAGTGACTGTTTGGATGTGGGTATTACTACCATATTTACATACCTAACTGTTTTGGATGTGGGTATTACTACCGTATTTACATACCTAACTGTTTTGGATGTGGGTATTGCTACCATATTTACATACCTAACTGTTTTGGATGTGGGTATTACTACCATATTTACATACCTGACTGTTTTGGATGTGGGTATTACTACCGTATTTACATACCTAACTGTTTTGGATGTGGGTATTACTACCATATTTACATACCTAACTGTTTTCTATGTGGGTATTACTGCCATATTTACATATCTGATTGTTTTGGATGTGGGTATTACTACGATATTTACATACCTAACTGTTTTGGATGTGGGTATTACTACCATATTTACATACCTAACTGTTTTGATGTGGGTATTACTACCATATTTACATACCTAACTGTTTTGGATGTGGGTATTACTACCGTATTTACATACCTAACTGTTTTGATGTGGGTATTACTACCATATTTACATAAGTGACTGTTTTGGATGTGGGTATTACTACGATATTTACATACCTAACTGTTTTGGATGTGGGTATTACTACCGTATTTACATACCTAACTGTTTTGGATGTGGATATTACTACCATATTTACATACCTAACTGTTTTGGATGTGGGTATTACTACCGTATTTACATACCTAACTGTTTTGGATGTGGGTATTACTACGATATTTACATACCTAACTGTTTTGGATGTGGGTATTACTACCATATTTACATACCTAACTGTTTTGGATGTGGGTATTACTACCATATTTACATACCTAACTGTTTTGGATGTGGGTATTACTACCGTATTTACATACCTAACTGTTTTGGATGTGGGTATTACTACGATATTTACATACCTAACTGTTTTGGATGTGGGTATTACTACCATATTTACATACCTAACTGTTTTGGATGTGGGTATTACTACGATATTTACATAAGTTACTGTTTGGATGTGGGTATTACTACCATATTTACATACCTAACTGTTTTGGATGTGGGTATTACTACCGTATTTACATACCTAACTGTTTTGGATGTGGGTATTACTACGATATTTACATACCTAACTGCTTTGGATGTGGGTATTACTACGATATTTACATAAGTGACTGTTTGGATGTGGGTATTACTACCATATTTACATACCTAACTGTTTTGTATGTGGGTATTACTACCGTATTTACATACCTAACTGTTTTGGATGTGGGTATTGCTACCATATTTACATACCTAACTGTTTTGGATGTGGGTATTACTACCATATTTACATACCTGACTGTTTTGGATGTGGGTATTACTACCGTATTTACATACCTAACTGTTTTGGATGTGGGTATTACTACCATATTTACATACCTAACTGTTTTCTATGTGGGTATTACTGCCATATTTACATATCTGATTGTTTTGGATGTGGGTATTACTACCATATTTACATACCTAACTGTTTTGGATGTGGGTATTACTACCATATTTACATACCTAACTGTTTTGGATGTGGGTATTACTACCATATTTACATACCTAACTGTTTTGGATGTGGGTATTACTACCGTATTTACATACCTAACTGTTTTGATGTGGGTATTACTACCATATTTACATACCTAACTGTTTTGGATGTGGGTATTACTACCGTATTTACATACCTAACTGTTTTGGATGTGGGTATTACTACGATATTTACATACCTAACTGTTTTGGATGTGGGTATTACTACCATATTTACATACCTAACTGTTTTGGATGTGGGTATTACTACCATATTTACATACCTAACTGTTTTGGATGTGGGTATTACTACCGTATTTACATACCTAACTGTTTTGGATGTGGGTATTACTACGATATTTACATACCTAACTGTTTTGGATGTGGGTATTACTACCATATTTACATACCTAACTGTTTTGGATGTGGGTATTACTACCATATTTACATACATAAAAGATTATTGATAGTCTTTTATTTTGAGAAGATTATGCACGTATGGAGGGCTAATGCCATTTAAAATGATATAGGTCTCGATACTTATATACCTAAGCCTGTTAACCAGCAGAGTACATGGGTTTCACTTTTGTTAACAGTTCCTCGTGTGTACTGTTGCTGTGTTGTCGCCCATTGATTGATAGATCTAGCTGAGCAAACATTTATGTATTTGTTTATTCATAATAGTAGTAGTAGTAGTAATAGTAGCAGCAGCAGCGGTAGTAGTAGTAATAGTACACAAGGTACAACGTTTGTATCCTCTTCTAATAACATTTGTGCAGAATTGTATCTTCGTATAGACTAACTAAAATTGTCAACACAGTAATTTAGTATTGATTTGTGTTTGTGATCAAAGGAACGTTATATTTGCTTTCTCCAAGTATGGTCATGTAATAAGAAATTTAGACATAGCTCCATTAGTAAGACACCCGATCGGAAAAATCTTAACTTTTGGTTCATCCATTTATGTGTGCGACCTTAAATAGTTTCATTTACAGACACAAACACACCCACCAATCCAACTTGTCTGTAGCTAAGCACACAAATCAGTACGAATCATTTAGTCATTTAGTTAATATCATCAATGTTTTTCAGTCATTCATGGTATTTACTGCATGAGTTTCATTCTCTTGATTTTTTCATATTGAACCATTCATTAGTAAATAAAGTTATTGTATTGTATTGCAACAGGTATTGCATTGTATTGTATTGTATTGTATTGTATTGTATTGTATTGTATTGTATTGTATTGTATTGTATTGTATTGTATCGTATCGTATCGTATCGTATCGTATCGTATCGTATCGTACTGTAATGTACTGTACTGTACTGTACTGTGCTGTACTGTATTGCCCATAAATTCCTAGGACTCTCAAGATCTCATATTTTTACTACGCACACAGTCTCTTCTAACACGACTAAAATGTTTTAAAAATTGTAACTCGATTGAAAATAATTTCGTAGAAAGAAAGAATTGTCTGTCAGACAAGTCCTCCAGAATTACTGCTATCGGCACATTTGGTAAAAGCTTATCGGTGCAGTTGATATTTAGGACAGATTTAATATATAGAAAAACGCATCGTTTGAACGACTTTGCCCCGTCCTTTTTACCTTTAAAGAAAGAAAATGCCTGCACGAAAAAAATTTTGAACAAAATTCATTTTTAAAAAAGATTCACATTTGGAGATTTATAAATAATGAAAATATATTTTACCAACTTATATCCATGACTCAGGTACTTACTGTTTCCAAGCGTTAGTTTCATTTTTTTTTTTTTTTTTTTGACATTCATATAGAAAACACGAGAACAATGAGATCTTCGCAAAAAGTACTTATTAATAATAAAAAAAAAAAAAAAACAACAACATGCGTGACGGATAATTCCTGAAATTGTTTCGTAACACTGTTAGTCACAAAATTGTCGCGATCATTATATGTCGCGACTATTCCGAATTTACTAAATTCGCGAGCATTAAGTGACGCGAAAATAATATTTGCAATATCGTGTTTGCATCTGGGACATAACTATTTATTATAATTCACCGACAGAGACAAACACACACAGATGGATAGATATATATATTCTGACACTGACATTATACTGTACTGTATATATCGCGACTAATTTGAATAGAACATTTCAATCCGTTTCGATCCGGTCCTAAGCTATATATACAAGTACATTCTCCTGTAGTGTCACCTCTTCTTAAGACAACCTGACAAGATGTGGGTAAAACTAGAAGTATCGACTATCATTTTCAACATGTTATGTAAAGGCATCGTGGGCCATCATTAGGATCACAGACACAGCGATACGGAAGAGAAGAGTGTATGTGGAGAGGCAAGGGTGTCTGAAGCGGGTATTGGTCAACGGGTCCGCCCTGAGACGAAGCTTGCAAAGAAGAAGACCAGTGAAGCGATGCCACTTGTGTTAACCGACTTTGGTTAACAATCACCAACGGCCCTTTTCAGGGCCACCCAGATCTCTAGAAAAGAGAGAGACTAATCATTTTGCCAAAAAATTGTGTTTCGGTATGTATGTGTTTGTGCATGTTTTGTGTATGTCTTTGTCTTTCACAAAATTTAAACTTAAAATCCCTTACCCCTTCTCTCTTCTGTGTGATAGTATGTGTGTAAGGGTATATTAGGGTGCCTATAAACACTTTCTACCCTTATGTGATAGTATAGTATGTTTGTATGTTTGTGTGGGGAAGTGTGTGTCTGTTTCATCCCCCTACATTTACATCCAATCCTCTCTTGTGTGATAGTGTGTTTGTATGTATGTAAGTATAGCGTGTGTGTATAAACACTGCTACCCTTTTCGTTGGATGGTAGGTGTGTGTGCTTGGATAGTAATCAAAAAGTGGGTGCTGGATTGTATTGGTGTGTGTTTGGATAGTAATCAAAAAGTGGGTGCTGGATTGTAGGGGTGTGTGTTTGGATAGTAATCAAAAAGCGGGTGCTGGATTGTATATGTGGTGTGTGTTTTGGATTGTAGATAAAAATGTAGCATTACATTTTCCCTTATGCCCCAGACTGCCTCATCTGACCCTAAATCCTATGTTAAATTCCCCTTATGCCCCAGACTACCTCCCCATGTTAAATTCCAATTATGCTCCAGACTACCTCCCAATGTTAATTCCTCTTATGCCCCAGAGATGCCCATATAACTACTAGCATCATTAATACAACTTCGGAAACAGCAAGTATAATTTGCAATGATGGTAAGTGCATATAAGCAAAGGATGCACGCTTGTAATTAGTTTCTACACAATTATGATTCTGAATGTCACTGCCCTAATCTTTGTATTTCTTCAACCATGAATCTTTGAAACGAATACAGATGTAGCTTGATTTTCACAACGCAGTAAAAGTACTAGTGTTTTCCAAGTATCACATGTGGGTAATGTGGTTATGTGTGGTTTATGTGCGATTCCTTGGTAAGCAGTGACAATGACATTTACTGCCGTTGCTGGGAATGGTCTGGGGCGGAGTTACAGGTATTTGCTAAGGAGAGATGTCTAATTGGAAGAGGCGGGGGTGGGGGTGGGAAGAATCCTTTCTAAAAAGTCACGCTAAGAAGTATTACAGTGGACCAGTAAAAATATTTGTTACAGACGTAACACTCAAAAGGGCAATATAAATTAACATTCAATATAATTATAGGAGATGAAAAATATACCAGCTAGACTTTGCAAAACTCATATGTCAAAGAATAGTTGCATTACAATTGCATAAGGTCCATCTCGGATTGTCATTGACTCATGTATACTATTACCGTGCACTGCTTCATACGTACACACATCAGTAGTAATGTGGGGCACTTGAGGGACAAAAGGGGCACTTGGGGGACAGTCACATTTTTGGCAAAATGCTTACATGTAATTCTGATTCAACTTTTTAATAGATAATGCCGACTTTGTCACATTGCGACATGTAAGGAATATACTTGTCAGCTATTTACGATACAAATTGATCCTTGTTTTAAAAAATTTTTTCAGTGTAATATGTATCTAATTGAGTAATACCCATTACTCTTTACCTCTCTTTACCATAAAAATGCAGCCATTTGTCATGGAAAGCGAAAAGGAAGGAAAGAAGGGATACATTTGTTGTTTTCTGTTTATGCCATCCTCGACAATTACAAAACCAATCTGCAGTAATAAAATCCCTTAGAGAGTTGCAATTGTCTGTATTTGTCCTTTTTTTGCCATGGAGTGCTCCTGCAACCTAACCCAACCCCCGCTAACCTCTCTTCCCCACTCCTCCTCCCCCCCCCAAAAAAAAAAAAAAAAAAAAAATGAAGGTAGAGAGAACTCGATCTTGTTATATTCACTGATTCATGTAATGTGTTATTACGCAAATCACTCGTGGGATTATCGATTTTCATCCAAATTGAAATAATAATAATAATAATAATAATAATAATAATAATAATAATAATAATAATAATAATAATAATAATAATAATAATAATAATAATAATTTAATCAATTGACTTATTTTTAAAATGTAAGGAATTTGTTAATTTACAGAAAATAAAAGCACATTTTTCAATATTATCTTGTCCGTGTTGAAACTGTCTATCTTTCACTGTTGCCCACTGTCATCTATATATAACTTGTAAGTGTATGCGTGTGTATATGTGTGTACGTGAGTGCGTGTATATATAGGAGAATTCCACAAAATGAAATTGTAAGGTCCGGTTTTGGCTTGATTTCCTTAAATTGACTATTATTTGGCATATTTCTGCAAGAATTATTGTATGGTTAATTACTTTATGTTTCGAATGATTGCTTTGTGAGATTGAAAACCTGCTTTTTTTTTTTTTTTTTTTTTTTTTTTTTTGCACGGTAAAATAATTATAGCATGAATTCCGGGGTAATAATTCGGTTCAAATGTTTGTTCGAAGCTCTATGAACCAGTCTACCACAATAAGAACCAGTCAAAGGAAATACCAATTGCGCATGAGCACATATCTTAGCAACGAATTCAGAAGAGGAGACAGGTACAGACAGCACTAAACAAAATGGTAAATTTTGATGGTTTTTGAGGAATGATTGTTACGTTCTTCTTATTTTAGGAATGCAAATTTACTAACTTTTAAACGTGCATCGCCGATTCAGTGAGATGCAGTCTAATAAACTTTGATTCGACTTCTAACTGACAACCAAAAACTCTAGTTCTCGATGACAGATTGTAGACAAGAATGACGGAGTATTTGCACGCTTTTATAGAAAGTGCATTTAAGTGTTCGTTTATACTCGTTTTTTTACGTTTTCGATTCATAATATTCCAGAGTGCCCTAAATTGTTATTATTTATTCTTTGTGATGTGCTTATTTACTCAATGTTTATGACATCCTGGAATTGTTTGTTACTGTAAATAAAATCAAAGTTGAAAGAGGAAAATATGTAGCTAGACAAAATTTGTTAGCCCTCCCCCCATTAGTGTGCATGACTACTAGTTTCTAAGACCTGGTTTTCAAGGTTGATGTTTTGTTACAATACTGATTATGGTTTAAGATAAAGATCAGAAAATTTGAAACCGGATTGAAGACACTTCTCAGATCACCCAAACTTATTCATACGTTAATATTTAAAGACAGTTTTTTTTATTTTACTTGTGGGATCTGTTGCCTCCACACTCCCATTTATGTGGTGAAATTATCAAGTGTGGCAGAACAAGCACCAACAGTCTAGTCCAAAGAGAAGGAAATATTTTTTACTTTACAACAGACAAGGCCTTATTTAATACTGTATTCACAGAGCCAGTTTATGTTTGTGATTTTTAGGGTTTGGATTTTTAAAAATCACTTTTGCCATGGAAATTGGTACATAAAGTTACAGTACAGCTGATGTCATTTTTCATTTCTCCAAACACAATGGTGGGGTGGTTAATCCCCTCCATGCATTGAAGAACTGCGGTGGAGTGCTAAATACCTAGTGGCTTACCACCACATGTGTTGTGTACCTACACTGCACAGAGAGTTTAGAGAGTGATTTACATTCAAATAGCCAATACCTAAAATCCACCCATGGAAACACAGAATTGTCATAGTGATTCAGAATCAAGCACCAAAGGAAGACTAATTTTTATGCCGATTAATATACATGTAGCTAAGAAGATCTTCATTAACAATGGGATTTCAATGTTGATGTGACTGCTTCAGACAAAGATGCTTCTGAAGAGAATAATGTTTTACCAAGACATGCTTATGAAGAGAATCATGTTTTACAGTGAGAACTGATCACACATTTTTGTTGGGATTTTTTTGTTGTTAAATAGTGGCTGCATATGAAACTTCTTTATCCAATAAACAGTGTTGTTTATATAGTTTTAGGGGGAAGAAAATGCTGTAAAGTGAAAATATGAGTACGGATGCAAAGGAATTTGGTGCACTGTATTTTCATTTGATGTTTAGCTGATAACGAAATATCTAGTTCATGATATTCTTTTTTTCCTGATGTTGAGACAGTGCAGATATACTCATTTAGCCCCCGATCTTTAATCCTTATCTCTTGTCATTCATTCCCTTCTTTTCTGTTATTCTTGTTCTGATTTGACATTTTTTCCAATTTTGGTTATTTTAAAATAATGAATATTCAGTTTGAGCTGTAACTTAGTGTCCTGCAGTGCAGTTTTTGATAACTGCTCACATCCTGACCTCTCTTTCTCTCTCTCATACCTGAGACTAACATGTTTACTCTTAAATATTTACTCAATCTTAATCCATTCCATTTTCTCTTGATTCCCACTGTGATGTGTAGAGAAATGAAAAATCGCCTAATCTGTACTGTATCTTTGAAGACTGTAATCACTAAATTGATCTCAAGAGACACATGCTAAGTTAAGGATTATGGTAGTTATGCTTGCTTGAAAAAAATGAATTTTTTGGGATTGAAATGATGTACATTTTTACAATCAGAATAAAGCATTGCAAATGTTAGAATAATGCATTGCAAATATTAGAATTATAATGTATTGCAAATGTTAGAATATTGCAAGAGCTATATCATAAGGTTAGATAATAGATTTTATGGATCTGTTTTAGAATTTTCCTAGATATAGAGATCTTTATGTTTTATTTAAGTATTCATAGTCTGTCTTTTTTTCCCTGATGCAGGAAGTTAAGGTATGTGCAGCACTGTATTCATAGTACACGGGACTTGGACTTTTTGCAATTGGGAAAGTTGGGGCATTTGTTGCCCTTTTTTGTCTTTGTAGATACATGTACATGCTTTTATTTTAGCTTTTTTTCATTGAAAGTCAGATTTAAGATTTTGTATGGTTAGAGTATTTTACTCCCTGGTTTGGAAGTTTGTTATTGCTACTCCTCCTAAACTACTTGGAGGATTGCAGTGAAACTTTACACACATTCATCTCATGGCCTACTTGGTCCTAAATGAAAGTGGTGCTGCTTGGACATCCAATATGGCCACCACATTGTCCATTTTACTACTTCTGAATGGATGGTCATATAAAAATGGAGTTTTCATTAAAAGACTTCTTATTAAATCTAGTTGCTCCGAAATGAAAAGTGTGCCAATCTGACCTCCAAAATGGCCGCAATGGTGGCCATGTAAAAAAATCTTTTTGTTGCTACTCCTCTTGGATGGATAGTCATATTGACATGGGGTTTTCACCAAAAGACGTCTTATGATGGCTAGTTTGTCCTAAATAAAATGATGCTGATCTGACTGCCAATATGGCCACCATCTTGAAAATCTTGCTATTGCTGCTCCTCCTAGATGGCTGGTCATATCTGTATGGGGTTTTCACAAACAGACTTCTGATGATATCTAGTTGGTCCTAAATGAAAATGGTGAAGATCTGATATCTAATATGGCCCCATGGCTGCCATCTTGAAAATCTTGTTATGTCTGGGCCTCCTAAATGGAAGTCATATCAAAATTTTGTTTTCACCAGAAGACTTCTTATGATGTCAAGTTCATCCTGAATGAGAATAAATGAAAATGATGCCTATCTAACATTCAATATGACCACCATGATCACGATCTTGAAAATTTTGTTGTTGCTACTCCTTCAGAATGGATGGCCATATCGATATGGGGTTTTAATGAAAAGCCTCCTTATGATATCTAAAGGTCCTAAATGAAAATGGTGCCAGTCTTACATACAGTATGGCTGCCATGACAGCCAACTTAAAAATCTTGTTATTTCTACTTTGCCTGAATAGATGGTAATATTGACATAGGGTTTTCACCAAAAGACTTCTCATGATCTCTAGTTGGTCCTGAATGAAAATGGTGTCAATTGCATTCAGTATGATTGCCATAGCAGCCAATTCAAAAATCTTGCAACTGCTGAAGTATATCACAGATGGTTTCACCACTCAGCAGTTAAATGAAGAAATTGTCTTATCTTGGATTCCTGGAAATTCTCTTCAGTAGAGGATAAGTTCCTTTGAGGGAAGCTGATTTGTAGCTATCTGGTCATAGACCAGAAGAGCTATTGTCAGTCATCCATCATCCTAAACTAATTGAAACATTGCCATTAAACTTTACACACACATTCATCCCAAGGCATAGTTGGTCCTAAATGAAAATGCTGCTGCTCAGACATCCAATATGACCACCACAGTAGCCATCTTGAAAATCTGATCACTTCTCGTGAATGGATGGTCATATCAACATGGAGTTTTCACCAAAAGACCTCTTTGTCTAGATCGTACTAAATGAAAATCATGCACATCTGATGTCCAGTATGACTGCCATGGCAGCCATCTTGAAAATGTTATTATTAGTGCTCCTCCTAAATGGAAATATCAATATTGGAGTTATGGCTTATTATGATGTCTAGTTTGTCCTAAATGAAAATGGTTCCTCTTGGACAGCCAATATGGCTGCCACAGTCGCCATATTGAAAATCTTATCGCTACTCTTGAATGGCTGGTCATATCAACATGAGGGTTTCACTAAAAGACTTCTTATGATGTCTGGTTGATCCTAAATGAAAATGGTGCTGATCTGATGTCCAATATGGCAGCCATCTTGAAATTCTTGTTATTGCTATTCCTTCAGAATTGAAAGTCATATCGACGTAAGGTTTTCACCAGAAGACTTCTTAAGAGGTCTGGTATGTCCTAAATGAAATGATTTTGCTTTGGCATCTAATATGGATACCACAGTGGCCTTCTTGAACTTGTTATCACTGCTCCTGAATGGATTGTCATATCAACATGGGGTTTTTACTACAAGACTTTTTATGATGTCTAGTTGGTCCTAAATGAAAACAGTGCTGATCTGAAATCCAATATGGCCACCACAGCAACCATACTGAAAATCTTTTTATTGCTACTCCTTCAGAATGGAAAGTCATATTAGCATGGGATATTCAAATTAAGACTTCTTATGGTGTCTAGTTGGTTTTAAATAAAAATTGGGCTGATCTGATATCCAATATGGCCACTACAGTGGCCATCTTGAAAGTGTTACAGCTACTTCTCCTAGATAGAAAGTCATATCAATATTGGCTTTTTACCAGATGACTTCCTGTGATGTCTAGTCGAAAAATCTTTTTATTGCTACTCCTTCAGAATGGAAAGTCATATCAGCATGGAATATTCACATTAAGACTTCTTATGGTGTCTAGTTGGTACTAAATGAAAATGGTGCCGATCTGACCTCCAACATGACTACTATGGCAGCCATCTTGAAAATCTTGTTATTGCTATTTCTCCAAAATGGGAAGTCATATCAACATGGGGTTTTCACCAGAAGACTAATTATGATATATAATTGGTCCTGAATGAAAATGGTGCCAATCTAACCTCAAATATGGCTGCCACAATGAACATATTGAAAATGTTGTCACTAATTTTCCAGAATGGATAGTCATATCAACACAGGGTTTTCACCAAAAGTCCTCTAATGGCGTCTAATTTGTCCTAAATGAATTGTCACTGTAGCTAATATGAAAATTGTATGGCGCAGGAATATCAGATGGTTTCAACACTCAGCAGCTAAAAAGAAAAAGCGGTCTTGAATTCTTGGAAATTCTTTTCAGACAGTAGCTCAGTCCCTTTGAGGGACTCTTGTTTATTTCAATAAACTATTTTTTGAACACTGAATGAGAACATTTACCATGCCTTGAATGGCTTAGTTTAATTCATTGTGTGCTTAGTTTTATGGTTCCATTTAAATGTTTACATGGTGATCAGGTACTGTCATTGCACATGTGCACAGAGCAGTGATAACCAGTCCCAATCATGTTGTTTATATTGTTTGATTGCACCATCATAAGACAAGAGCTGTGTTGAAGGCAGGAAAAATATGCTAATAACTTTGGACTAAATGCTTAAAATTGTTTTGCATACTTTAAATGCTTTATACAATTTATTTTTCTTCATTTTTAGTAAATTCTTTTGCTTAAAATATACAAATACACTGCTTACCTAAAACTATGTAAATTTATGAGAGAATGATATTTCCTCACTTGATTTAACATCATATAAACATTTATAATAATATAATCATAGATCTGTACAATTTCATTACATTTTTTTATTTATTGCTTTCATTAAAAGAGACCAGAAGGAAAAGAAAAGAAAAAAACCCCACTCAGTTGTATGCATCTTGTATTTAAAAAAACTTACTGTGAAAAAAATCTTGTCTTGCTTGAAAATTGAATGTCTTGACTAAAAATTTAATGTCTTGAAAGAATGGCAAATGATTTACAAATATTCTCTTGTGGAAGGAAATCTAAGTTTTTTTTTTAGTGGATTATTTCTTGGTATATATTGAAAAACAGAACAATGGACACCCATGAGCAAAATTACAATGTACAGTATTATACCTTGCATGTTTTGTATACATCTAGTATTTATTTGCAATCAATATGCCTTCTATGATAAGTCCATGGAGCCAACAAAATAAATTTTTCAATAACGAGTACGGGGTGGGCTTCTAGCAGATATTGTAAGTAAATATATGCCAACATTTTTAAAAGTGTGGGGTGGGGTTGGCTTATAATTAAGTATGAGCCCATGATCAGATAAATATTGTTGTACAGAGACATAATTTATGTTTCATGAAAGAATATATCTTTAGAACTTGGAAGCTCAAACAACAGCAGACACCTTTTATGAAAGTACAGTATGAATGAGTTAGTCTATTTATCTGCCCATCATTATATTGTCATGACAATAATTTTATTGAGGGTTTGAAGTGAATCTGTTTGTATCAGGTATTAGTCCAACATTTTGAGTGCTAACAGTTTGTGTTGGAATTAATGAGATTGAATAATACATTTTTCAGTCAAAGAAAGTTCTTCATAGGAATTTATTGCTAGAGGGAAGAAAAAACACCTTTGTGTCTCCAATTGGATGTAGAAATCTCATTTTTAGAGGGCTGGTCTTTGGATACACATTTCATAATTTATGCATGGCATCATAAGCACATTTATTTGAAAGCGCAGCAATGCTAGGTGAAGGTCATAAAGTGGTGGTGATGCCTATTCAAAGATAGTTGCACAATGCTTTAGCTAGGATTTGAAATAACATGGGTTGACTTATGCCACCTTTTTACAGTGGGAAAAATTGGAAGACATCGGGCAGTGCTCAAGGTAGATTTAATGTCTATACTGAATGCATGAAGTACACAATGAATAAATTGAATATTATATTTCAGGCAAAGGGGGAGGAATTGTTGCTTTAATGTTCACTTATGGGCAGTAGGGAATTACAGTATGTTATTTTATCATTTTTTGTCATATCATATTTATGGTTATGTTTGCCTTAGTATCAGATGTTTAAACAGCCAAAAGGTATGTTGCTTTTTGTACCTAAATTGAGATTTATTTATTGTTTTAGCATCCATTATGATTGTTGTAATTGAAAGTTTTGTACTTTAACTATTTTTGTCTTCAAAATAAATCAAAACATATTGTTTACATCAAAACATATTGTTTACTGTTTTATTTCTCTAATTAGATATGGGACATATGATAGCTCAGTTGGTAGAGCATTTGACTCATAATTCAGGAGTCATAGGTTTGATATCCATCTATGCCAGCCTGGATATGCTGCCTTGATGTGTCTTTGGGAAAGGCACTAAGCTCTTATTTCCTTGGCATGATATAGCCAGTAAAGTGTTAAATGTGCCTATAAAACCAACAAACCAATTTAGTTAGATACAGAATCATGGAATGTTCCTGTGTTTTAATTCTTTAATATGACATGGGAAAAAGTTAAGGATTTCATCGAATTTAAAGACGTTTATTACTATTCCATAGAAATTGAATAAACACCTTAAAATGTCCTAATGGATAGAAATATCGTTTAAATTTGAATCTTTAAAAATCCATGTTCATTGTTTTTCTTTCTGCAGTCCGAAGTAGAAGAGACACTTAAGAGGATTCAGAGCCACAAGGGGGTGATAGGAATCATCGTGGTCAACTCCGAAGGTATGGCTACTGTATGTGAAGGTCAAACAGCAATAATAAAGTGCTGTAATGGACACTTTCAGGAATACTGGGAATTCACTATTGTTTGTAGGGTACCTATTTTAGTGTATTTTGTGGTTGCTACAGACCATAAATTTAAAGATCCAATGAACAATTTATCCATCAGTTACAGATAATAGAACAAATTTAATTGCCAATAAATATGTTACAGATAATAGAACAAATTTAATTACCAATAAATATGTTACAGATAATAGAACAAATTTAATTGCCAATAAATATGTTACAGATAATAGAACAAATTTAATTGCCAATAAATATGTTTGCAAACATACCTACCATATGTACTCACTTATAAGTCGAGTCCAACTGCAAACAACATAGACCCATATCTGCCGTAGCATAATGTGATAGCAGATCAGGGTCGGTGTTTATTTCTTCTACTTATTATTTCTAACAAACTGCATAGACCCAGATCTGCCAGTGCATTAGTTGGACTTGACTTATATACAAGTACAGATGGTATGACAATATAGTAAACCTGTCTTGAAAGATCACTGCTGTGAGAGACCACCTGCCTTGAGAGACCAGATTCTCTGTACAGATTTTTTGATTGTATAGTGTTATGTCCTGTCATGAGAGACCACAATTCTTTGGAAGAAGGGGTTGTCTTTGAAGACATGCTCTGCTCAGTGTCTTTATGAAATATTTGACAGTTTATTTAGGAAAGGAAGAAGGAAGAGCTTAAATAGAAGTGAATCTTGTTTACAGTTGTATGAATTATATGTTTTCTTTAACTTTAAAACTTGCAGAATATGAATCCTTGAATAATGAGTGCTTGATATAATTAGAACATTTGATTCTGATTGTGTGTACATGTTCTACATGTATTTCACAAAAAGGGGAACAATTATCTAAACATGAAGATAAAATAAAGAAATATAGATATCTAAGTATTCCAATTTCCCTTTTTTAACTGGCTTGACATGGCTGTAATTCTAAAGATTATTTATTGTGGTATGTTCTTTGTATTAATTTTCAAGATTATGCATTCTGTCTTTAGCTCATCAACAACAACATTGAGGAATAATACTTTGATGTTAATTTGCAGGTATCCCCATTAGGACGACATTGGACAACTCAACAACAGTACAATATGCTGGTCTTATCCATCAGTTGGCAGCGAAGGCCAGGAGTACAGTACGAGACATTGACCCCCAAAATGATCTCACATTTGTCAGGATACGCTCAAGAAAGCATGAGATCATGGTAGCCCCAGGTAATAAACATAGCTGTGTTTTTGTAGCTCACCTGGCTACAGATCAAGTAAGGCAAAGGCATGGCCATTCATCCATATGTTATTTTTAAATTCTGAGAAAATCCTGAACTAATTTAGACCAAATTTGACAGGTAGCATCAGCCCTATAAAATTTGCATATATGATGTCATTTGGCCATGCAATGTGGCTGCTGTTACTAAAATAGAAGACCTTTATGTGACTTCTTCTCAAAAAAAAGTTAAACAGAATTGGATCATATTTGACATACATGCATCCCAACATGAAGGACTTTAAATTATATACCAAGTATAAAACCTTAAAAATCATATTCTCAGAAATTGCAGAATTTAACCATATTGGACAGAAATCATCTGGCATGAAGTCCTTTCTAGTCTGTACAAATGATGCTGATTCACCATCCAATATGGCTGATGTTACTAACTATAGAAAAGCCTTAAAACTACTTGAAAACCTTGCAACAAAATTATACCAAATGTAAGAGAAAGTATTATGGCATAAAGGCTTTTCAGATTTGTACAAATAATGCTGATTTGCCATTGTTACTGAAAATAGAAAGATCTTAAAACAACTTTTTCTCAGCAAGAAGCCCAAGTGGGTATGAGATTGCACATCTTTTTGGCATTTACCTTAAAGTTTGGTGAAGAGAAGTTGGCAAAGAAATCTGGGTTATTTGGATGTTTTATGCTAAAAATCTTTAAAATTCTGTTGATTGATTATAAAATAAGTTGTGTGAAGGTTTCTTTGCTTTTGCTGTCTTCAGTCCTATTTGACAGAAGATCAGCATTGTTTTAATCAAATTTAAAGGCCTTTAAACCAGAATCTCTTTTATCACATCTTGTCAAATTCTGTTCAGAGGTTTATGGAAACGAGTCATTTAAAGGTTTTGTATTTTTAGTAGGAATTGCAAATCTGCAATATTTGTACAAATTGTATAGGTCTTCATACAAGGATATTGAATAAAATTCCAGTACCTAAACTATAAAATCCTTGCAAGGACTTTTAAAAAAATCTTTCAACAGAATTTGACCAAATTTGACAAAAAACATTCCAGCTTCAATGCTTTTGAATTTTATACAAGACAGAAAACATTTCAGCATCACTGCTTTTGAATTTTATTCAGAAATGATGCTAATCTGCCATTGTGTATGGCTGCAGTTGGTAGAAGTAGAAAATTATCTAAATGACTTTTTCTCACAAACCACTAAACAGATTGTGACCCAATTTAACAGTATGCAGTCTGGTGGAAAGGCCTTTCAGTTTTATAACATTGATGTTGGTCCACTATCGAATATACCACCACCCTTGCAAAAGAAAGCAAAAAAAAAAAAAAAAAAGAACTGTAAATGACATCTTTAAAACAAATAAAATAATAGAGAATTAATTCATGATTTGTCAGAAAGCATCATAGCATGAAGGCCTTTAAGGTTTTTAACAAAAGATGTTGATCCAAGATACAGAATGGCTACCATTACTTAAAATAACCTTTATATGACGATAACCTTTAAATGGTGTTGTACACAACAGCTCAACAGAATATGACCAAATCTGAGAATAGTTGGCATGAAGGCCTTTTGATTTTAATTTATACAAATGATGCCAAACCTTCATCTAATGAGGCTGCCATTACTAAATGTAGAAAAATGATTTCTTCTCAAAGATCACTTGACAGAATTTGGCCAAATTTGACAGAAAGCATCATGGAAGGAAGGTATTTCAAATTGATACAGATGATGCTGACCTGCAATCTAATACGACTGCCATTACTCAAAATAGAAAAGCCTTTAAATTAACTCTTCTAAAAAACCCTACTTAAACAGAATTTGAAGATATTTTGGACAAAAAGCATTCTATTGACCCAGATTTCATGGCCAGCTGCTCTTGCATTTGTGTATTATGCTGAGTATGAACGCAGTCTCATCAGCCAGGTGAGTGATGTCAGGCTTACTTGGAGATCTTGTCTAAAAATAGATTTTGTTACTATTTTACCACTTTTTTTTGTTTACTTACACCTTTCCTGTATCTTTGTTCATTTTCTTGGCCCCTATATTTATGCTTAAAATTCATATTCTGATTAACATGCCTATTTCTATTTACCTCTGTGGCTTGCAGCCATTCTGTAAGTTATTGCAGAGATTTTAAAATTATACTGAAGCATAGATAATATTGCATGCAGAACATTTGTATTTAATATATTAATGTGTCCAAAAATAAAGCTATTAAATTCAATCCTAATCTCCCATCGGTATCTTAACATCCAAGATTAATTATTGTATATGATCAATTATTAGTTTTCATTTCATTTACCTTAAACATATACATGTATCAAAGTCATATTCAAAATGCAAAGGAATTTGTTTTACTTCTATCATTTCTCACAGCTAAAATGTTTAAACCAATGAATGATGCTTCAAGATTGGAATTTATTATTGCTTGGTATAAATATCTTTTTTATACGCCCTCCATAAGGCGGAGCATATTATGTTGTCTGTCTGTAACCAGTTTCATTTTCAAACAATAACTCGAGATGTCAACCATCTACAGTGACCAAACTTTGTTGATGGCTTGCACTTATGGCAAGGAACCCTATAGGTTTTGGGGTCCAAGGTAAAGAAACATGGTTTGTGCACAATAACACAAGTTCTACATGATCTGAAGTTGCCAGACTTTGTGGCTGGCTTGCACTTCCAGTAAGGAAAAATTCTATCAGTTTGGGGATCAAAGGGTCAAAGGTCAAGGTCACTGACTGAAATAAGAAAAATTGTTTTAAAGGTCATGGTCACTGTGACTGAAAGAATAAAATTGGTTTCTGCACAATAACATCAGTTCTACGTCATATATCTGAACCGAACATTGTCAATGGTTTGTACTTGGGGTAAGGAAGAAGCCTATCAAGTTTGGGGTAAAAAGGTCAAGGTAACTGAATGAAAGAAGAAAAATGGTTTTTGCTCAACAACTTCAGTTATGAACCATGTATCTTCAGCAAAGTTTTTGGATGACCTACACATTAGGTAAGAAAGAAGCCTATAGATTTTGGGGTCAAACATTCAAAGGTCAGTGCCACTGTCACAATAGAAGAAAAATGGTTTCTGCACAATAACTCGAGTTCTCCACAATCTGCAGTACCAAACTTTATGGATGGCTTGCACTTGGGGTTAGGAAGAATCCTATCATTTTTGGGTCAGAAGGTAAAGGATCAAGGTCACTTACTGAAAGAAGAAAAATGGTTTCAAAGGTCATGGTGACTTAAAGAACAAAAATGGTTTCTGCATAATAACATTAGTTCTGCATCACATACTTGAGCCAAACTTTGTGGAAGATGCTTGTTGACTTACACATTAAGCCTATTGATTTTGGGTTCAGTCAGTCAAAGATCAGTGTCACTGCTGAAAGAAGAAAAAGTGTTTTGCATAATAACTTTTGTTTTGGAGTAAGTTCCTTGACCAAACTTTGTGGATGGTTTGCACTTTGGGTAATAATGAAACCTATATATTCTAAAGGTCAGAGGTCACAAACATGGTAAATCCAATAAGAAAATAATGGTTTCTGCATATTAAGTTTAGTTCAAGGCCACATACCTTGACTAAAGGTCAAGGTTATTGAGAGCTCTTGGTCAGTAATCTCCAGAGTCAGTCATACCCTACTAGTGCCTACATAGAGTATTATTAAACATGGGCATATAATGTGCTTTTCATATTACTTGTGTTTTATCATTGAATACATAAATCAAATGATATTTCTCATAAAGTCACTAGTTTTATGTTTTGATGCTAATGAATTGCAGTCATGTAATCTCTTGCCTATTATACACGTTCTTACCTTTACACTAAAATTGTTTTCCTTTTTGTTTTTTTCTTGCTACAGAAAATGACTATCTATTGATTGTGATACAGAATCCTGAAGCTGCTTAGACTGGATCCATATTGGACTTCTCTCCATTTCAATCAGAGTTAGTGTCTTTTTTTAACCAGTCTGTAGAGTTTGCTGTACAGATAGAATTTACTCAAGAATGACTAACAAGATTTTGTGTTTGCTGCTTGGATTAACAGTTATTTTCTATTCACTTTGCCTTCTGCATAATTTTGTTATGTTGTTCTGTGCTCTATTCACAGTGCGAGGGTTTGAGGTACCCGGGGGCAATGTTCTTTAGTGGCACCCCTACCAAGGTGCCGGGGGGCAATGTTCTTTAGTGGCACCCCAACTTTGCCACAGAGAATAGTTTTTATGTTAGATGCCAACCTCCACCCCCACCCTCCTTTACAACATCGTTACAGCTACAAAAAAAAAATTTGATGGCGTCCCCCCTTGCCTGGAACCTGGGGGCAATTGACCCGCACACACCACCACACACGCTGCCACTGGCTCTATTGCCCAAGGCAAGTAAAACTGAAATAGCTTGTTTAATTAGGCATGTGATTTTCAGGTGTTAATTAAAAAAATAATAAGCAAAAATGTTCGTTGAAATTGTAACTAAAATAATTTGATCGAGTAAATTTGTATTCTACACCATTAGGCCCTTGTACTCTTTGTGATAAGTACAAGATTTTTGCCATCAGTCAGCTATCATAATCTGTTCCAATCCAGTAGGTGCTTGCATACAGTCAGCTATCATAATCTGTTCCAATCCAATAGATGCTTGCATACAGTCAGAATAATAGATGCTTGGATATCAGGCATGACATTAAACTATTTAAACTAGATATTTCAATTATGATATGTTATTCAAAAATGCAGTTTCTGCTGTATAAGTGTGTAAGTAGCTGAATTATTTTGTGTTTGTCAAACCTCAAGTAACATTATTTTATGACATAGGTAAGACCAATGTACTGTTATCATGTGTTGAGCACATGAGTGAAATGTTAGATGTTTTTGTATGGGTTTTCATAGTTGAAAGAGAATGAAGATGGACGGTTGGGCATAAAGGGAAAAGTGAAGCTACAAGTAGAGAATATGAAAGGGACAAGTGTAGAACAGCGCTTCTGCTAAAATGGAAAGAGGAGTACAGGTGGCTTAATTTTTTTGAGGTCTACTGACTATTCTGTTTTAGGGATTTATAATAAAAGATTATAGTCATTTGATGATTTAATCCTTTGATCATAATTTGTTACATATTTTTTTTGTTTATGTTTATTAAAAAAATAAATACTTAAGGGTGGCATGTTTAGAGTAATTCCTGACCTTCTGTTTTGAAGTTAATGTTGATTTTGATAAATTTTTCCTGATATGTCTGTGAGATTGCTGTATTCAGGTTTGTTAACTTTGCATTTAAATAAATGTGACTATTGAATCATATGTCTTGACGTTTTGCTACTATTTCATTCCTTCTCAATTTGACTCCAACTAGGTCTGGGCAACATAGTCAACGTAGTATGTAAAAATATTTTCTTCTACAAAATTCATATAATGTTCAGGCCATTGGCAATCCCTTCCCTGGAAGAATTTTATCGGGCAATAAACTGTCCATTGATTTAATGCCCAAGTCTCTCAGTGTGTTTCTCTATTTTTACCAAGCCAGTAATAAATGAAGAGTTGTTTATACAGAGACAACTGTTGTGGAATTGGGTTTGTATTGTTTTGGATACTTCATTAGTTCACTAATGTATAGTAATATATTGATTCCAATAACTAGTGCATTAGATGCTGGGCTGATTCATTGTGCAACTAGCCAATATATTTCCTTTGGTTTTAATTTTTTGCTTTTAGATCTTTCATCAATTAAATTATTGCAATGAGGTCAATAAATTATTGAAAGTATTACATTTTGTAACTGATAAAAAAGGAGTACCACAAATGGACCGTAATATGCCTGTCTGTCTTTTTAAGGGTCATGGTGACCTTAATTTGATATGGAAATCATCAAGCTTCTTTGTGTCATAAAGGGCAACATAACTGTGCAGTTTGATGAAGGTATATTCAGTAGAATTCAAGTTACTGTATTACATATAAACTTATTTCCTTTGTCAGATTGCTCTGACCTTTGACCTCTATATGTAAATTTATCAATGGGCTTCTGGTATCATCATGTGTTTTGGTGAAAGTACAGTACCAGGTCAAAAGTGAGTAGCCAGCTGAGTAAGAAAACTTGATGTCATTTAGTGAAATATGATTTCAAATGGTCACTGCATGAATAAGATTTGTTATGTAAGCACAATTTAACCAGTGTGTACTAATGAACATCTTGACTGTAGTCTGAAATTGTAAATTTGTAGCGAGTGCTGTTTTTAGACCTCCTGGTGATGTAAACAAAACATGGTGCCTCACTCCAAGAAATTGACAGATGGTCAGAAGCAAATGATAATTCAGTTAGCCGAAAAAAACTTTAGTGTTGAACAAATATCTGAAATAACTGGAATACCATGTTCTACAATTCATAAACTTCTGAAATAGTGTAACCAAAGGGAGTCCATAGAAAATAAGAAATAAGTGGGAGACCAAAATCCATGAGCAAATGGGGTGATCATGTACTTTCTCATCTTGCTCATTGCTTATTTTGACAATTGTAGACAATCTCTGCAGGACCTGACTAGCATTTAATGAGTTGGTCAATGTTCATGTTTCTGAAAGAAATGTGAACAGAAGATTCAAGAGTTTAGGATTCAGATGTCCTATAAGGAAGGAAACTATAACTTCTCAGCAGACTCATTCATAACATATTTCATGGTTTAAAGAGAGACATAACTGAACAGTTGAAAATCAGTAGTCACGAGTAATTTTTAGTGATAAAACTAAAAGTTGTTTTTGGCAAAGATTGAAAGTTTATGTTTGGAGAAAACCTGACAAAGAATAGCAGCCAGAGTATTTTGGTCTCTGTGGTGCATATTTGCCATTTGGGAATATTTGGGCAATGTTTTAGAGGGTGCATTACCTCCAGTGGTGTTGGAAATCCTATCCCAGTGGTGTGAAAAATTGAGTCTGACGAATGTATCTGCATCTTTGAAAATTTGTGGTCAGGTATTGTACGAGAGTTTCCAAATGTTGAATAGATCTTTTAGGAGGATACTTGTTTGGTCGAGGTTTATAGGGGATTAAAACAAAGGAATAATGATAAAACACTGAA
Source organism: Margaritifera margaritifera (assembly GCA_029931535.1). NCBI lineage: Eukaryota > Metazoa > Mollusca > Bivalvia > Unionida > Margaritiferidae > Margaritifera > Margaritifera margaritifera. Next base: position 1,397,915 of record JAQPZY010001165.1, read on the forward strand.
TCCTTTGCCTGGCCATCACACCCCCATACCTCAATATTATTGAGAATATATAGCAAACAATTAAAAAGCTTGAAAAAGACTACATGAAATCAAATATAGGTCGAATCACATCAATTTTGTTGTTGACATTTCAGACATATCCGTCTTAACCAGAGAACTTTCTGACTTCATACCTAAGCTATTACAAGTTCTGATAAGAACCAAATATTAGATGTGTAAATACCATTAGATGTGTAAATACCATTAGATGTGTAAATACCATTAGATGTGTAAATACTATTAGATTTGTAAATACCATTAGATGTGTAAATACCATTAGGTGTGTAAATACCAAATATTAGATGTTTAAATACCATTAGATGTGTAAATACCATTAGATGTGTAAATACCAAATATTAGATGTGTAAATACCAAATATTAGATGTGTAAATACCATTAGATGTGTAAATACCGTTAGATATGTAAATACCATTAGGTGTGTAAATACCAAATATTAGATGTGTAAATACCATTAGATGTGTAAATACCATTAGATGTGTAAATACAATTAGATGTGTAAATACCATTAGATGTGTAAATACCATTAGGTGTGTAAATACCAAATATTAGATGTGTAAATACCATTAGATGTGTAAATACCATTAGATGTGTAAATACCATTTTCTTTCATATTTTTGAGGAGATTCTTCTGAAATAGCAAGATGTTAGTTTTCCTCATCTGACGGCTACTCTCTTTTGACCTGGTACTGTGTATTTTGTACAACTTGAGTTGTTGCATTGAAACTGTACTTTACTTTCTCAGATCACAGTGACCTTGATCTTGACCTGCCAAACTTCCAGACAGTGTTGGTTTTTTTTTTGAGACTCCGAAAGTGTTTTGTGGTCCCCTGTGGGGGTCAGAGTGTGTAATAAAAAACAATGCTGTACATTTGAGAATAAGTTACCTACTCATATAAGCCTATAGAAAATTACTGGAAATTCAAATTTGAATAGAAGAAAATAAAATGTTTTCTTTGAAGCATTTAATGCACTTTTAAACAAAAAATAGTTGGTACACTTAGCAAAGTCAAATATTATCACAAACCCAAACATACACACACATAGTAATTAAATAAAAATTTTCAGGAGTGTGGAAGAGCTGGGATTTTCTTTGCAAACAGGATTTTTTGTTTTTCTTTTATTTCAAGATAATTTTTTTCAACTATTTAGGTGGATAGAATTAGTTTCTTTTTCTACAAAGCAGAGGAAGAATAATTTTGAAAGCTCTTTGGTAGCAGGCAATTTTTTCCTAACCCCCCTGAAAATGAAGTGCTCAGTACCTAACCAGATGCAGACTTTGTTACTCTCAGTGGTTCAATGTGGAATTTGTAGGTGATGGAAGTGTTGTTAGTGTTCATTTTTGCACTCATTGGAGACTGAATGGTACTGTTGTTCCAGTGTTGCAAGGTGTTACTATATCAACAGATGTCATTCGCTCCAGAATGACAAATGTCCATATGGTGTTTACAGTGTGTGCAAAAAATAAAATTCAGCCCCTTGCTGCTGTGGTACGTCACAAAGTCTAACTCGTCAACCAGGAGTTCTGAAATTTAGTTTTGCAGAGATTTGCTTACTTCATTCTTTCCAGAATCACAGCTGCATTTCGATATTTTGCTTTTGAAAATGAATATCACTTCCACACTATTCCAACTAGAAAACTAATCATGTTTTGCATTTTATATATGGAGTAAAATCTAACTTAAAAGAAACATTGCCACTGATCATGAACTTGCCAGTAATCTTTAATAAAGATTGCTTAAACATTCTCAATCAAGGCAATGAAGTGTAATAGCATTTGTTTCTTCAACACACATCCCTTTGAATTACCTGACTACAAACAAATTTGGTTGTTCCACTTAGTGTTCTTTTGCAGATTAGCCTATTAGGCTCTCCCACAGAAGTTCTCAAAAGACTCTTCAACACAAAACCACCCTAGTTATTGTCAGTCAGTTAGATAATCTGTGCAATGGTGGTTGTTTATCTCTGATTGCCGTTACCATTTAATTGCCTCTGTGACAACTGTATAAACTGCCATGTGGTGATAATTTTCAATAAGCATTAAGCATAACTGTACTGTTATGCAGGCTACAGGTCACAGGCATATATTGTGGCATCAAGAAAAGTTGCTCTCTTTTTATTTTATAACCATGTGAGGGAGTTTAGGAGTACAAATTGAGTTTTTTGTGTGACATGTTCTGGCAGGTATGCCTTTCACCCGCAGACTGCTAAACCAATAGGCTTCTCAGTATCTTGACCCCAAAATTAATAGGATTATTTTTCTTCTGTGTGGCAACTCGAAAGTTAAGTGAAAGAATGTAAAATGGAACTGGGGTTATCACACAGAAACAAATTGCTAACCGATAGATGGAGGAATGGAATGATGGACACAGGCATAAATTATTCATTCCACTTTATGGCAGACATAGAAAAAATGTATGGAAAAATAAATTATATTTGCTGTATTTATCAGTACCTACTTGCACATATCTGTTCCAAAAAACACACAAAAAAAAAAAATGTCCAGGGTTTTTAGATATTCAGATAACGTACAAGAATACTAAAGACTTTTTCTCTTTTACAATTTCAGACAAGGAATACTTGCTGATCTGTATCCAGAGTGCAAATGAATAGGAGACCTCGGTGTTCTTTCTGCTTTTCATTACAATTAGAAGCTTTTAAATTTTGTCATTGGAACTGTTATTGGTCATTTATTATACACGTATTCATATGTCATTTTGTGAAATTTTTTTAAAAAACTTTTGGTGAAGGTGAAGATTAAAGCTTCTAAGGACAAGATAAATGTACATTACTGTGTTTTGCAAATCAGTCTCCTAAGTTGATGAAAAAATTAAACAGTGATAATCATTCAGTTTAGAATTGCAATGTATTGGTTACTGTTAAGATATCTCGTATTTTATGTAATTCATCATGTTTCTGATATTAAATTAAGATACATTATTTACATTTTTGTTTGTCTTTTATTATTGTTTCCTAGACCAAGAAGTGCAAAGAGATATTACATTTTCATCCACCTGTCAGTCATTCTTATATACTTATTCACTCAATAATTTAATGAGACTTTGTGTACTTGTATTGCATCACTAAAACATGCATGTTGTGTTTTACTCAATCTGATTAAGATTAGATCTGCACAGACATAAGCTATGTGGCAATCTGACAGGCTTTTTATATACATGTAATTAGCACATGTATACATGAACATTTATGTTTAGTTTTAATACATGCCAAAGGACTCAACTGATTTTAAGAATTCTGAAAGATGGAATTTGATTGGCTGATAGTAAGGCCACCAAAATATGTATCAGAAATACCCTTGAATTGGGTAGTGAATGGATGAGTTGTGTCCCCTATCATTCAGGTGTACCTGTGCAGTTTGCATACTTAATGGAATATAGCTAAAGCTTCACAGAATATATATAGTATAATCAGTCTTAACCCACTTCTGACTAGTTCCTTGCATTTTCATCGGTCAAAGGGAGTCACATGAAGATATAGTATAAAACCATACCGGGTCGGTAGGAAAAATACCAGGTCAGAGTAATGTGACATCATGAACTGTCATTTTGTCATGAAGTCGTTCAACATTTCTTGACCATGCTTCCACATAATAATGATTGGAAGTAATGTGCACAGAGATCATCAAGGTCATCAGTGGGGTAAATTTGTTGCATGGTGTGTTAGTGAGCTGGTATAGAATGATACAGTCGGTAGAAAAAACCTGAACTTGGTGCAAGTGCCTCACCTGGCAAGTTTATGCTGACATGGTATCATTTCATATAGGGTCACTAACAAACCATCTAACTAACGATACCCTACAGTCATACCCTCCAATACTAAGCTGATAAAAGAATGTGCATCTAAGAAGCCCCCAATATGGATACATTCAAAAGTGTATAGACAATAGGTTTATGTTCAAAATTGAAATAGTGTACAAAGTAATCTTTTCATGCCAATGATTTTATATGTTCAGTATTAGAGGATAGGTTTGTTTATGTTATTATGGTATATAGAAATATTGGATTAACTTGCATATTGGGTATGTACTATTGCTGGGTAAGGGAGATAACCTGGCCTCGTATTCACAGAACTCGTAAACTTAAGTGTACACAAACTTATATTCTTTATATTTTATGATAAACATACTCAGGAACATGCAGGTATTTTAAAGTCAAATTTTTTATAAGTTGAAAATATTTTATAAGTATGGAGGCTTGGTACAAAATAATTTAATAAATATTAAGTCGTGCAAGGGAACAATGTTCCTGTACATTTCCAAATTAAGCAACAAGTGCATGTTCATTATATCTTGTGTATGTTACATTTTAAAATGTGTGATCAATAGAGGACCTCCAACAAGATAAGTTATATCTAACTAATTGAATTTATTAGTAAAACCTATTAGTTTTAGATGGGTAACATTCTTTGTCTTCTTTTTCTTCCATGTGAATGAGATATCCCTATGGGACAGAATCTGGTTTCTGAAAATGAATGGTAGTTGATGAGGAAGAAAGTAATGGTTTTGGTAATTTTTTATTGATGATATCTTATACAAAAAAAATATCCAATACAACAAAATTACAAAATTTGGCCTGTTTTAATACTTAAGTTAAAACAATGACAATGTATGAGATTTCTCTCTGACAAAAACATCAATGATATGTACTAACCTTTGTAAATCTATGACTTACCTTGGTATTTGTCTTTCTAACAAAAACATTGACAATATGTACTAACCTTTGTAAATCTATGACTTACTTTGGTATTTGTTAAGCCCACCTTTGTAAATCTATGACTTACCTTGGTATTTGTCTAGCTCACCTTGGCCGAAGCTTGACATAGCAATCAATTTGGTGTCCATGTGCTTATGTGTGTCCATCTACTCCTTAGATTAACCTTAAAGTTTTTTTTATTTTTCAGTAATGTGGTCAGTTTCATAAGTACTGCTGGCCACAGAGTTATGTTACTTGGTATGTGGATACATCCTGATATATGTACAATACCAATATAACAAAAGTTTGGGGCTGGGTTCAACATGAATGCCTTGGCCAGCTTCCTTTTTTTATGGTGTTCACTAAAATTTTGATATGATAATCATACAAAAAACCCAAAACAATTGTATCAATTTTCATGTTAGCATTTACAGTGTATACTAAAATTCAACATAGCAGCTGAAGTATATTTCCCATCTCTGAAATGTTCATTATGTGGATTCCTAAGTAGTAGGTAAAAAAATAGCCAGTGGAAGGATGCTCAGGCAAAAGTTTCACCAAACATGGATAGTTCTATTTGAAAATCTTAGAAAAATGCCTGTAACAAAGAAGCATCTTGATACCAGCAAAATGTAACATATTTACTTCAGGTCCATACAATGAAAAGAAGCATCTTGATACCAGCAAAATGTAACATATTTACTTTACAATGAAAAATGGTATCACAGAAACTAGGCATCTCATATTTACTGTATACTTACATTTTTCTACACTTGCGTAACTAAGTACTAATTCTGTTGCACTAAAATTTCTTGAGTAATACAAATAAGACTCAAATTCAGAACTGAAATTTATAAACCAAATTTTGCTCAAACTGAAACCATAATATTTTCCAGAATAATTTGGCCTTACAATAGTTGAAGGAAGGAAAAATGTAGTGCCATTGTCATTTGCTGCTTTGAAAGTATATAAAATCTGAAGCTTTCTGGCATGCATACATGTGTTATCCATTGCACACTGGCATGCATACATGTATTATCCTTTGCACACTGGCATGCATACATGTATTATCCATTGCACACTGGCATGCATACATGTATTATCCATTGCACACTAGCATGCATACATGTATTATCCATTGCACACTGGCATACATACATGTGTTATCCATTGCACACTGGCATGCATACATGTGTTATCCATTGCACACTGGCATGCATACATGTATTATCCATTGCACACTGGCATGCATACATGTGTTATCCATTGCACACTGGCATGCATACATGTATTATCCATTGCACACTGGCATGCATACATGTATTATCCTTTGCACACTGGCATGCATACATGTGTTATCCATTGCACACTGGCAAGCATACATGTATTATCCTTTGCACACTGGCATGCATACATGTATTATCCATTGCACACTGGCATGCATACATGTGTTATCCATTGCACACTGGCATGCATACATGTATTATCCTTTGCACACTGGCATGCATACATGTATTATCCATTGCACACTGGCATGCATACATGTATTATCCATTGCACACTAGCATGCATACATGTATTATCCATTGCACACTGGCACACATACATGTGTTATCCATTGCACACTGGCATGCATACATGTGTTATCCATTGCACACTGGCATGCATACATGTATTATCCTTTGCACACTGGCATGCATACATGTGTTATCCATTGCACACTGGCATGCATACATGTATTATCCATTGCACACTGGCATGCATACATGTATTATCCTTTGCACACTGGCATGCATACATGTGTTATCCATTGCACACTGGCATGCATACATGTATTATCCATTGCACACTGGCATGCATACATGTATTATCCATTGCAGACTTGAACAATTTTGTGAATCCAAGGTCAGATAATATCTGACATACATTTAAAATCTAATTCTTGTAAATATTTTGAAGCCATTTTTTAAATAAATAATTTATGTATCATCCAATTACTTAAAAAATTATTTTAAAATTATTGAATTTTCCTAAATTTTTTACATTTGCAAATTAAATATAAACCAAATGTATACTTCTTGGTGCATCATATTTGCTTGAATTCACTTTCCTCTTAAAGTTCATTAAAATGTTGTGCTAATTAAAAGTTTGTGATTTAGAGTATTAAGAAAAAAAAGTATCAAAGAATTATCAAATCAACTAGAAATACTTGAATTTTGATTCTTCAAGAATGCTCATATTTGATTGCTTAAAATTGACCATGGCTGCCATGGTAGACAGAATCTTTAGACTCCAATATGGCTACAATGATAGCCATTTTGAAAATGTTTTTCATACATTTTCAAGAACCATCAAAAGGGATATTTCTTGATTTAAGAAGCTAAGCAAGTTAAACAAACCAATATTATATTTAATGGTAAGAATCTGCCACTGATTTATTTTAATGTACAGTTAAACCTGCTATGGCCACCAACTGCTTATAAAGACTATCTGCACAGGAAGACCACATGCATAGAAAAGACACCCACATATAAAGCCCACCAGTGTATAAAAACTACCCGTATGTAAATACCATGTGCATAAAGACTATCTGCATATTAAGACTACTGGTATATGAAGATCAAGTATCTTATATTCCATAGATACATAAATAGATATTTACCTGTATATAAAGACCACCTGCTCATAAATAACATTCAAATTCAAAGACCAAGCACAGAATTATTCAAAAGAAGTTTTCAGTACTCTGGTACAATAGCACTCTTTGCCATTATCTATCAAGACTGCACATAGTTGGCAAGAATTTAAATGTAAATATAGACATGACATAAATGGATAATTATTGTTTGATTTTGTTTTGTATTCTTTCCGACTGTTTGTTCTTTGACTTGTAGACTGATATGCATGTAGTCAAATATTTAAATATTATGTTATTCCAAATGTCTGTACAGATAGCTTTTTTATTATAAGGTTTCAAAGGATTCTAACTTCTAGCTAATTTTGTTACCATCTTTCATAAAAGACTATTAATATTATTATAAAGATCACTTTTAGATGGTCTCCTAAGTGTGTGAGTGTTGTGAATAGGTCTGACTGTATGTTTCTGTATTACATCATGTTAATGTATATTTTTCTGTATTACATCATGTTAATGTGTATGTTTCTGTTTTACATCATGTTAATGTATATGTTTATAGCACTGAATTTCATTGTGTCCAACAAAGCAAACATTAAATGCAGTATCACAGACAAATCATAACTTTTAGGCAGAAACATGTGAAATAAAGAAATCACATACAAATATTTAAAAATATACAAAATAAAACCAGTCCAGTGCTTACACGAACATACAAGTCAAATTAGTTCCAGCTGTTTATAACATGAATGTATCTAACATGCACCTGTATTCAGTAGATCAATGCTATTATTCACTGGAGAGTTATAATTCTACATACATTTCTATACATTCTATGCCATTATTTAGTCACTTCCATAAACATGACATTTTTCTTTTTAATAAAAATAATGTACAATACAACATAAATTACTGAACTTCCTCAAAAAATAATTGAGAAAAAAACAACCTTGCAAATGATTCATCAGAATGGTTTGATTCAAGAATCAATTTCTTGAATTACAAATAGACATAAAAATAATAAATAATCTACAAAAATAAATAACTATATTTTTAACTATTGTTTACAAATGTTGTCAGAGCACTCAAGAAGGGCAAATGAATTAATAACTCAATCAGAACATGCTTGGGGCTTTCTACCAATCATCAATTAATAACTCAATCAGAACATGTTTGGGCTTTTCTACCAATCATCAATTAATAACTCGATCAGAACACGCTTGGGCCTTTCTACCAATCATCAATTAATAACTCAATCAGAACATGTTTGGGCCTTTCTACCAATCATCAATTAATAACTCAATCAGAACACGCTTGGGCCTTTCTACCAATCATCAATTAATAACTCAATCAGAACATGTTTGGGCCTTTCTACCAATCATCAATTAATAACTCAATCAGAACATGCTTGGGCCTTTCTACCAATCATCAATTAATAACTCAATCAGAACATGCTTGGGCCTTTCTACCAATCATCAATTAATAACTCAATCAGAACATGTTTGGGCCTTTCTACCAATCATCAATTAATAACTCAATCAGAACATGTTTGGGCCTTTCTACCAATCATCAATTAATAACTCAATCAGAACACGCTTGGGCCTTTCTACCAATCATCAATTAATAACTCAATCAGAACATGTTTGGGCCTTTCTACCAATCATCAATTAATAACTCAATCAGAACACGCTTGGGCCTTTCTACCAATGATAAAAAAGCACCTCAGAAATACTAGAGTAGATACCATTGCATATACATGTACCCTGTTTACCAAATGACATTATGTGGCATGTTACACACAATCATAGCATTCATTGTGGGCATGTTACACACCATCATAGCATTCATTGTGGGCATGTTACACACCATCATAGCATTCATTGTGGGCATGTTACACACCATCATAGTACTCACTGTGGGCATGTTACACACCATCATAGCATTCATTGTGGGCATGTTACACACCATCATAGCATTCATTGTGGGCAACTCAACTGAGATGATTATCTTGGTCACAACTTTCCCAAGTTGTTTTTTTCATCCACGAACTTAAAAGAGATCTTTCTTTTACTAAACATAATTCCATAAAAGTATCATCATGCTTGTGACATGATTCTATTTTCCTTGGTGTACTTAAGCTTGTGACATGATTCTATTTTCCTTGGTGTACTTAAGCTTGTGACATGATTCTATTTTCCTTGGTGTACTTAAGCTTGTGACTGTTCAATGCCATTTTCTGGCAATTTCCTCCTTTGTACAATGTATTACTCTATTGAAGTATTTCCAAGATGGAATTTTGTATAAAAGCCATGAGGTGCTCCAATTGCTAATAACTTTTCTGCACCACATGATGTAATTTTAACCAATCTAAATGCTTGTTACAAAAACTTAGTAAATTTTGTTAATTAATATAGGATATGACATATTTGCTTGTGTATAATATGCACCCAACTGTTGACAGCATAGACACATATCTGCCAGTGCATGATGTCGTGGCAGATAATGGATCTATGCTGATTGATTGTACATACAATATCAAGCAATATGGTCAAGTACAGTAAAGATTTTACCTCAATAATGTTGATAATGGCTGATGAAAACCAATAATTATATGTTTTCACATAATTAAAGAGGCACTGCCTGCATTTTTCAACCTCACAAAAAATTAAAGTTTGATTTGCCTTTTGGGGTTACTTTCTAAAATTTACAAACTTTGGACCTTTTTAAAATAACTGAAAGTGTGCAGTTAAGAAGTAAAAGGTATTCAGCTTGTTTAAAATATTTAAGCATGACCCAGAGAAAAATTACTTATTTACAGCTCAACTTGTCCCAGCTATGATGAAATTGTCTGCCTTGCCCCCCCCCCCCATCTCAATCAGTCAATGCTTTAAATCTGAATTTTCTGAGAGAAATAGGGGAAGTGACAGAGAGAAAAGTAAAAAAAAAAGAAAATGCCTGGGTAGGCAGTTTGGCAGGTAGCCAAGTCATAAATTTGTATGTGAAAGATGAAATATAAGTGGGACTTCAACAAAATATTAGCTGGAAAAATATCTTGCTCTGATTTATAGCAAAATAGCACCAAATTATATCCATTATATTATTTAAAATTTTTTTAAATATCTTGACATAAAATAAAATATAATACCTCAGCTCAAAAGATAATTGCAACCAGTGCTCTCCTGAAAATCTATGGATGATTCTCAGTCTAATAAAGGAATACATGTACTTAACACATTTATTTACCCTAGTAAAAAAACTAGCTTTTTTTAAAATCCGAACATTTTTCTAAAAGTTGGATTTGGCCTGAATGATTTTTGAAACTTCCCATTCAGCCGCCATGTTGGCATACATGACACATGTCAAACATGTGATCAAAGGTTCATAAATATAATTATAGTTGTAATATTCAAAATTAATTTGTGACAAATACAACTTTTGTAAAAAAAATAATAAAATTTTGTTCAATTATTTTGTCATGTAAAATTAAAACATGCTTTTAATATCATTAAATTCATAACAAGATAACTCAGGAATTTCCGTACATTCCTTACTGACTGAAACTACCGAAATACTGGTACAGTGAAAAAGTACCGTGGTATGTACCAACGGAAAAAAATACCACGGTAAACCAGTATACCAGTAATACCTCACACCTCTAGTAGAGATTCATTTGTGACATAAACCCTTTGGATAATATTTGGTATAACTGTGTAGATATTTCTTATTTTAATTTATCAATAGTATTACCCTGATCACTTAATTGACCTACCAACTATACCTTTAACATTAACACCTTTAATTACTCATTTGCATTGACCTATCAACTATACCTTTAACATTAACACCTTTAATTACTCATTTGCATTGACCTACCAACTATACCTTTAACATTAATACCTTTAATTACTCATTTGCATTGACCTACCAACTATACCTTTAACATTAACACTTTTAATTACTCATTTGCATTGACCTATCAACTATACCTTTAACATTAACACCTTTAATTACTCATTAGCATATCAACTTCTGTAACAACTGAGATTTTATTGTGAAAATGTGCATGCATACTTGAACAATACTACCGAGTCAACACTTAACATTTTGTCAGAATTGGAAAAAAATAGAAAAGTTATAGCAATATGAATTCTGCATGGGCAGAAATGTCTAGATGCGAGTTAAGTCAGCAATGACTGACAAACAAGCAGTACAAAGTGAAAGATGATTATCTAACAAGTGTCAGTTAACTTGCAGTCTAATTGGTCAGCAGTTTAATGGAATCACCAATCAGCAGCATTTGATTGACAGTGGCCTATAGGTCAAGAGTAATTAGTGTTTTCTAATTAAATATGACTGAAATGTAGAATTTTTTTAGATGTTTATTACAATACTAGACATCTAAAAACTAACTTTGAAAAGTTAATGATTAGTGAAATAAATTTGATTTCAGATAATGAAATCAGTACAATTACCTATTTGCCATATAATTTCTGGAATTCTCTAGTTGAATAGTTCATGGTTTTATCACACACATTCTGATATGACAAATCCATGCAATTACAAAAATGATGCAAATAATCTCATTACAATTCACATCGCTGAAAAATGATGACTTAAACAAATAACTGATTCAAACAAATGACTTAACAACAAAGCGCACTAATAACAGATTTGAAATACAATTTAATGCTGCATATAACATTTTAAAATTATACTCTAATTGCTATGTACAGTACGCTTCAGTGGAAAGCATATACTTTCCCTCTCTCTCAAAATTTGCACTCAAGAGTATAAATTGAAACAGAGATCTTACACAAAATTGCCCTATATTCCAGGCTCTAAGATTCACAACCTTACAGCTGTGTTAATAAAAAAACCACAAAAAACAAATGCAGCTTTAATTGTTTTCTTTCCTTTTTTTCCTTTTTTTTCTGATGTTGGTTACTTGTATATACAAGTGAATCTGTTGACTGTGCACATGTTCACTGTATAATGTAATGTGTATGATTAGTCTAATAAAAAAAATAGATAACATGGTCTGCCACCATATGATGGCTTAATGACCAGTCTAATCAAGGAAAGGAAGATACCATGGTCTGCCACCGTATGATGGCTTAATGACCAGTCTAATCAAAGAAAGGAAGATACCATGGTCTGCCACCATATGATGGCTTAGTAAAACAGTTTTCTTACATACCATATTCATAGATCCAATCATACTGGGTGAATTTTATTTTTGAGATTGTTTCTTAATTTATCAAATAACTTTAGTTTTTGGCTTATCATTACTGAATGGAATGTGAATTTACATAAAACATACTCCCATTTGTAATGTGGTCTTGTATAAAGCATAACTATTATTATGTTGCCTTCCTTATAATGTACTCCATGATAATGTGGATTTGTTCTAACCAAATATTTGGCGTGTAACTTGATATTAATAACATTCTCAATGAGTTTGATTTTCAACATTCCAAGTCATCATTTTCAGGAGTTATGGCCCTTTACGCACATTTTCCTAACTTTTATTCCCAAATATAACTTTAATAAGTATTGTTCAAACTGAGCTAAATTTGGCATGCAGCTTTATACTGATCAGACCTTGAATGAGTTTCATTTCCAGTAATCTACACGTTCATTTACAGGAGTTATGATCCCTGATTCGCCTCCTTCTAAACTTTGGTTTCTGCAGCATAACTTTACCAAGGATTGTCAGATGTCAACCAGATTTGGAGTGCGATTTTATACTACTTAGATCTTAAATGAGTTTAATTTTCAGATGTTTACTGCAGTAATCGTCCATTATTTCTGGTTTGGTTTTTTGCACAGGATCATCCGGGATTTCGAACAAATTTTATGTGCAACTTAAAATTGTTTAACTCTTGAATGATTTTGATTGCCAGCATTTTATATTATAAGTTTGAAGTGTTATGGCCAACTACTACTGGAAACACACCCTTTTCTTTCCACAAAGCTTTTCTATTTAAGGCAGTGCTGAACAAATTGTTGCAAGCATGGCCCACTGCAATGCACATATATAACATCTGTACTTGATCCTGTAAATAGCTTGATAATGAGGCATGAGACATCACTGTACATATAGTGTGTATAAGCCAATACATTCTGGACATATGCTGTTGAACACATGCAACAGTCAGGCCAGCATGAGACACTGATGTAGTACAGTATGTCTTAGTTTACCTTTCTGGAAGCATGTGATATGGGCTTCAAACAAGTTGGCTTCAGTAACATTATGGCAGTCATATACAGTGATAAAAAACATGGAGCCACTATCCTAAAACACCCATGGGAGATCACTCTTGTAATACTGTGAATGCATTATTTTCATGGATATCAATTTTCATGGTTTTGTGAAAATTTCCAAAATAAAATGTTGTTTTCATTTGTACAACTGTACTGTACTTAAATTCATGGATTAGTGAAGGTCATCCTATAGTCATCACAGAAAGATGACTTTTCATGGTGTCTTTGAATTCATGGTTGGTAGTACATGTAACATCAAAATTCATGAAAATTGGTAACCCAGAAAAAAGTGAATTAATGTCAAGTTTCATCAATTTTCTACAATTGTTTTTCCATCTGCCTTTTTGCTTAATGCTGCGATGCCTGAGATTGCAAGGTAAGAAAGCTGTGCATTATAGATGATATGACTTTTGTACTAACAAGGAGGCCAGGGCCTGCATGTACTCCTTTATAATGAGGGAGTACTGTACTTCATTATAAGGCATTCTCACTATAAGACAATATACCATATGGCTCTCATGGACAACATTATAATGTATGTATCATGTACTTCATTACAAGGTAGTATACTCCATGGCTCCCATGGACAGCATTATAATGAGGGCATACTGTATGAATGATGTACTTCATTATAATGAGGGCATACTGTATGAATGATGTACTTCATTATAATGAGGGCATACTGTATGAATGATGTACTTCATTATAATGAGGACATACTGTATGAATGATGTACTTCATTATAATGAGGCATACTGTATGAATGATGTACTTCATTATAATGCATTGTCACTATAAGACAGCACACTCAATGGATCCCATGGATTATAAGCATGGTATTGAGGGAATACTGTATGAGGAGCTAATTTAACATCCTGCCTGAACCAGCTGTCTCTTACTTATCAAACTGCTCCTAGATTACGTTAGTTGAAAACATCACTGCATGCACTGATCAACTGAGCCTTGGGTCAGCCTCATTTTGAGTTATCACTAAAGTCACTGTTGCACTGAATTTTTAAGGGGAAACAAATGTTTATAAATTAAAATGAAAAGTCTAAGATCTGTAAGTTAAAGCTTTAAAATTACTATAATTTCCAACAATTCTTCTGAGTTCTTTAAAAAATGAGGTAAAACCGGGCATTTCTGCAAAATTCTTGCATGCAGAAATCAACTTGTGGTGGCAAGGGCATTTCAAGAGAAGCAATTTGCCAACTTGTATGTTAGAAAGCATCAAGGGTACATCTGCATGTCCAATATCAGCATCTAGTTTATCATACATTTTATAATCACACTATTTGCAGAAGAAAAATCTATCAGTATATCTACCTACTGTATATACTCAGTTATAAGTTGCATAGACCCATATCTGCTGTTACATAATGCACTGGCAGATCTGGGTCTATGCAGTTTGATAAGATTAATAATTAGAACAAGCAACATAGTCCTTAATCTGCTGGTGCAATCTGCAATGGCAGATCAGGGTCTATGTTGTTTGCAGTAGGACCAGACTTATAAGTGAGTATATAAGGTAAACATTAGCATAGGATATATTTATTTTATACTTGTCGCAGTACATCATCTGTAAGTCCATTTGCCTCTGCGATCCTGTCCAACATTTTGTGGTATGTGTTGAGATCTTCCATGAAAAATGGAATCCGTGTGTTTTTAAGGTCGGCACAATCTTTAAGCATGTCAATATCCTCAAAGGCGATTTTTCCAAGTCTGACCAGCAGGTGAAAATCCAAAACTCTACGATGTTTTAAAATCTGTAGTGCTCCTTCCAAGTACACCTGATCCTTGCAGAAAGCACCTGGTAAAGATATTCATGTATACATGTACTAACCCCAGACTATTCCTTTATACATGTACTAACCCCAGACTATTCATTTATACATGTACTAACCCCAGACTATTCATTTATACATGTATTAACCCCAGACTATTCTTTTATACATGTACAAACCCCAGACTATTCATTTATACTTGAACTAACCCCCAGACTATTCATTTATACATGTACTAACCCCAGACTATTCATTTATACTTGTACTAACCCCAGACTATTCATTTATACATGTACTAACCCCAGACTATTCATTTATACTTGAACTAACCCCCAGACTATTCATTTATACATGTACTAACCCCAGACTATTCTTTATACTTGTACTAACCCCAGACTCAAAACGAATATGATAATATCTTGTTACAAGATAGCATTATGTTAAATAAAGTTCACCACATCATTGTTTCTATAAGTATTTCCTCTAATGTGTAACAAAACTTATTAGTAATTGCCTTTAGTCAAATATATAAATTATTTCTGAGAGGCTTATTAAACAAAAGGTTCAAGTTAGTGCAAAATCATTCTGTTAAGCCATTTTTAAAAAGTTGTTCAAAAATTGTTCCATTTTTAGTAACAGTGACTATACTTACTAGCATATCGGCATCATTTGTTAGTAACAGTGACTATACTTACCAGCAGATCGGCATCATTTGTTCAAACTTGAAATGTCTTGATGCCAGGATGCTTTCTATTTAATTTTGTCAAATTCTATTGAGTGATTATTGAGTTATCTGCACAGTTAAATTCTTGAAACTTGTTTTTAATTCAAGTTTTTTATTTTTACAAATTTGCTTCTTTCATAAATATGTACAGTGCTCCCCTCCCCCTAGTCCCTTGCCACTCACAGTTACTGCCAATAAATTTGAATGTATCAATTCAATTGCTCTTTAATTCCTCTTTTCATTTGCCACCCTTGCTATCTGCCATCCATCAAGCCTAATCAATGTACAAATGATATATAAATAATAATAACAAACCTTGAACATCCACCATGTTTGTCTACAGTAAATAACACCCACCATGTTTGTCTACAGTCAATGTGATTAGTATTATCCAAACTTGGTTTCTACTTATCTTGAGAAACCAATAGTGCATGGCACAGTTCCTAATGATGGTGAATGTCTCGCTTGACTGCCCTCAAAACCATTCATGATAATAGCCAGTGTAACTAAATGCTAGCAACAAAGATCACTGCAATTAGATTAATTAAAAGAAAGCCAATGTAAGCTTGAGTAAAACTGTTGTCTTATCATTTTCTGTAAATCAGTCAGAAGCTTAACTCAATTAAACTTCATTTTATTGATCCATGCATCATTTTTTAATGTTCCAACTTCATCTTATTGATCCATGCATCATTTCTGAATGTTCCAACTTCATCTTATTGATCCATGCATCATTTTTTAATGTTCCAACTTCATTTTATTGATCCATGCATCATTTTTTAATGTTCCAACTTTATTTTATTGATCTATGCATCATTTTATAATGGTCCAACTTCATTCTATTGACCCATGCATCATTTTGTATGGTCCAACTTTATTGTATTGATCCATGCATCATTTTTTAATGTTCCAACTTCATTTTATTGATCCATGTATCATTTTTTAATGGTCCAACTACATTTTATTGATCCATGCATCATTTTTTAATGGTCCAACTTCATTTTATTGATCCATGCATCATTTTTTAATGGTCCAACTTCATTATTTTAATCCATGCATCATTTTTTAATGTTCCAACTTCATTTTATTGATCCATGCATCATTTTTTAATGGTCCATTTTATTGATCCATGTATCATTTTTAATGGTCCATTTTACTGATCCATGCATCGTTTTTTAATGGTCCATTTTATTGATCCATGCATCATTTTTTAATGGTCCATTTTATTGATCCATGCATCATTTTTTAATGGTCCATTTTATTGATCCATGCATCATTTTTTAATGGTCCATTTTATTGATCCATGCATCATTTTTTAATGGTCCACTGGTTGAATTTACTTGTGTTTATCTATCTAATCTATCTATCTATCAAATGAACCTCGATCATCTGCCATCCTCAATCACTTGTATGAAATTGGGTTGGTAATCAAGGATTCACTGTATTATAATTTTAAGAATTTTCCAGATACTAACTGAACTTTCACAATTAATTACCATAGTTATCTCTCAAGAGTAATGTGTAATAAGTAGGTACCAATATCTCAAAATGATGTTCTAAGAAAGGTAACACAGACTCAATGCTTCCTATTTGTAAACAATTATGGGTATACAATTTTCCATTACTAAAATTATCTGCCTACCTGACAGAGATGTGTCCTTTTGTCCCCTTTTAGCCCTTATACAGTAGTCCCATCTCACATTAGGGTCACTGACAAACCTTCCAAGGTCTCTGAATAGCTCCTAGAACAAAATACCAGTACATTAAGCATTCTTCAGTCAGAAAATATAATAATATAATTAAAGTGACAAGGCTCAACAATTTTCCAAATCAGATGGTGCAGCCATTTATCTCTCTTCATTTAGGAAATAAAATGAGAAAAGAAAATGAAAAGATCTGGTAACCCAGATTAAACTCAGTGATCCAGAGAATATATTAGGGCCTTCTAATACGGAACTGTAGGCTCTAAGATTTCTTTTTCTCATCATCGATACATTTTTATCATTGAATCATTCATAATTATTCTTCAATATTTTTTGTTATGTTGTGACAAAAATATAATCATAATATCAGGGATCTACCTGAATTCAGAACATATCATAATAACATGTAGTATTCCCTGGGCATGCTTAATTCAGAACAAGTCATAATATCATGTAGTATTCCCTGGGCTAGCTGAATTCAGAACAAGTCATAATATCATGTAGTATTCCCTGGGCTAGCTGAATTCAGAACAAGTCACAATATCATGTAGTATTCCCTGGGCTAGCTGAATTCAGAACAAGTCACAATATCATGTAGTATTCCCTGGGCTTGCTGAATTCAGACCAAGCCATAATATCATGTAAGAGTCCCTGATCTACCTGAATTCAAAACAAGTCATAATACCAGTAATATGTAGTAATTCCATGGACTACCTGAATTCAGAACAAGTCATAATATCATGTAGTAGTCCCCTGGACTACCTGATTTCAAATTAATGGCCTTGACCCTGCATTCTGGTAGCCCTGGGTTCTGAACACAAGAACTGTTTGACTCTGACCCTGAGTGATAAGGAATTCTTCTTCAATATGCATACATGTATTTGTTTCAAAAGAAATTTCTGTCACTGGAAAAACAATGCAGCCCCACTTTTTTGCTTGAGCAGCCAAGTATAGGATGGAAGAATTTGGGCAGGTTATGCTTGAGCAGCCAAGTGTAGGATGGAAGAATTTGGGCAGTTCAAAGAAGAATGCTAAATAGGGGCAAGTATTATCTTCACTGATGTATAACATGCACCTAAATGCAAACAGTGTAGACCTGGATATGCTGGTATAAATCTGGGCCTTCTCTGTTTGTGTTTAAAGACACATAAAACAATCAGCTTAGATCCAGATCCACCAGTGAATTATATGATGGCAAATCTGGGTCTAATGGTTGTTAGTCGAGCTGTGTGCATGTTGTACAAGACGAAATATGATCAAATAAGTATTGAAAAATGACAGAAGGAAAAATCAGGCATCTGATATTGAGTTTCCACCATCAACCAATCAGAAATAAGCTTTAAAAAGTAACATCATTTGTGATTGGCTGAAGCAAAATCTCAAGCTGAAACTCAAACTCAAGAGTTGTATGGTTTCCAGGCCATATCTGAATAAAAGAGGTTGTTGAGGAAAGGAAAAAGTTCTTGGAGGTAGGACTGTATACTTAAATAAATTAAGTACAAGTATCATGTGAATAATTTGTATAAACATTCAAATTTCTTCAACCTGAGAATGTGCTATCGTGGTTTCATACGTAACATATGACTCATTTTAAATAAAGACAAAAGAGAACTAAAAATATTTATACTAGGTAAAAACTCTGTATACTAAAAGTTTATATACAGGTACAGGTACTATTACACTACTTATACAGGTACTATTACACTGTACTTATACAGGTACTATTACACTACTTATACAGGTACTACTACACTACTTATACAGGTACTATTACACTGTACTTATACAGGTACTATTACACTGTACTAATACAGGTACTATTACTCTGTACTTATACAGGTACTATTACACTGTACTAATACAGGTACTACTACTCTGTACTTATACAGGTACTATTACACTGTACTTATACAGGTACTATTACATTGTACTTATACAGGTACTATTACACTGTACTTATACAGGTACTATTACACTGTACTTATACAGGTACTATTACACTGTAATTGGTTACGTTTATACAGTTACTATTGCACTGTACTTGGATACGTTTATACAGGTACTATTACATTGTACTTGGATACGTTTACACAGGTACTATTACACTGTACTTGGATACGTTTATACAGGTACTATTACACTGTACTTGGATACGTTTATACAGTTACTATTACACTGTACTTGGATACGTTTATACAGTTACTATTACACTGTACTTGGATACGTTTACACAGGTACTATTACACTGTACTTGGATACGTTTACACAGGTACTATTACACTGTACTTGGATACGTTTATACAGGTACTATTACACTGTACTTGGATATGTTTACACAGGTACTATTACACTGTAATTGGTTACGTTTATACAGTTACTATTACACTGTACTTGGATACGTTTATACAGGTACTATTACACTGTACTTGGATACGTTTATACAGTTACTATTACACTGTACTTGGATACGTTTATACAGGTACTATTACACTGTACTTGGATACGTTTATACAGGTACTATTACACTGTACTTGGATACGTTTATACAGGTACTATTACACTGTACTTGGATACGTTTATACAGGTACTATTACATTGTACTTGGATACGTTTACACAGGTACTATTACACTGTACTTGGATACGTCTATACAGGTACTATTACACTGTACTTGGATACGTTTATACAGGTACTATTACATTGTACTTGGATACGTTTACACAGGTACTATTACACTGTACTTGGATACGTTTACACAGGTACTATTACACTGTACTTGGATACGTTTATACAGGTACTATTACATTGTACTTGGATACGTTTATACAGGTACTATTACACTGTACTTGGATACGTTTATACAGGTACTATTACATTGTACTTGGATACGTTTACACAGGTACTATTACACTGTAATTGGTTACGTTTATACAGTTACTATTGCACTGTACTTGGATACGTTTATACAGGTACTATTACACTGTACTTGGATACGTTTATACAGTTACTATTACACTGTACTTGGATACGTTTATACAGTTACTATTACACTGTACTTGGATACGTTTATACAGTTACTATTACACTGTACTTGGATACGTTTATACAGTTACTATTACACTGTACTTGGATACGTTTATACAGTTACTATTACACTGTACTTGGATATGTTTATACAGTTACTAGTACACTGTACTTGAATACGTTTATACAGTTACTATTACACTGTACTTGGATATGTTTATACAGTTACTATTACACTGTACTTGGATACAGGTACTATTACACTGTACATGGATAAAAGTTATAACTGCACTTTGACCTTGAGTCAGTCACTATAATTGTTTTCAAAATTATTAAATCCTACACAGAGTTGCATGAATCTCTCCCAAAAGTTTTATAAAGCAGGTGTAAGTGGGTTGAGAAAAGCATTTTAGGGAAAGATAACTTTCACAACTTGTGATGGCATGTAAGGACTCTGTGTGTTTTATGAGTATTACACATACATGTACATGTATATACAATATCCTAATTCATTTAACTGGATAAAAAATATAGACATCTTAAAAACAATTTTAAGTGGCTTCTTAAACTTGAACTTGTTAATACTACAAATCATCAGCTTAATTAGTGAGAAAACTGAATTCCTAAAATTATCATAGAATTTCATAGTGCCAAAATTGTGCACTTCTGATCATATGCCATTTTTACAAAGTTTTAAATTGTGCACTGCCATACTTGCCATATTCCCAGTGTTGGGGTTTTTTTTAGACTCAAAGCAACGTCATCCAAATGAGAATAAGCTATCTTTTCAAATCAGCGTATAGCAAATTACTTGAAATTCAAATCTGAATAAAAGAAAATACAATCTGTTTTCTCTGAAACATGTAATATACTTACCAAAAAAAAAAAAAAAAGGTAGACTTAGCATTGTCAAATAACATCACCACAGACATCATCACAACCTCACATACATTAAATACAAAAATACACCAAGTTGCTTTCAATAGTTTAGTACTATAGTTGGTTTGACGGTAATGCAAGTGATATTTGTGTTCACAAATATGCCTACTTTTCCTACGCGAATGTGCTTCCATGTCTATGTCGGCGCAAGCAATGGCCAAAGTCGCTAAAAGTGATAAAAACCGTATGATGGTAATGAATATCCATTTCAAAAAAATGAATCTGCCAATTAAAACATTCAAGGTTTGTGGTAGTCGGCTGAGTTGCTAAAGTTTTGACCGCCAATATTGTAACGTATTTTCGAGGTTAAAGTCACACCTACAGCAGTGAAGATTTAATTTATTCTCAGGCAGAATTAATGAAAAAAGGCACTATTTTATGCAAATACACAATTTGTCATTTGACTAATGATTTAATAATTTGAAATTATTAAAATTCCATGGTGCAGTTCATTTCAGGTTAACCAGATATTCAAACATGTTAATGTTTTCACGAGTTATTTGATCACATGATAAAATGTTTATTGCAATCATGTAATGCCCAATGAAAATATGAGAAAGTTAAGGTGGCAAAACTGTCAAAGCAAATAAGATTATCTCAATATTTTTTAGCACTTCTAGTGCATTATGTACTACAATTTTCCTTTGTGGCTGTAAAATGTTGTGTCCCCCAAATCTGGAGGGTGAGGCACGCAGTGTCCCCTGACCTTTGGATCCTAGGTGCAACACTGCATTTAGAGATTGAATGGTACTGTTGTTCAATCTACCGAAATAATCATTTTTTGAATTTTATATATGGAGTAAAAATCCGACTTCAAAGCAATGTTGCCGCTGATCACAAACTTTAATAAAGATGGCTTCAACGTTCTCATTCATGCATCTGTTTGAAGTACTTGACTTCAGACAAATTGGGTTGTTCCAATTAATGTACTTCACCAATGCAAATTAGCCTAATGGGCTCTCCCTCAGCAGTGCTCAAAGGATTTGACACAACACATCACCCTTGCTATTGTAACCCAATTCAGTAAATCTCTGAAAGGTGTCTGTTTATCTCTGACCACCTTACCTTTTAATTGTCTTTAAAACAGCTCTATAAACTGCCCCGAGGATAGTTTTACATGAGCTATGAGCAATACTGTTTACTGTTTATACATACCACAGATTACGTTCATTGTGATGAAGAAATGTACATTTTTTTGTTTTTCGTGGGAAAATATATTTGTCACTAAGATTGCTGAAAATTGTGTTTTTTGAAACACGACTGTGTTGGGGGGTTTGGGATTCCAAAATTGTGTTTTTTGCGTGACACGTAGTGTTATGGCATGTATGCACTGCTCTCTATCAGACATTATTCCCTAGTAGTAAGTTTATTATCTTTAACTTTTTATGACATTTTAATGGCTGTTTTATATATTGATCATGAATTGTCAGTCCATTTGATAGGAGGAAAATCAGGCTTGGTGATCACAAACTCTGAGCTAGAGTCTGAAATTGAGTTTCCACCATCAACTAATAAATCATAAATCATCTCTGATACGAGTTTTTATGATATATAATAATTTTGGGAATTAAATTTCCTTACAATCAAATATACTTCCCTCAGCCCCACAAAAATAGTTCACTATAGAGTATCATGAAATATGGCATATATTTTGTCCAACATCATCCTTTCAGGACATTTTAGACTGTCAATATCCTAAATGTACTTGAATCAGGAAAATGTAATGATACTTGTTGGGACAACTCTTGTTGGGTCACCTTCTTTTACTGCATATCATTACAATTTGCACTAAACAGAGGTGACCCATGAAGTATGTTCTTATGATACAACATGTAAAATTATATCAGCTAACTTCAAGAACTGATCTGCTTGCTAAAACTATACCTTAAATGAGAGAAATGCAGCCTTGTATGCTGTATAGTATAGGAGGGCGGCCCGCCAAAGACATGGATCTTTTCTAAAGAGGACACTGTGCAAGGAAGCAAGACCCTCCTCTGTAGGGTTTAAATTCATTAGACCCATGTCTTTTCTTGTCTTCCAGTTATACCAGGGATGTTCCTTGTTGTTACAGCTCCTAAAGTAGTGAGTCCCTGTCCAAAAGTAATATACAAAATTATATCTGTCCTGCAAGCTTTCTAATGATGTGACTTAAATAATAAACATATCACACTATTTGCTTGTGTATGATGAACATACAACTGCAAGCAGATAAGGACTAAAATACTGTAAAATCACCCTCTTATATGGTCACCTCTACTGGACTGAAAAGATGGCTCATAGGATGGATGCTTTTCGTCAGATGAGACAAAATGATAAAAATTTACTTTTTTGGTGTTGGGCATGGTGGCCTCTGAACAGGGGATGGCATCTCTTGAGAGGGACCTCTCAACCTAGGGACAATGATCCTTAAACACTTATTTTTTAGTCTTGAGGAGGAGTGTATGCACCTATATTTCATATGTGCTTATTGTTACTGTAATTTATTCTGACAGGACGTAGATTCAAAACAACAAAATTTGCTTCAGAAGAGCAAAGTCAAGTCTTTCACACATATATGAGCTTTTTTTTGCTAATAAAATACTGTAAGGCCCATGTGCACTTATTCTGTATATGCTTATTTTTACATATGCACATACATGTACTTTACAGTTTGTTGTTGCATAATATGCTGACAGACTAGGCCCTGCAATGTTTGCATAAAATATTAAGTAGAACGAATAGCCTAGACCCACATCTGCTGGTGCATTATGGGATGGCATATATGGGGCTATGCTGATGCATTATGGGATGGTATATCTGGGGCTATGCTGTTTGCAGCTGGATTTACACATTTTTTATAGATACGTGTGGTAGCTATCAGTACAGTTATCTAATGTAGTGATTGAGGGAATAAGGAAAGTAGCTCTTCCTTTTTGGTTGGATGAGCTTGTTTCAAAAACCTTAAAACAGTATAGATATCTTGATAGTACGTATTTGTCTATAGATATCTTGATAGTACGTATTTGTCTATAGATATCTTGATAGTACGCATTTGTCTATAGATATCTTGATAGTACGTATTTGTCTATAGATATCTTGATAGTACGTATTTGTCTATAGATATCTTGATAGTACGTATTTGTCTATAGATATCTTGATAGTACGTATTTGTCTATAGATATCTTGATAGTACGTATTTGTCTATAGATATCTTGATAGTACGTATTTGTCTATAGATATCTTGATAGTACGCATTTGTCTATAGATATCTTGATAGTACGTATTTGTCTATAGATATCTTGATAGTACGCATTTGTCTATAGATATCTTGATAGTACGCATTTGTCTATAGATATCTTGATAGTACGCATTTGTCTATAGATATCTTAATAGTATGTATTTGTCTATAGATATCTTGATAGTACGTATTTGTCTATAGATATCTTGATAGTACGCATTTGTCTATAGATATCTTGATAGTACGCATTTGTCTATAGATATCTTGATAGTACGTATTTGTCTATAGATATCTTGATAGTACGTATTTGTCTATAGATATCTTGATAGTACGTATTTGTCTATATATATCTTGATAGTACGTATTTGTCTATATATATCTTGATAGTACGTATTTGTCTATATATATCTTGATAGTACGTATTTGTCTATATATATCTTGATAGTACGTATTTGTCGATAGATATCTTGATAGTACATATTTGTCTATAGATATCTTGATAGTACGTATTTGTCTGATTGAAGTTTTTTTCATTAACAAATATTTCATAAACCCCTTGAAAGATTCTCATCATACTTGACATAAATCATTTAGAACACCAGTACTAGTAAAACAATTTATTCTGCAGCATGCTTGCTTCATACATGTGATTCTACTGGTGGTAGGACAAAAATGCTGTTTTAAAGGCTGTCTGCTGCACATACCATTTATATTTGAAATCTACCACTTTTGAAAATTAGAAGATTCAAACACAATTTTTTAAGGAAAAAAAAGTATTTTTATGCCTTCTACCCAAACATTACAGAAACCAGTCATAACCAGTCTTCTGTGGACCGGAACTGTTCCATCAATGCAACTACCGGTGTAATGATGCATGCTGAGTCATGGAACATATTTGTTGAAGTTTTAGTTAAAGTTTTTTCATTTGCTTATATTTCCTTTAACCCCTTAATGGATTCTGTTCATATTATGGATGGATCATTATAAAGCTATTTGACATCCCACTCAACCTTTTGACCTTGGGGTTAATGTCACATATTTTACATCAATGCTTTGATCATGGGCTAAGCATGCAGGACAGGTTTTCTTGTTTTTTGAAGTAATTTAGACAAAGCACATATGTACTGATTTGATGACAATTATCCCCTCCCCCACCCCCCAACAAAACTTAGGTAGTCATTATACAAATATGCTTGTGTATCTATCAGCCCTGAGAAAAGTATTTGTTGGACATTTAAAACTATACCGGTAATTACTAAAATTGAGCGATACACTTAGATGAATTGTGGGCAATTTGCTCATGTAAATATACCCCAGCCTCTGTCACACCTAGCCCCATGATGGGGATGAGTCTATAGTAAAACAAAACTATGCAATTAATTCTTCTGAAAAAAGTCAGTACAGTATAATAATCGGTCAACATGCCTATCTTCTTATGATGACCATAATATATACTAAGTTTCACAGCAAACCAGTACTGAAAACTGCAAGAGTAGTTGCATTAAAAAGTACAAAATGGACAGTAACTCTCATAAAAATTGCAGGAACACATTCACTTGTCTATATGCACATCTTTTGATGGTGATCATTATATGTACTAAGTTTCACAGCAATCCGTGAAAACTCGGGAACTAGTTGCATTCATAATATTATGCTGTGTTAAGCTGCAAGACAAAAAGGACAATACTGTAGCTCTAACAAGAATTGATGGAGCGAAGTGATTTGTTGACATGCGCATCTTCAGATGATGACCACAATATTTACAAAGCTTCATGGTGATCCACTAAAAACTAAGACTATAATGTGTTTGCAAGATTTTGTTTTACACTGCAACATTTACAAACATTTCATTGTACAAAGTGATTTGTTGACATGTGCATCCTCAGGTGATAACCATAATATTTACCAAGTTTTATGGCAGTCCATCACAAACTGTAGAACTAATTTTATTCACAAGATTGTGTGATGGACACAAAAATTCCTATATACCCCTGTATCTAAAGAAGTGAACAGATGGGGGTATAAATTAACACCTGTTCATGGTATTTTAATTCCACATTCAGTTTTAAAATTATCTTCAAAGTTTATCTCAATCTGATTAAAATCAAGATCTCCTGATAATAAGTAGATCTGACAGGCACTGTCATGTTAACCTATTTAATTCCTGGTAAACTTATTTTTAGTTACCTATTAGATCAAACATTGCATTTCATGTTAGGGAGAGTTATTGTTACAAACATGATGTTCCAAATGACATTTTTCACTTTCATACATGTGAAAGTTGTGATTTGATTGGTGAACCGAATGTACAAGAGAACAAGACCTAATATTGGTGTCCATCAGATCTCTACTATGTAACATTGGTGTTGACAGAGATCTTGATTGAATCAGATTGAAGTTCATCTGGTCTGGATTTCCCAAAAAGCAGAGTTAAAACATGAGTATTAAAATCTAAAACAGGAACATGAGAAATTAGACTTTACTCTCACTAAAAATGGAAATGCTTTATTAAGAACCTGACTTTGTCTCTTGACAACCAGTCCAATTTCCATGAGTTGGGCATGGGGCTTGACATATGTTGTGGTGCAACATTCTCGCATGTTTCTCACTGTTGCTAAACGGGACGTAAAAAAATTGACATGCGCCATGGGCTCACTGGGATTTGTGCAATGAATAGAGAATAAGATGGTAAGACAGCATACATCAAGTGGAAACAACAGGTTGTTAGGCCAGCAGACCCCACACCCCCACCCACCCATTAACCCATTCAACTGGCTCAGCTGGAAATTTTCAAGTAAATAAAATGATGGTTAAAAGTACAATTCCATCCTGGACTGAACAAAATCTCTCGGAGCCCTTGTGCATCATATATGAAATGCTATTGCCACAAGCACTCTGCTTTAATACAGATGCTAAATAGGGTGTTGGCAGTATTTGTAGCTATGACAATTCAGAGAGAATGCAGATCTGCTAAGTGCTGCTTGATGTGTTTGAACATGATGGCTGTTTGGTGTGTTTGAACATGATGGCTGCTTGATGTGCAACTACCAGATGTGGCACAACCACCTGCTACCCATTGGAGATGGGCTTACAGATATGATGTGCAGCTTTTATCAGTTTCATGTTTAGTACCAAGTAAACAAGATTCTCATTCAGATGCGATCCCCCTTCCAGGCCAAACAGGATGGAATGTGATTGAAAACATCATTTACATGGTTGCCTATGAGTGCTTTTGCAATGAGTTTAAGGTTGATAAAAACTCAGACTTGTGACAGAAGCATAGCAAAAGTCAAGGTCTCGGCACTATGTATGACTATCAACCTTAAAGAGACTATCAACCAGTTGGTGCTGACTGGAACCCCCATGAGAATTCATTTGAAAGGTATGAAGTCAAAATGCACATTGACTACTTTGATACAAGGTAGCAAGGCTAAAAATGGCTTTGCATATTTCATGCTTGATAAAATTCGCAAGGCTTTACCGAAGCTGGGATAGATGATATTGTTTTGCTATACATTTGGGCTTTCTTTGGGACACAGACCCAAATGCTTGGCTAGATAGTGGGATCAGGAAAGGCCTTTAATGCGCAAAAACAGTTTCTTGCAAACATAGAAGATATGGCCGCTCATGCAGAAAATGCCCCTGAGTTGGTACATAAGTACCAGGAATTGCTTGGATACACCAGAAGCATGCTATATTACATTCTTGGGGGGCGGTCTTTACAAGTTTATCCCAAGTGACATGGAACTTAAAGTAAGCACCTATAGGGGGATATAACAATAAACTTCTTATAGCAGATGACAACGTGATGATGGGCGCCAATGTTAATGTTAATTCATTAAGTTCGCCAAGCACTGCCAATGATGCTACCATAGAAACAAGCACACAACAGCAATAGCCAACAAAGATGAAGAGGCCAGTTCTGACCTGCCCATGATGTTATAGCAAGCACAGTCTGAATGGCAGGACACCACACAAAAGGTACAGGCAGTGACTGCGAGCAAAGAAGCCAAAGACTGCAACAACAACAAAACTGCACTATTAGTGGATGGTATTGCAGTGGGGTATTTATGCCCTTATATTGTCCTAGTGTTTGCACTGCCTACTCTTGCTGATGTGAGAGTGGATAACAGCAAAGAACGCAACTGCTATAGTAATGACAAGCACCACCAAATTTCCGGCCTGCCAGCCTTATAATGGCATTGCCAGCAGTTTTTAGGAGGAATGACACAATAATACCAATAATACCAAAGCCTTTTCTCCAAGTGTTATCAGCATCCTGGCCAGCCACTCTAGCTGCTTTTTTTACCCATTCTTTTGCACTCTCTGGATGCGGAGATGTCTGAGTCTGTATGGAGGATCTGATTGATAGTCTCCCGAATCCTTGAAATTTGTGTATGGAGGATCTGATTGATAGTCTCCCGAATCCTTGAAATTTGTGTATGGTGGATCTGATTGATAGTCTCCCGAATCCTTGAAATTTGTGTATGGAGGATCTGATTGATAGTCTCCCGAATCCTTTAAATTTGTGTATGGAGGATCTGATTGATAGTCTCCCGAATCCTTGAAATTTGTGTATGGAGGATCTGATTGATAGTCTCCCGAATCCTTGAAATTTGTGTATGGAGGATCTGATTGATAGTCTCCCGAATCCTTGAAATTTGTGTATGGAGGATCTGATTGATAGTCTCCCGAATCCTTGAAATTTGTGTATGGAGGCCCTCTCAGTTAATGCTGGCAGACTCTAGCTGTGATTTGCATTTGTCTTCTAGTTTTTAATGTGATTTTATATCTCATGGCTCATCTCTTCTCTTTTCTCTTTCGAAAGGCTCGTGTTGTTTTCCACCCTGATCAGCTTCCTATTTTCTATAGTGATGTGGTATTGAGCACTGCAATATACACGAGGTTATCCAAAAGCACACTGCCTGACCTATGAACCATCACAGAGGGTCAAAATCTCTTGAATTTGGAGGCTGTCATGTTCCTGTACTGCCGCTTTTTTGAGTGCTCTCCTTGGATCTTGCTGCAGCGAGTAGCTCTGTATCTGTCATTGTGCCCACATCAGCTGACATAAAGTTTTTTAGCCTCAGCAAGCTTTTTGAGCAATTTGGCAGATAGTTCATACTTTTTTAACCCTAGCACTGTGTTGAAACTAAATCCCACTTCTTTCTGTTGTGTGGATGGGGCCAAGAATTTACTTCGGTCATTTTTATATCTTAGCAAAATTCAGTTCCTCCCCCACTTTACTTCAAGGGCACCATCTTGCTTCACCAGAAACTCAAGATCGATTGTGCATTTTCAGAGAAACCTCGAGATTTGCAGTATGCACTGAACTCAGCTAGGTGCTGTTTTAGTTCTCTTTGTGGAAAGATCTTCTTGCTTCCACCCAGCTGGCACCTTGCTGCTGCTGGCCCAAGAAGGTATTTCCATCTCTAGCTGTTCTGTTTCATTAGCTTTGGTGGTAAGTGTGGTTTCATCTTCCTTGGGCAGATTCTCTTTCTGACCACTAAAGTCAGTCATTTCAATTTCTTTAGCTATATTTCACTATTAAGCAAAGCACCCATGAGACACAATGACAAATCTTAACATATTAAAGGAAGGACACATGAACTGCAATAGCACTATGCTCTAGCAAGCTTGCTAAAGCATGTCTCAATGCTGAAACAAACTGAACCATTTTTTTCCCACCGCTGTCTGAGTCTGTAGCACCATCATTGTATAAGAGCACCATAGATGAAAGCAATTAGCTTATTGTCAGATTTCCAAACCTCACCAGAAATGATGTCATTGTGCTTGGCACCACTAGGCTGGCATTCACAATTGCTTTGAGTGGCAGCTCACCAGCCCCAGATACCAACCGTACAATTGTAAAAAAATTCGGCCGTGCCATCGTCAAAAAGATCAGTGTTAAGGTAACAATGCCACTATAATGTGTTGATGCTGGCAATACCATTGCAGATACATAGCCAATGCATCTATCACTGCTATGTTTGGGAACTGCTTCTTTGTACCACTCGACTTACAGCTGCTAAATGATCACATGCCATACTATCAGGGCGGCCTTTCAGACCACCTCACCTCTGAGCTGACATTTAACAACTATGACGGGGTGATCAAGAGCACTAATAAGGGGGCGAGCCTCGCCATCAGTGGTATCTCTCTGGTGTATGACATTGTGACCCATGCAGAACTCACACACATGATCGGATGTGCTGTGCCATCACAGGATGGTAGTGAATAAGAAAGATGATATGTGGAACATCAACCTGACCATGCTGGCAAAAGCATGAAGGAAATAGTTTTGCTCTTTTAGGATGTGACAAAAAATGCTGAGTTCATGCATGATACTGAGTATTTCTACAACCCCCTTATTAACAAATTGTCAGTGACAATCAAGGGCATCCCAAACCAGATCTAT
This sequence comes from Margaritifera margaritifera, assembly GCA_029931535.1. Lineage (NCBI taxonomy): Eukaryota > Metazoa > Mollusca > Bivalvia > Unionida > Margaritiferidae > Margaritifera > Margaritifera margaritifera. The sequence goes on from JAQPZY010001165.1 coordinate 1,429,392, forward strand.
GGGGCAGTCGAGATACCAGAAGTGGGAAGAGGCCCTAAAAATAATCGTGAGGAAGTCTGTTAAGGTCATGAAGCTGCAGGTGATTGATGTTGGTGCCTTTTACCAAAACTGGTTTGCCCTTGTCATCGTTATGAAGTAAACAGAAGACCATATGTTCCACTACAAATTGAAAAGATGTCTCAGGTGGCAGGTGTGTTAAACATGTATTTGTACATCATCATGGACACACAGCTCAACATACAAAATGGCCAATTTGTGTCAGCCATCTACTAGCCTGCTATTTAGGCAACCAAACTTTGATCACTTACAGTCACACTGATTATAGGCTGCCATGATAGAGGCAAGAGCATGTTTTCCTGCAAGCTTGTCAAATCAGCATTTAAGGAACACTTTGATTTTATAGTCATCATCTGCCCAATGATATTTTTAAACAAGGCATATGACAGACCATGGACCAATGCCAAAAAGACGCGGCAGTATTTTTGGTTAACCCCAGAATGACCTATTCTGCGCACTTATTGAAAAGTTCAAGGAAACCACCAAGCTGTTTCTACTCAATGATTGCGCCTTTCTTTCTGGTGTCTGGCATAAGGAAATGGCCCTCACTGAGTTCACCTTCATTAGTTGCCACTACAGCATCAGTGTGATGGTAATGACACAAAAATACAACACCATCGCCTGAGATTTCTGCCAGCAGACTTTGTGGGTAGCACAATTTTACTGTAAAGACAAAGACTCATTTAAGGACATGCTAAATGAGAACTATATCGTGGAAGATGAGCGGTGAGCAGAAATCAAAGAATTTCTCAAGCAGAAATGTTTCTGTAAGCCATGAATATGAAACAAACCCACCCATATCTTGCTAGCTTTGTTAGCTCATGTTCAGCAGGTGCAAGCACTAAAGTGATGTGGTGACTTCATATTTTTCTACATCCTTAGCAATGCTTTTTCACTTATAGCTTTAATCTATTTCATTGATAAGTCACTTAGAGTTAAGTGCTTGGTCAGTCATTGGAATCTAATAAGAATCATGGCAGAACAGTTTACAATAAGCGGCACTGATGTTGATGTGGTACCAGATGAACTGTATGATAACGTAACAACTAAGGAAATTAAACAATGAGACATATGCTACCCTCCTTCATTAATAACCTTACAGCATGAGAGGCTATCACAACTAGCTGCTTTGGGTATGGCCCAAGAATACATTGGATGACATCTGACATTTGAAGGTGTTGCAGAAATGAGTGACAAAGATGATGCAAAGGGCTACACCATATATAAGGCTAAACTGGGGTGTAATATGACAGCTTCTATAGGTTCATCCTTGCCTTTACATGTCACTTGTTAGCCATGTTCTGCCCATAGACAACAGTAAGCAGCTTGCAGCAGACCTTTAAAAAGATCCAATCATCTGGGCCTCTTTGTCGAACAGTAGCAGCCACCATAACTTTTTATCTCATCATGCCAGATGGCAGCATACTTGGTAGATATACACCTCTAATGGTATTTTCTTGGTGGCACCCAAAGTTTTTCTAAGTATTGGTTATTAGTGCTTTTTGCCAGTCTGCTGCAGGAATGCAAGGAGGCATACTGCTACTAGCCAGCTCTGGATACGCAAGCTTGAGTCATTTGGCAATGGCGCACATTTCTCTCGCAACATTGGGTGGCTGGTATATCTAGAATATATATTTCTTTCTGACATAGTACCACAACACATGTTCGAGATGCCAAGACATGCCAGTGTTTTGAATGTGCCACACAGTACAGTCAACCGGGCTGTCCCGGTGCACTGGCCAACACCAGAGCAGGAGTATGTAGACAAAATTATGGGTGACATATTATTCCTGCAGAAGGCAGAGCAAGCACAGAGTGGCACAGCAAAGAAGGCAGAGTGAGCACAGCATAGGAGGAATGCTGGGATAGGGTGTTTTGTCTGCTAGTACGTGCACTGTTTTTGCTGTTGGGCACAGGGAGGGCAAAAAAAGCAGGCTGCGGCTAGTACAGTGCATCTACATGCCTGTCAGTGGGTCAGAGGTGAGGGCCTCTGGTGAGCCCTCATCCATTGGGGCCTCCAACATGGTCACGGGTTGCCAAGGAATACTGGGGTTTTTCTTGGATTACTAGTGGAATACCAGGAATACTGGGCTTTTCCTAGGAATACTGGTGGAGTACCAGGAAATAATGGGAAAGGTTTCCTTGCATCACTGTTCTTCCCAGCAGTAACCACTCACACACATTGTGGATCCACATTGCGCCTGTATATACAGTAGAACATATCTCTTTAATAAATATTGATCCTGCTGCGGTTTGGGCCAGCTGTGTGTGGGGGTCTCTACTGGCCTTCAAACAATGAGTGTTTAGGGCCCTTTTTTTACCCCTCTGTGGTGGCATACCAATGTGAATCAACAATTTAAGGTCCTCCCCATGTTATGAACCTTTGATGGGCAGTCTTGCATGCCACAATGCATGCCTGAGAGTCTCCTTGGTGGGGTACCTCAGTGGGAAAAGCCCTGTTATGATCTCCTCTGGCTCCACAATGTGGTATGCTCAACCCCTTGCTGCTCAGACCACTCTTGTGTCTACTTGCTCTTGAGCAGCAAAGTGTAGAGGTCTGTCATGTTATCATTGGCAGAGTGTACGGAAATAACCATTTCTTTAGCACTGCTAGGGTGAGGCCACTTATTGCTGAGCTGGTTGCTGGTCTTTGGTGGTGGAGGCTCTACCTGGACAGGTTTGTTGGTGTAAAGCTGCTTAAAGGTCTTAACATCCTATGTTCAGAACCCAAACATAGCTGTTATGCAGCATAAGTGCAAAGGTCAGCACTTCACCTCTTGCAATGATGTTAGTATTGCATCGCTCAGGCTCAAACCAGCAGACTACATTGCCATGAATGTTGATAGCAATGCCAAGTAGTCACCACTTGCACAGCCAAACCTCTGCATCATCCCAACACATCTCCCAAGGCTTGTCATCAGCAGGAAAAGACTGACCAGTGCACGCAAGCTTCTACAGTCCTCATAAAACAAGTCAGAATTGGCTGTTAGTCACCGCTTCTCAAGAGCAGCCTTGTACTGACCTAGAAATGCAACTGAGCAGACAGCAGTTAGGACAAAAGTCTGGACTATCCCAGAGAGACAGTTGTCCACCCACTGGGAGAACACAGAGGGCTGATGTTTATCACCCTCTCCAACCAGTTTAGCTCGTCCACTGCCATAAAGAAGTTAGCAACAACATTTGTGTCACTTTAAGCTGGATCCTGCAGTGCTTTGTGAAAGTGATTGGCATCCTTCTGTGTAAGCATCATGCCACCCTTTTGAAAGGTCTGAGTCCAAGTCCTATCACTTTTTTTTTTGTCTTGAAGATGGACTTCCATTTCTAGGGTGTAGGCATACTCTTCATTATCTGTCAGTGTGGGACTATGAGTAGAAATAGACTCCTCGTGCTTGTGTGCTAGATGTGGAACTGGTGTAGACTTCTCGCTTTTTTGGCACAGTGCCAAAGTGGGCTTCTTGCAGTTCTAGCATGGTGCTGAAGTTGGTCTTTTGTCGCATTGATACTGAATGGGTGTAGGCCATACTTTCCAATGGCATGGTGCAGGAGTGGGGTTCTCTATAAAAGCAGCCACCATAACTGCATGGGACTCTGGGCTAAGAAGCCTCATAAAGCCGAGTTGTTAATCTCCTGTAATGCCTTGCTGTCCATGCTTTATTTTAATTGTACCCATCAGAAGACTAATCTCTAAATGGATTTTTAACCTCCATCAATTGTTGTAATACAAGATCAAACTGTGTCCTGGCCTTTTGTTCTGTATACACTAAACAATGCTGCACATTATTGTTAGCACATGAACACAGAGCCTAGATTCAGATTGACATGACCAATATGGTACTGACAGAATACATCCTTTTTCTTTGTCTCTGGAGGTGTATTTCACACAACCCACTAAGACATGATTTGTTACACTGGATAGTCTTACCAAGCATCAACCACCAATAAAGATCATGGCCTTTCATTTTCATTATAAGTATGCTTATAGTGTCACACTTCATCAAAATAAATTTGTACATATATCATTTCCCCTGGGCCTGTGCAGGGCCCTGGCAAGCCTATGGCACATGCCAATTGTTTATGTCCAATGCAGGGATGATGAGAAACATGTGAGAATGTGAGACCACAATGCAACAGTAGCCCCATGTCCTACTCACAGAAATTGGACTGGTGGTCGAGGGACGACTACCTGAAAATTCAATTAGAAATAATTCAAGAAGTGTTAAATTTGACCCATTCAACCTTTCTTACACTAAAGACCAATATTAAAACTACTGACAACTTCCAAAAATTATAACCAGGCAATGTACCATTAAGAGGGCTTTTCAAATTTCATTTTTATTCCATTAATGTATTTGTTCTTTTACAGTAACAGCTATATACCTGTACATCAACAAAGGGTTTCTTTCATCTTCACATATCAAGCATAGAAGGCTGTCTTTTATATCAGAATTAAAGTTTACTTCATCAAGACATTCAAATACTCAAGTAAAAATATGCATTCAATCTCAAAAGCTTTATCAACATAAACCTGTGACCTTACCAATCTCATGCCTTAATAATCCCTCAACCCAGTTTTCTCTCAAGTTGATAATGCGTACATTTAGCATGGGCTTCCCTCTCACTCTAGTCATTGAGCCACGAGATAGTATCTCCTCAGACAAGTTTACCCCAATCTCTCGTTCCAGATTTTCCCGTTTTAAGTACTGCTGTATGATAGTCATGATTTGGGATCGACCCAAAATTTTGCCCCCTGTCTCTTCCTCAAATTTTTCATAGGTTCCATAGTTGTCAATTGCATTCTCCATGATCAACACAGCCTGTAACATAGAAAACAGAACTTACAGTACATCTCTGATAATAAGCCCAGAGGGGGGGGGGGGTAGGGAGCCTTGTAAATTTGTTAATAACATAGGGATTAGGTTTTAAAATCAACAAACATTGCTCTATTAGTAAAAATTGACTGACAGGCTGATTGATTGGTTGATTGGTTGGTGTATAACAGCAAGTCAATACATGAAAGCTTGTACTGTTCTGAGGCAATTGGAGGAAAGTACCTTGCCCAGACACACCACAGTGACCAAACCAGCATGGTCTTGGTAGGATTTGAACCCATGCCCTTGAAGTCATGAGTCAGCATGCTAACCACTGAGCCACCGCAGCAAAGTGGTGGATTGGCTTATCATCAAGCATTGGTTTATCTAAGAGAATTATAGTCATTTGTACTTATTCAGAAACATAATAAAACTGAGGTTGTATCGTAGATCTTCTAAAATACTTCAAATCATAAAATGTCAGCTTCATTATAATTGTTTTCAAGAATTTAGTGAATACAACATACTGACTTGACATTAAAAGTTGCACAAATCAATGATAAACTAAACATGAAAATAATGCTTCAACATGATATATACCAGGCATGTGCAACCTATGGCCCATGGGCCACATCTGGCCCGTGACCTGGTATTATTTGCTTACATTTACATCATATGGTGTGATTTTAAAAATAGAAATCCAGCCTATGCCCTGGAGGAAGTTGCAAATGCCTGGTGTATATACCATGAACTTAGATGTGATATTTCCCAGATTTTCTGGGAGAATCATGGAAAATTAGTAAACTCCCAGTCTCCCTACATTGAGACCAAATCTTCTGTTTTTGATACATCAGTATTTTGTGAGATTTTATGATGTATCAGCTATCAGACTGTAAGTTTTTCTTGCAGTAAAAAGTTGAGTTCTTGATAAAAGGTTCTTCTAAAGTGACAAGTGTCGAATAAGTCTGGGCTGTAGGAATGCATTTGTTTCACCAGTGATCACCCTACTGTCAGTCAAAGCTAAGAAACAAAATATGCTGTTTGCTGTCTACTCATTTAGCAATACACAGGTATGCAAAACATTAAGTTTAGCAGATAACAAATATCAAAACAAAAGCCATTTAAAAACTTGCGTATAACTTTAATGTTATAGGTGACAGAGGAGATAACATCATATTTGTTGTGAAATCTTATCCCCCTCCCCCCCCCCAAAAAAAAATAAGCTTGGGGCAAAAATACAGGTAGTTGGTGACATCCACAGCTGCATGAGAACCCAAGCTAAGAAATTTAGTGTGTAATATAAGTCACTTGCCAGCCACTCTAACAAAATAAAGGTGGGTTTTTTTAATTAAAAGTATTGAAGAAATATAATTGTAAAAGGTGCTTTTGGCAAATAATTTGGAACTAATAGAACCTACACGACTGTAAACCTGATGAATACATTTAAACACTACTTTCTTATTTTCTATGATCTACAAATTATATTTTATTATATTTTCTATGATCTACAAATTATATTTTATTAGATTGTCCTACTATTAACTCATTTTTCTTTTTATTAAAAGCAAGACTTGATTTGCACCTTGGCATGTTTTTGATCCTGACAACTACCTCCTTTTAATTTTTAAGATACCTAGACTTTTAACATATTGTTTTTGAAGGGCTTAATCTTCTTCTTAGTATCTTTCAGGTCTTAACCTGTGCTTTGTGTTAGTTACCTACAAACTAAATTCACTTTTAAAAACTGCCTTTTTTAAAAAAGTGCTTTGCTTGCTTATATCTTAAGTTATATGCTGTGTGATTTGTCTCATTGTATTTATGTATTATGCTCTGTTTTTATGTCTTGTAAATCATGTTGATTTAATGTCTTTTTTGCTTTATGTAATGTTGGTAAAAAGCTAATTAGAGCTTATGTTTAATTGTTGTTTAATCATGCAGACAATACATAAATCTTAGCTTATCTTATTATTATCTTAGGTAACACACCACCCTTTCCTGGGCATGCAAATTCAATACTTTTATAAGTATACAATTTCATTTTATTTATATCATAATATTTATGCCTGAGCAGATAAATGGCCAAAGGGTGTCTTATTTATTGATTTCACAATCTACTACTTATTTATTGATTTCACAATCTACTACTTATTTATTGATTTCCCAATCTACTACTTATTTATTGATTTCACAATCTACTACTTATTTATTGATTTCACAATCTACTAATTATTTATTGATTTCACAATCTACTAATTATTTATTGATTTCACAATCTACTACTTATTTATTCATTTCACAATCTACTAATTATTTATTGATTTCACAATCTACTAATTATTTATTGATTTCCCAATCTACTAATTATTTATTGATTTCACTATCTACTAATTATTTATTGATTTCACAATCTACTAATTATTTATTGATTTCACAATCTACTAATTATTTATTGATTTCACAATCTACTAATTATTTATTGATTTCACAATCTACTAATTATTTATTCATAATTTTTTGAAGATGCTTATCAATTTTCTTTAACATTTTTTTCTTTTTTTTCTGGATTTTCTTTCCTTTCATAGAAAATGTAACATTCAAAGCTGATTTAAAATTTAGATGACAAAAGTTGTTTTAGAGATATGTCTGCACTGTAAATCTCCTGCAATGAAATCTCTGATCTATGTTTGTACTTTGGACTTATCACATGTATGTATGAATCATATTGTCAGGAATTCAGTTTCCTCTCTAATTAACAAAATTTTTATATTTGTACAAATTTTGAACAGTATTAAGCAGACATCATCACAAAAAAAACTAAACATATACATTGCTTCATATGTTAAAGTTCTTACCTTGTTTTTACCTTTATTTTTACTTTAAATTCATTTAAAAGTATTTTAACATATTTACCTTTTATCTTTTATCCTGTAGGAGTATATATTAACTTTTATTTGGAAAGGTTTATCTGATCTGCCATTGCTTAATACGCTGGCAGATCAGAGTCTATGTTGTTTGTTCTACTGATTACTCTAAACAAACTGCATAGACCCAGATCTGCCGGCACATTATGCAACAACAGACACATCATACCTGCCTTTCAGAAACAAGTATCCATATCCATACATGTGATTCTACCAGTAGTAGGACAAAAATGCCATTTTAAAGGCCGTATACAGCACATACTGTTTTATATTTGAAATCTACCGCTTTTGAAAATTAGAAGATTCAAACAAAATTTTTGAAGGTAAAAAAAAGTATTTTTACACCTTCTCCCCAAATATTACAGAAACCAGTCATAACCAGTTTTCTGGGGACCGGAACTGTTCCACCAGTGCAATGATCTGTGCAATGATGCATGCTGTGTGATTACTAATCCGATTACAAATTGTTACACAACAGCTGACATGTGTACACAACAAGCTGTAAATTCATTATCTTATAGTTGTAATTTGAACAACCAAAGGCGGGATATTTATTGAGGTGTTATATGTGATAAAGGGATCAAAGGTGGTCCATCATAGCTTTTGAGTCTTTGATTAAAAATCAGCCGGAGGTGAGATTAAAAGGAGAGACCGACCCAAAAATGATTTCGGCAGAAACACTTGTGTAAGCGTTTTGATTTTTTGTCTTGTTTAATTGTTATTGTGTTTTTCAAGATGTTTTAAGAGAAATATTTAAGGAAGTTATTATATTTTTTTGGTCAATTTATGTCAAAATGTGTTTTCTCACAATGTAAACACCCATCTGCTAAAAATATTACAACAAGTTTAACAATGCTCAGAAATCAGGGTTTAAGTTGCTGCAGGCGAGTTGCAAAGGTCTTGAGTTTGCACTGTGTGTTTCATGCAAAGTTGATTTTAAGATACTGTATGGAGGAAGAAATAATATCACCAGACATATGCAGCTACCATCACATAGGGGAAATCTGGATCAGAAAACTATTGAGAGCCTGGGAGTAAATTTGTGAAGGAAACTAAAAATGTTTGTGGATTTTATTTTAAAAAAAAACCTTTGCAGTGAAAAAATCATTTCAGCTGTGAAAAATCTTTGCAGTAAAAAAAATATATACAACTTTTCCTTTTACATTTAATTGACAATTTCGTAACTCATATTAATTAATAATTATTGTAACATTGCCATCAGAATCTGATACGTGTTTAAAACTTGCTATTTTATTATAATATGAAGAGTGTACATATTATGACACAAAAATGCACTTGTTTTGTTTTTCAATCACCTTAAAATGCATAAAATGTATGTCGATAAGAAATCCTACTGATTTAGAAGCCAATCTACTGATCAAAATTTTGAAATCTACTGATCTGATGTCCTGGTTCTGTCACATGTATGCATATCCCTATAAACCATAATGACCACTTTAAAATCCAAAATGATAGATCATCACATTTTAGACATCTTAATGTGTCGCAATGTCACATGAAAAAAACATTTGCACTGCCATACTGGGGCTCAGTTCTAAACCTTCTGAAAACACGTAGGGTAATCTGCCACCTGAGCTAACCAAACTGATGCTCAAATTGGTACCCATATTACATTGGTAGCCAAATTGGTACCCATATTGCATTGGTAGCCAAATTGGTACCCATATTACATTGGTAGCCAAATTGGTACCCATATTACATTGGTAGCCAAATTGGTACCCATATTACATTGGTAGCCAAATTGGTACCCATATTACATTGGTAGCCAAATTGGTACCCATATTACATACACTAAATAATGTTTGGACCTTAACTTTGTTATTGCACAAAACAAATTATGGTTCAGATTTTATGCTATCAAAATTCATTCACCCCCTTGTGACACAGATAGCATGATAAATGATTAAGAACTGAATAGTACCAGTAATAATAACATTTGAAAATATTATTGATTTCTGTAATAAACAAAAGTGTGTAAGAAACTTATGAATATTATAAAATATCTGATCTTGTTGGCAAAATGGCCACCTTCTTATGAAGCCACTCTCAGCAGAGGCCAGTCTTGATAAGTAACAGGCAACCTCTCTGACCTTCCATTTTGTGATGTACTGTGGATTTACTTGTATTTGTCTGTACCAATTTTTTTTGCTACAAACTACAAATTAAATACTTGACATACAATGTTTTTGCCATAAATGCAATTAGTTTGATCTGTGGTGGAAAAATCCCTTGTTCAGCAGCCCAGAACAAATTACATGTATACATTTTGCTCAGCAAGTAAAACTTGCTGTCACTTGCCCAGAATTTTATAAGAGATATAAATACAATTATATATTGGTGTAGTTTTATGAAAATCTTGATTCTGGACAAGTACATTTGGTTTAGTTGTTTAGTCTTTTACTGCACAGCACATATTAAGGTTATATCATGCTGATGCAAGAAGAGTAAATCACTTTGCTGTCACTTGCCCAGAATTTTATAAGAGATATAAATACAATTATATATTGGTGTAGTTTTATGAAAATCTTGATTCTGGACAAGTACATTTGGTTTAGTTGTTTAGTCTTTTACTGCACAGCACATATTAAGGTTATATCATGCTGATGCAAGAAGAGTAAATCACTTTGCCCAGGGACACACCACAGCAGCTGAACCAGGTTGATCCAATGGCAGGAGTTGAACCTGCTGACATGTTAAAGACTGAGCCACTGCAGTTCTTTTCCAGGCAAGTTGGTCATTTATAATATTCCAGCCATGTAGAAGAATTATCCATGAATTTAGATACTGAAAATATACATTACTTTTACAAAACCAAGACAAGAAGTACCATGAACATCATATTATATGCCTGCCCCATGTTTGATAGTACTCTATGTTGAAACTAATAGGGTTGGTTTACTCTGGACATTGTTGACCAACGAGTCTCAATGTCCTGGACCCTTGATCAAGGTATGCATTCTTGAACTAAACTTACTGTGCAGAAACCATTATTTTCTTATCAGACTTACCATGACCAAAACCTCTGACCTTTAGACCCCAGAATCAATTGGTTTCTTTATTGCCCTAAGAGAAAGCCATTCACAAAGTCTGGTCAAGAAAATCACTTGAGAAGAAAAATTATTCTGTAAAAACAATTTTTCTTTGAGCCACAATGACCCTGACCTTTGACCTTTTGACCACAGAATCAAAAAGCCTCTTTTACACCTTAAGTGCAAGCCCTCCACAAACTTTGGTCAGGGCATGTTGCCTAGAACTAAAGTTATTATGCAAAAACCATTTTCCTTCTTTTCATCACTGTGACCTTGAAAATCAATATGCTTCTTTCTTACCCAACATGTAAGTAATCCACACACATTGGTGAAAGTACACAGTCAAGATCTTTAGTTTTGTGCCGAAGGATTTTTCTTCTTTCAGTCACAGTGTCCTTGACTTTTGACCCCAAAATCAATAGACTTCTTTCTTACTCCAAGTACATGCCATCCATAAAGTTTGGTCCAGGTCTGTGATGTAGAATCAACCTTATTGTGTGGAAACCATTTTTCTTCTTTCAGCACAGTAACCTTCATTTTTGACCTTTTGATACAAAAATCAGTAGGCTTCTTATCAAGAAGAGATTACCTGTAAAGTTTGGCAAAGGTAGATGATGTTGAACTGAAGTTACCATGCCAAAAACAAATCTGATGGACAGACAGATGGGTGGACATAAGGATGGATGTTAAGACAGACAGGGTCTGAGCATAATATGCTCTACCAAATGGCAGGTGTATAAAAACTGATGCCCGTGAAAGTAAATTAATTGACAGTGCTTATAGACTGAGGTCTACACTGTCTCTCAATTTGAATTAAACCACTTTACATGCAAACAATGTACATGCTGATTTGGTGGTACATGCAGGTTAAGCATGGGTCCACTATGATAATGTTAGTTTGTATCTTGTAGGCTGGTGAATTTAAAGTGTCTTTGTCTATGTGAAGGTTTATTGGCTGATTGGGACAGCTAATTGGGCTTTAGAACTGGCATTGTGCAAATACTGACAAAAGCGGCATACAGTTACATGATAAAGATAATAACAAACAATGCTTGTTTTGTCAACTCTGAATTTAAATCCTGACATTACATGTGGATGTCTTGACAGAGCATTACATGTATTACCATAATGCTCCCAAAATTAGCACATCACCCTTCCATAACAAATTTTGGAAATTTTTATTTAAAAAAATTATTTTTATTTTAAAAAATGACCAGAAAATAACCCACCTTTTTTTTTTACCAGATAATAACCCACCATTTTTTTTTTAAACAACTGGGGTTATATTTGGAGAAATACTATTTTAATGTGTTGGCCAAATTCACACAGCATTTATAGTAAGACTAAAAGAAAAGATGCAAATTGTAGGAATGTGGGAGAAAAACTCTACATTCATACATTCATTCACAAATATGGTCATGTAAAATAAATGTCGTGATGAGGCAAATATGGTCCAATAACTAATCTTACTTTCATGACCATGAATTGGACTCATTCTGTTTAATACTGAAAATGACATTTTCTTTTAATATTTAGTGAATACCCAAGACTTACCCAGATTATAAAATTAATGTAATGTAGTTAGAACATTTCTGATCAGCTGCAGTTTGGGGAAAGGAAAGAAATCATAAAAATAAAATATACTATTGCCTTGCTGGTTGACATTTACTAACAATTTCAAAGAAAGGAAATATTTAACACCCTGATTCCATTTGGACATACCTTTATGTACCCATAAAAAAAATTCCTAAGAGCTGTATGCATTTTTTTTTCTACAAAATGTGACATTTTATAAATAGCTGCATAAATGTAGTTTTTTTTAACAAATTAAATCTGCACTAATTTTTAAATTAATATTTTTATTAGATTAAATGGAGTTTCAGAATGATTCCAATGTAAAACAAATAACCAATGCTCAATGTTTTGTATGCAAAAATGAATAAAAGTTATGAATACTCAGTATCTATCCCATCTCTTGCATACCTTGTAGAAAAAGCTTGCATATGAAAATAAAAACAAAATGAAGAAAGTGCAAGTTTCCATATTGTCAATAGATGCATAATTACCTGAGACAGGTATTTATCTGACGGTTTTCCCAAACGTTCCAAAATGTCCTGATCTGCAGGAAAGCGGTATAGGAACAAAGGATTATAATTATAATTAGCTCTCATAAATCTTTCTCGCTCTGATTTTTCATTCTCTGGTTTGATAGCTGACAGGATAGGCAATTGCTTTCGCCTTTCATGAGCACCTGGAATTAAATGTTGTGGCAGTGGGTTGGCTAGTCGACTAGGTGGGAGAGATAGAGGAGTTGGAGATCTTGTGTGAAGTACTGGCAGTTTTGTACACATTGATCTGTCACTATCTGTTCTTTTCAGTGAATTCATGTTTGTGTCCTCACTTTCAAGCTGAATAACTGATGTCATGGATACATAAAGTTTCCTCAGCTTGTATTTCCGACCTTTTTTCTTCTTTTTTCCATTTGACTTTTCACTTAATGCTTGTATACATGTTGATGAAACTGCTCTTTTGGTAGTTTCTGCATTATTTTGCCTACTGCAAACTTTATTTCGTCTTTCAAGCATTACTGGCATGGCTATATTGTTATCTGTCTGCACATATTGTTATCTGTCTGCATATATTGTTATCTGTCTGCACAGGGCATTTGAATCCATAACTTTTTATTCTGTGAAGTAGATACCTTAACAGGATTGTAAATGCATACATTACAGATGTGACAATCAAGATGAATTGCACATGTTAACTAGATGTCAAAGTTCATTCCAAACCTCATTTTTATGTATAACTAATCAGTTGTACCTATTACAGTACACAACTGCCTATTAAGTGTGGTTATATGTAATGCTCACTGCAGAAAAAAGAAAAACAAATATGAAGAACAACATCCATGAATTAAATGACCATATTTCTCTTCAGCTTCAACTTCAATAGTTGTAAAATCCGCAAGCAGATTCTATCAGCAAGATAAAGTTGTGCACCTGTGTGTAGCGTGAACTGGTCGTAGAGTTACAAAACATTCAAAAATGTACACTACAAAGGTCAATTCCAGGAGTTAATTTAGTGCAATTAGTGGATCAATTCTGTTAAGATTTATACATTTTCGATAGCAATGCAACTATAAATTATGGTTGTTACACTCTGACATGAAATCTATACAAATAATCAAATGTCTTGCCAAAAATTATTTGGCCGGGTTTTGAATTGCAAGCACCTTGAAGTTTGAATTCTGTGTTGAAAATGGAGCTACCTGAATAAGCTTGTCTTACTCTGGCGTGGAAATAATGCAAAAATACTTGTATGTAATATGCACTTGTCTGCAATTTGCTGCATGCAATCCAAGAATAATGTTCGTTCCTTTTAAATTGCCTTCACAAAAATCTCTACTTAACGGTACGACGCTCAACCTTGGCAACCATTAATACTAAAGAGTCTTCCGGTTTGACGAAAGCCTGTAAGAGTTGCCTCCCTCAGGTAGTTTTTACGGGCGCAGTTTTAAAAATACGATATTTATATACGAAGTTGTTTTTTTTATTTTTTTATATCCAAATATTTAATCTTTGATATAAAACAATATTTTTTCTATCAAACATTTGTAAAAAAAAAACAATTATGCCTGAAACTTTAATTAGGCTACATTTTATCCTTTTTTGGATATAAAATTTTTCTTGAAGTTCATCGATATTTCCCAAATTTTAATGAAAATATTAATATCGCTTCACTGAAGACACATAAAATATTTGTTAATAAGAAATTACTTCAAATATTATTAGTGTAGTTGAATTACATGCTAAGTTTTATTGGCAACTTTTCATTCGTCTATGGAAAAATTGTATTTGTTCCTGTTAACATTTTTTTCGTCGTTGATAAATAATCATTCATTGTAGGTAACTTTTCACTCTTCTTTGATAGTTTTTATTTGCAAATGTTAACGTTGCAATCGTCACTGCAAACTTTATCTTCGACTTGGTTCACTATTTGTTTGAGTTAATTTGTCATTTTTTGTTGGTAACTTTCATTCCTTGCTGATTAAGTTCACATTCGTTGTTTAAAATTCTATAGGTCTTTGGTAACTTTTCAATTTGGCTTGGAACTTTACATTTGTTGCGTGTAATACTTCATTTATCTGTGGTAATTTGCCACGTGGGATTGTTAAATTTATATTCGTCGATGATAGATTAACTTGTATTAGGTATAATTCTTTTCCTTCATCCACGTGTGTAGGTTTTACATCTCTTGTTTTGCTTTTGCTTTTCTGGGGTTTGTTTATAGTTTTACTCTTCACTTTTCGTGGATTATTTTTCCTTAGGCTATTTTTGGGCTATGCTAAATTGTCGCTCGTCATTACTCGTCATTACAGCGCAGTCTAGGAGCAATCATAATGTAATCGGAATAAATCGGAAATAAAACTAGTACAAACTGGACTCCATTTTGAATCTATCTAGTATGTAAAACAAACTGGACTCCATTTTGAATCTATCTAGTATGTAAAACAAACTGGACTCCATTTCGAATCTATCGGTGCATACCGCTCACTGATTTGTGGAAGAAGTATTACTAGTGTTTTTCTGCAAGCAGTGATGCAATGAAATTTATGTATCATAAAAATCATATCATCCTAGATTCTATCGTATTGATTTATACGTTACCTATTTAGTATAGGTTCATTAAGTTGTATGTATGTATGTATGTATGTATGTATGTATGTATGTATGTATGTATGTATGTATGTATGTATGTATGTATGTATGTATGTATGTATGTATGTATGTATGTATGTATGTATGTATGTATGTATGTATGTATGTATGTATGTATGTATGTATGTATGTATGTATGTATGTATGTTTCATAGGGCGCTATCTGTAGTTGTACATTATTGTTCGCTTCTAGCTTTACATTCCGGATATAATTTCCAATACGAGAAACAATATTATGAATGTGTGTACATTACAAGGGAGGGTGTTGGAAAGACGTAATAATAATAATAATAATAATAATAATAATAACTTCATGTCACCGGACAAGATTGAGGCTGAGTAAACTGACAGGAAAGAAACTGAGGCATTTTGGGTTAAACTGAACACTTTTTGACTAATGTTTTTCGTTTAAGCCAAATTCGCCATGTGTTCACATCTGTAGTATCCAATATTTCTCTTTATGGATATGCTCATGGTCAGTCTATCTTTGATTTGACTCAATGGGCAGCATTTTGAGGAACTGGGCAGAGTATCCGGCTGAGTTGAAATGGTTAGCGAGTTTTTTGTTTACCTTGTTTCTGAAATGGTTTTTGTGATTGTTCTTACTTTTTCTAAAGTCAACTGTTTTGCCAGCTTATTGGATGGCACAACTCTTGCACGTAAGGGTGTAAACTACGATTTTACTGGCACATTTTAACCTTTGGTTGAAATTGTAAGTAACTCCTTTTAATGAACTCTTGCAAATAATAATCTCTCTCTCTTTGTCCAGGAATTTACTCCTGAACAGATGTTATTCTGCAAAACCTATTTTTCTTTGAGCCACAAAGACTTTGAGCTTGATCTTTGACGTTTGACTCCAAAATCAATAGGTTACCTACTTACTAAACGCTTAAGCCATCAAAGCCAAAGAAGGAAATGCAGCTAACGCATAAATATTCATAGGACGGTTGTTTTAAAGACATTAAATTGTAGCAGCTGTAATCTAGTTCGAATTTTTTTTATTTTTTGTTAGAAGAAAACTCAGCCCAATTCGCACTATTATATGCTGTGACCGGGACGTGAAGTCCTTTAGTTTAGCCCTTTCCATTGTTTATGTCGAAAAAAACTTACTCAACTACCAGAATAAATACAGACAGATAGATAGATAGATAGATACTTAGATAGATAGATAGATAGATAGATAGATAGATAGATAGATAGATAGATAGATAGATAGATAGATAGACAATTTAAAGAAACTAACTTAATGGAGGAAGGAACATACTCTGAGTATTTCATAGAAAAATGTTAACATCAAACTGATGCAGAACAAACACTTGCGGTCGACTCTCTCTCTCTCTC
The DNA here is from genome assembly GCA_029931535.1 of Margaritifera margaritifera. Taxonomy (NCBI): domain Eukaryota; kingdom Metazoa; phylum Mollusca; class Bivalvia; order Unionida; family Margaritiferidae; genus Margaritifera; species Margaritifera margaritifera. The sequence goes on from JAQPZY010001165.1 coordinate 1,446,287, forward strand.
TCTCTCTCTCTCTCTCTCTCTCTCTCTCTCTCTCTCTCTCTCTCTCTCTGTATCTCCTTCATGTGTGGACATTAAGAATCAAACAGGGGGACCAAACAGACTTGGAGAGAAGTCTTATTTTCGATCCATAGTTAAAAAAAAGTCCGCATTAATGATAAAATCAGCGACATGTTAGTTTCAGATAAAATCAATAAAGAATTGGTAGAAATAAAAAAAAAGGAAAAATCCCACAGCTTACAATATCGTAAATTACCAGAGATAAGTTGAGAGAAAAATGAGCATTAAATGCCAAAATTCGAAAGAAATGGTAATTAGCAATACAATTTCGATTATGGGGAGAGAAAAAAATCGGTACTTCTGTAGTATTCGTTCCTATTTTCGCAACTATGATGAAATATCTATATGATATGGAATGGGTATAAAATGCACGGACTATGCAATATCCACTGCCACAATAACATCTTTATTAAAATGTGAATTCAAAATAGATCCAGAAGAACAACAAGAACAAACGATTTTTCTCATATTACTGCGCGGCCGGAAGTAAATAGTCCGTACTCGTGGTCAGAAAAATAAAATAATTTATCATGTGAAATGAGCCAAGCATACATCAATTTATGGCGTATCGCTGTTGCAATATCCGATTAAATATATTTCAATTCAATAAAATTCATTTATATTGAATATTTCGTATTTACATTTAAACTGTTCATTTATATTCAATACTTTTCATTTATATTCAATCATTTTCGTTATTTACATGCAATCATTGTTATTCATAGACAATCTATTTTATTTCTTTTTAGTGACATTTAATATTCATTCTGCCTTTTCAGTGAATGTATTCATATGAAATATTTCTAACAGAAAATTGCAACGTTTGATATAGTATTACTATTGAGGTTAATGCATGTAAATCAAATTATTATAATCGATTTCGTTAAAATAAATCAGATATAATCATTAAACATCCATACCGAAATATAGATCTATTAATGAGGTACATATCTTTTTTGACATCATAAACAATTGTTCACATCATGGAATTTTCTATCCTATATTCAATGTCTGGATGTTAGTCATTGATCTAGTCGTTCTTTATGAAGCTAATTCAACATGCTGATCATATCCGTCATTGTTCATGTATAATGCACCCAACTGCAAACAGCATGGAACCATATTTGACTGCGCAATATTTGACGGCATATCTGGGTTCATGATGTTCGCTATTGGTTGAAGGCAAAATTAACACCGGTGTGGCGGACCCCTCGTTACAAGGGGTACGATTTGGTTGGTTATCGTTATCTAGAGGATGATCGACCTCGGTGTTATTGCCCGGATCGAGTAAATAATAAAATCAATTATGAAATTTGTAGATGGAATAAATAGAGATCTGAGCAGATATATACAACAGAATAATACATGAAATAAAACAATTTAATCAATTACATAAAGCAAATTGAGATAAAACACAACATTAGGAAGATACACTTCTTTTTGAAATAAACCATTTACTGAATTTCAACATAAATATACTTATATAAATAGCCGATCTGTTTAAAATCATAGACTTAGTTCATCATAGAATCGAGTGAACAATCGAAGTAATTGCCCAGCATGCCTGGTTATCGCTGGTCACTCCAAATTCAATGTTGCTGTCCGGTCAAGGTTGATGTTCTCCCCTTTTTTCCCTTCTCAATCTCTCTTATCTCGCCTCTTTCAAGCCCTCAAACTTTGTGTGGGTAGGTAGTGGATAGGTGGATATGTGGATAGGTGGATACGCGGATGGAGCTATTTCCCTTTTCAAAATAAACAGAGAAGCAACCTAAATCTTCTGTCAAATATCCTTCTGTGAGTAGACGATTACTCCACTGTCGTTACGTCAGATATCGTCCTATCGGAATTCAAACAGATACCAAAGGCTATCTGGTCAGGCCAAATGACAGACCATAAACAAACCTAGTTTCAAAAGATTAATGTAATGTACTTTCTAACGGCTATTTCATCACTAACTCAATCTAACATCACGCGATACATACCAGTTTCAGTTCACGTCTTAATTTTACAAATGAATCAATGAAATTCACTTCATGGCTTAACTACATTCATTTCAGTGAATACTCACTCAAGTCTTTATTATACATGAAATCATCTAAGATAACTTGTATCAAGTAAAGTAATGCATGAAATTATTAAAATTCGTGATTCCTATAACAATCAAGACGACAAATTCAATCAATTCGTCAAACTCATATAAAGAAGATTATAGTACGAATTCAGACAAATGAACTCAAACAAATATTTATACTCATGTCAAGAAAATGGATCTACGAATTTAAACAAATAAATTCAAGCAAATAATTACATTGATATCAACGAATTACATGAGATTGATGCAAATACCTTGTGCTTTCGAGACTCGCTTCTACCGCCAGAATTGTGTCCCTCAACTTCCAGACATCTGTCCCTTGAACAATTGTTTGTACGAGAGAATTTCGTCTTATTCTACTCGGAGTCAAGATATCTTCCTCTCGCAGAAAAACTTGGACTGATTAGATTTTGCGATGTGGAATATTTAAACATGAAATTTCGTCTGGGAAACACACCTCTTATTTAGCGTAGCCAATCAGATTAAACGTATCTACCGCCTTTTATAAATACACGCCCATCGTGGTCAGAGTAACCATAGATTTTTCGTGCGCTATTTAATTAACCGATTCTGGAGAATTTCAAAAGATAATATAACTTCTACTAGTCTCTGCATCCTCTCAACTTTGACATTTTTTGATACCTAGACCTCCAAATAACCTTCTTACCGTTAGCGCTAAAATCAGGGCTTAATTAAAAATCAATCTCGCCCCGAAACAGGGACATTAAAACCATCGCAGTCTAGCGATTTCATACGTTATCTTTCCTCATAAATCTAATTAATTGTTCTCTGTCAAACTAAATGTGCTCTACCAAATACATGGACAGAAATGTGCACCCTTACAACCAGTGAAATACATAAAACATGTTTATTTTAACATCTGGAAGACGTTAAATGGACTTGTTTAAGGATTAGTGACATAAAGAGATGAAATTTATTTTTCCATATTGAGGACATAAAAATAAATCTATTTATAAGTCTTGCCTAACACGTAATAGGTGATACGAGTTGGCTCAATTTAACAGAGTTGATACGAGTTGGCTCCATTTAACAGTTATACAGGAGAGAAGATATATAGTGTCTAGAGTCTCAGAGTCTCTGTTTCTCCTGATGTCTAAAATTAAACTCATAAAACAAAGAAGACTTCAGACGCTATATGCAAAAGTCGCAGCGAATATCCGAATAAGGTAACAGACTTAATTCGGAATTCCCTCAGTTATTTATACGAGACAAAATTATGCCTCTGATGTATGTCGGTGCAGTAATTTACAGCAAAATCATACATTTTGTTTGGCGAAAATTTCTCTGCAAAAAATGACAAACAATATATTCAAACTACTTCGGCTATTTATACTTTTAGATTGACTGTAGTTTTATCATTCGTAACTTCTCGGTTAATCCTCGTTTCGTAAATAGCCGAAATAGTCCGAATGAAAGTCGATACCATATATTCAAGGTGTGTTCCGTAGGATTGACCTCGAAGTTGCGGATGTAACGATCATACTCCAATTGGAATATGAAAGATATTCGACTCGCATTGGAAAGAGACGACAATGTTCCGAATGAAGCATACTCTCAGAGCAGGTTAAGCAGGTTTATGCATATTCATGAGAAATAAAGAAATCTTATCGCAGGCAGCCGCGTGTGAAAAGTGCTTATGATGGCCTTAAAAGGACATGAACATTCATTCATATTTCGCTGGCGTATGAGGCGCGCTTATCTTTAACAGCGTAGATCCAGTAGACGTAAAATGGGTATCTTGGATTCATTTTACTGACATTCGTCAGCGCCTTTTATACCAGCCTCTATGGCTATTAGTATTTGTATCGCGATCGTCAATTATTAGCACATGCGCGGATGGGTTTACAAAATACAATCGCACATTTGCACAGAGTTTTGTGTGCGGGCTATTATGCAAACAGTTACTCGACTTTTACTGTCTGCAAATCCACTACGCGGTTGCGTATCTGTGCTCGGAGTTGCCTGTGGTTTTGCATTTCCGCCAACACGGTCTCGAACTCGGCCGAGCTAATGATTTTATCTTCGATAGCATTCGAGTATAATTTACTAATCGTATTAAGACTACTTTGTGCTGCCGCGAGAAGTTCCGAATAGATACGTATTCGCTTATGCAGCGGAAACGAAATTCTTTTATTGGAACCGCCTGCGACATAGGTTACTATCGATATGTCTCCAACAACAATTCCGATTTGTGCACCTATAATAGTTGTCGCGGCTGTGATTCCAGCAACACCCAGACCAACAGCTGCCGCGGCATTCCACAAATAGCATCAACGACCACACACACGCGTTTGTATTTCGCGGTTCTCTTAACGATTTCACCTTGCAGTTGCAGTTCCGCTTCGATTTTTTTTTCACGCCGGTAACATTGAGGGTCCATTATAATTCTTCTATTAATAATACAATTGCGTAGTACAAGAGCTCAACAACCATGCTTTGTTCAGGTGCAACATGCAAACGCACTTCTAACCAATTACCCTTTTTTTCCTGGCACAACTGCCATACAATTATAGAAAATATCTTCCTGTGGAATACTTAAATATCTGGCAATTGTACGTTCTGGGGTACGACATCACGTTTATATGGAAACATATTGATTACGCCCTTGGCTTGTGTCTGAAATGATTGTACTTGTCTTCGCTCAAGAACTGTTACACAGACAAGTGCGTTACAGTTATATAACTGTCGAGATTTTTCTCTTCTCGGTTGTGTTAATGTTGGCGCAACATAATTAACTGGGAATTTAACCGGGGTGGATTCAGCGGTGCCACTTCTTTGCAGAAACAATCCCTGGATGTTTCACACCTGGTAGTGCAGTCAACGATCGGGTATTTTTTCGTGTCAACGCAACAATACCTAGCTGGCTTAGAGTTGGTATTGGTGCATCAGGGTAGTTCCAGTATTCGATTTCTATTTGGCCCTTAGCAGGAGTATATTTCAGTATATACGAGGGTCTAGTAATGTTATAGTTTTCACGCAGATATTGGTCAACAAGTTGAACGAAATCACTATTGATGTTAGCGTCACTGGTCAGCCAATCCAACACCCCGTCGGCAAATTCCGCAACCTCATCACCGCGGTCAGAATCGATCGCTTACATATAATGATCAATCTAATCTTAAATACAAACGCCAAAGGCGGTTTAAGTGTCCATCCGAAAAAATGTTGAGTCCTTCAAACTGAATTTCATCTCTGGCGACTAATGATGCTGATACTGCAGATGTACAAAATTAGTAAACAAGGTCGGGTTTGTCGATACGTGATATTACTGGTAAAGACATACGACCATGATGCGGCTGATCATTTATTATCATTCCCATGCTACTCCAAGTTTCACTTCTATTTCCAGTTATGATAAACAAGTATGACCCAGACTCGCGCAACTTTAGGATGTGACATTTAGGTCTATCAAAACCATTTGCAATAGAACTGAAAACAAGTAGACCATTTGTTAAGGTATGCTCGTTAATTTTTCCTCCGCTTCTTTGGTTAATATTCCTGTAATTTGATTCCTGAGCATGATTACGCGTGGTGGCAAAGGCACATCTGCGATCTATTCATTCACGCATTGTTTCGTTGTAGCAGCAGCATTATCAACATAGTCTTTTATAAACGCAATAGACACGTTAGAGTCTCTGATTCCCCCGTTTTCAGTGATCGCGACCAGGTTTTGCTCGACAGCACATAGCAGCCTCACAATAACATCTTGAATGTCCACGTTAGACGTTTTAAGTTTTCCAGTTTTATCTTGGAAAATCACAAGCTCGCCAGGGTCAAAACCAACAACAATTCGGCCGGTAAACTCAGTCAAATTCGCACTGGCGGCAAATCTGGTTCAATCCACATCAGTACCGCGTCGTCTGGCGATTGAACTTCCGTAAATGTTAATAGGTATTTTGTCTACGAGCAAGTGTAGTTTAATGTAAAATCAATAAGCGTTTGCGGGGTTGGTGAACGCACGAGTTTGCAACGGCAGCGTTGAATAAAAGAGCGGTTGTCGTCTGCATCGGGTTAAATAATCAACAACTTCACGTGGTGCCTCAAACCCGTACGAGTCAAAATATAAAAGATGTTTGGGGGTCCCCATGTATGCAACCCAATGAGTGCCAGGTCCCGTTGTCAAATCCAGGTAAACAATCCCGGTTTCCCTTGTGCGGGAATCATCGATGCAAGTTCATCCCGCATAAAGACACATCGGAAATGCTTGACTGACTTTGTCATCGTGAGTAAATCAAAGCTGGTCTATAGACGCGCGAAAAGCTTTGCTTTCATCAACGGCGAGGCCACAATCAAAGACCACTTCCGATTGGGAGACTGGTTTTCTCGACTGGATAATCGAAGACCTTTTTTGAGCACTTATTTGCCACGAGAATACTCCTCGAGCGTCGCTGGTGTGTGAGTATGTGGTCATCGCGAGAAATGAAAGTATAGATGTTCCCCCAGACATCATAAATGATGCTAAACGTGCGTCTGTGGCCACTGATGGATTCATTGATGGCATCCAAAGTGTACATTCGGATAACACAACTTTACCCGAATCGGGAACGGCGACGCCATCGCGCTGAATTGCATCGTTGGCGTTGCCCTTTCTGTTTAACGTGACTGTGTGTTTGGCCCAGAAAATAATTTATGAAAGTTTCTACAAAATCCGAATATGTGTGAGAGTGGAATTGTGCAGGAAAACTCCCTACCCGCGTTAAGCTTGACTTGACGCTGTGCAAATTCACCGTTGAAATTTGTATTGTCTCCAGTGACCGCATTAGCGTTCCCGGGGTCAGTGATGTATTTGATATGATCAGGACGGTCGCTTGTGTCTTTGATATGCACCATTTAATGGGCCAGCAGACCTTGCATAATCGTCACTGTAACGGGTGTGTCTGAGAATTGTTGTGGTACAGTCGACATTGTCGAGAATCGCTTCGATTTCCTTTCCGACGATGAAATAACGTGCGCTGATGAACAATGCCATGATGCCGTTGTTGACAAATCCGACTTTATCACCGGCGCCGTATGCAGATTTCCTTCGACTTCCAAGAATGCCTCACACGGAAGAAAACACCGAGATATGTCATAAACCTGAAATTCTACTGGCCTTTCCTTGTCTGGATCACTAGCCTCGTACGAGTAATATTGGTAATTTTGCTTGCTTCGATCTCGCAACACAGGCGCATCTATGTCAAACGCGGGATCAAATACATCTTTGAACTGGGCCATGGTGAAACTTTACGTTCCCTTTATACATTATTGTTTCGTATAATAACCGTTGCGGGACAAATGTAATCCGCTTTCCATTGCCAGATTAGCAATCGCCGAATCAGACAGACGTTGTTGGGCAGCTTCATTAATGATTTTACTGACCGTGGCTGTCATTGTCGCCGTTGATGGTAATGTAACCGTTTTTTGTGGTGCTCGGGTCATTAACCGTCGTAGAATCGTCCTAGTCAATCTCGAATCAATTGAACCGCTTGCAATCCCAGGTTTTGCAAACGATACGCAGCAAAGTTTTTTATGCTATCAACGACTCGCATTGCATCTTGTTTAATAATTGGTGCAGCGCGCGAAGACAAGGCCGCGAACACCTTTGGTGCGCCTGTAAACATTCCACGAACAACATCACCAAGCCAGTTCCATAATATACAGCGTAAACAGATTTTCTCGCGTTAACAGCCCGCACTGGTTTAACATGTCCATGCAAAATTGTAATTTTATTAAATATCAGGTCGATCGCTAATGTACAGTTGTATTGTTAAGGTCTCACCACGAAGATCTAACATTTGCCCGTCCTGGTCCACAAGGGTGAAACGAATATGTGTCAACTCGGGATTGTTGCAAGGAAGATACACAGAATTGGGAGTAATCAATATCAGATCACCTGGGGCATCAGTCGGGGCAAACCCAAACAAAATATAACCGTTCAACGCTAGCGTTGTTGAGGCTGAGGCTTCATAACTGGTTTCGTTGATGAGATCGTGATCATCGAGGTAACACTCAGGGTTGTATTTACAACAACACCTTGCAACGGAGCATTGATTTCGACTAAAACCGAAAGTGTTTCAGAACTTATTATTGCGTTAGTCGTATAAATCATCGATGTCTTCAACAAGCTCATGCATTAACAAGCGGAACGTTCCCGGGTCCATGATATCATTGGTGAGCAACCGCTGACAAATCGATGCGGCTTCATTAACGACTTCGGGTGCGTTGTGGCCTGTGCGAACCGACCCCACACGTGTGTCCAGTCGATCCGTAAGGTCGTGAGGGTCACACGGCCCACCAAGGTATTTTCCTTTCTTTGGTTGTTGCTCTTCTGTTCTTCAAGCTTGGGGGTGCAGGCCGTTGTTTTCCCCGTGCGGGATTTTCAATCTGCTTGCTAAATTGTTTAAACTGTTCTAGTTGTTCTTTCCGCGCTGCCGGTATTTCTTTTGTAAGCATTTGTTCTTGCTCATATGCACGTCTTTCTTGCTGTTTGGGTCCAATTATTTGTTGTATCGGTGGTACTTGGTACGAGGGTATATACAATATCATACATTATTTCCATAATTCCTGGTCTATTTCAATTTTTCCACTATAAAATGCATTACATGTTTGTAGAAAATGATTCCACCTGTCACCGGCAGCCTGTTTCTTTCCAGTAAACTCTCTGAATTCCATGTTAGGTCATTCACTCTCCGTGTATTTATCATGTGTCTTTGATATTACTTTCAACATAAAATCTTTCCAGTTTTGGGGTCTATTAAGAGCGACATACACAGGATTCTTATAGATGCTCTGGCGAGCTTCTTCATTAAAGTATTGAGCCGGTGTTTGCATCTGTGACTTGTACTCGGGTGGTATTTGTGGCATCTTAACAATTGCATCTTTAACGTCTTCGTCAAGTGCCTGTCTGCTTTTTGCAATCAGACCAATGCTCGTTCCAATTTCTATGATGTCTTCTTTGATTTCTGTCATCTCCGCTGGCAAGCATCCAATAGATTCGCGGTTGCCATCGTAGCTTTCTTTGTATCTTTGGTGCGTTTAGCTATCTTACGAACTGGGCCCGGTTCCGTATCTGTTCCCGTCAGCGCTGCCACCTGTTCCACGGTTTCTCTAGTGGCTTTTTTGATATCCTCAACACGTTCCGCGGTTTCACATGCTGGCTTAAGCAGTGGCGCAAACGTTTGTTCAAAGCCTTCTGTGAGATCTTCTCGTGCAGTCTGTCTCGACTGTAACATATCCTTAATACGTTCGCGGAAATCTATATAACTACGAAGAAGTTCAAAGTGTTCGAAAGCAGCTTTGTGGCGTTAATCAGCATACTCTACTATGACATCGCTGCCAGTTTTATCTGTTTTCAACATTGTATACGTTTATTATGGCCGTTTAAATTGGTTTATCTATACCCGCGCGATATTTTCCGGAAGTGAGACCGTTCTGGAGTGCTAACACTCCGGGTGCACCAGTAAAGTCAATAGTGAGGAAACTATACGGGTCCGAGGTGGCCTCCGCGAACATATTTCGAAACTCATCCCACGTGTGGTCGCCAGCACACCAGGTCCAATGAATGTTTTAGAGACCATGGGTGTCAATGCCGCTAAATATCATCAATATGTTACAGCTGTCTCGGATTACTTTAACCACGTGTGAGTATCGTTGAGTGAAATAGATCACATCTGTGTTTTTGTGTCGTATTCGGAAAAACTATTCACGCAGGATTGATTTGGTTTTCCAGCATCACGCGATCGTGCACGACAAGATTATTCTCACTCGGATCAAGTTCATCAATCGTAGGTGCGTCGTCGATTGTAAAAAAGAAATCAACCGTGGACGTGGTGGCTTTGCCACCCAACGACGATGCCTGCAGCGCTTCCGAAAAAATCTTTGGGTACGTCATATCACTGTTGATCGTCAGCCGTCGGTGCAATCACGTACAACCGATCCCACGTCAACCATGGTAAAAACATATTCAACAACAACTGAGTTTTCTCTGATCCAGCCGGACCAATGATTAGCACGCGAACCGAATCTGGAAACAATTTACCATGCTTGAGCGCTGCCTCCGCGGAAAAGTCAATGACAGAAAAATCTTTTTCTCAGCGCGGAGCTTTTCAAATCATATTCGGTGCTTTTCCTTTTGTGTGATGCCATGTTTAATGTCAACACAATTGTTGTATGATACAATCATGTCTTCATATTGTGTCCGATGCAGCAGAAAAACACGTACTGCGTATCCAACTCGAGTTCAAACACGTAATCTTAAATCCTCGATCGCTGGAACTTGTGTTCGATGTAAAGCAAAGAAGTACACATTTGTTAAAAAAAAAGTCGTCCGCGGTAATATCGCTGTCGCGTTAGCGAAACTACCCGGATCACCATGGAGTAAATATCCTTGCGAAAAACACATTCCCGGATACAATTACTGTGGGCCTGGTACTCGGTTAGATATAGGACTTGATTCTAACAATCGACCAGCGACCGGGGAAGCACTCGTAAACCGCGTCGATGCTGCATTTTACCCGTATGATCTTGCTTACAAAGCATCAAATGATATCCGTGCGCGTCAACGTGCCGATATAGATCTCATCCATGATTTGAACGCGCTCAATCCTACACATGGAGAAAGAATCGCTAGATGGATCATCAAAGGGGGTATGAAGGCTAAGATTGTTTTGGGTGGTCACTAGGTGGTAAAACATTCACTCATTGGTGGACAAAGTCCACTCGATTCCACCACCCATTGAAAGTAAAATATATTGATATACGTCGTCTTTCACACCTCTCAGCAGCGGACAGAGCGAGTATCTCTCGGAAACGGAAGTTTTTTCTACCCCCATTTCAGGTTAAAGTTGTCAATAATGCCAAGGGAAAAAGCACTATCGTAAGTAGAGGAGAAAAAGTGGTTCTGACACACCCAAAATGTTCCTGCTCCATTCCACGTGGGAGGGGGGAGGGGGTAGTTGTATTTGAGTTTGATACATGACACTTAAAGAAGCTGATCTATTTGTAATCTTCTATTTTCTGAGCCATATTTCGGAGAAGATTCGGACAAGATTTTGCATACAAGCCTTCATTGCCAATGCGATGCTTTTAACTAGATCTGAAAAAGATTTCGCATGTAAACTTCCATCATCCGGACCATATTTTTAATCGGATCCACACAAAATTGTGCATGCAAGGATACATCATTGAAGCGATGCTTTCAACCACATCTAGAAAAGAAATCGAATGTAAACTTCCTATGTGCGGACCAATTTTTTTATTCGATCCGGACACAATTTTGCATGCAAGGCTATATCATCCGGGCGATGCTTTTTAACCACATCCGGAAAGAAATCGAATGTAATTTTTTAATGTGCGGACCAATTTTTTTACCTGATCCAGACCAGATTTTGGATGCATGTCTACATCATCCGGGCGATGCTTTTTTACCACATCCAGAAAAGAAATCGAACGTAAACTTCCAATGTGCGGACTAATTTTTTTATCTGATCCGGTCAATATTTTGCATGCAAGGCTACATCATCAAGGCGATGCTTTTTTACCACACCCGGAAAGATGTCGAATGTAAACTTCCCATAGCAGATCAATTTCTTTATCTGATCCGGACAAGATTTTGCATGAAAGGCTATACCATCTGGATGATGCTCTTTTACCACATCTGGAAATGAGTCGAACATAAACTTCCAATGTGCGGACCAATTTTTTTATCTGATCTGGACAATATTTTGCATGCAAGGCTATGTCATCCTGGTGATGCTTTTAACCACACCTGGAAAAGAAATCACACGTAAACTTCCATCATCCGGAGCATATGTGATAGGGGTGAAACCATACACCTGTGCCGCGTATCGATGCGATTAACGATACACAGCCTACGATACGATACATTATCGACTCTCAGTTTAAAGAATAAGAAGGCAAACGACAAATAATTATTCATGACTGCTGAAGATTAAAGTAACTTATATAGGATAGATATCGTTTTGAATCGATTCTTCATCTCTTGTATCGATATGTATATCGATATGGCAAAAGTATCAATACTTCGATATATCGATGAATCGGTTCACCCCTATATGTGATACTCTAGTATCTATCTGTAATACTGAGCTCATCCTGGAACACATTTCCCATTCTAGCCAAAAGTACTAACAGGTTGTGACTTAAGGTAACAAGGGGCCAGCGGACAAGAATCATCCTGAGTTTTTTTTAAAAAAAAAAAAAAAAAAAAAAAAAGAGTCCAATTTCTACTCTCTTCGGCCTGACCCTTTGTCATAGCCAAGTGAGGTACGTCGTCTTTCACACCTCTCAGCAGCGGACAGAGCGAGAATCTCTCGGAAACGGAAGTTTTTTCTACCCCCATTTCAGGTTAAAGTTGTCAATAATGCCAAGAGAAAAAGCACTATCGTAAGTAGAGGAGAAAAAGTGGTTCTGACACACCCAAAATGTTCCTGCTCCATTCTACGTGGGAGGGGGGGTGGGGTAGTTGTATTTGAGTTTGATACATGACACTTAAAGAAGCTGACCTATTTGTAATCTTCTATTTTCTGAGCCATATTTCGGAGAAGATTCGGACAAGATTTTGCATACAAGCCTTCATTGCCAATGCGATGCTTTTAACTAGATCTGAAAAAGATTTCGCATGTAAACTTCCATCATCCGGACCATATTTTTAATCGGATCCACACAAAATTGTGCATGCAAGGATACATCATTGAAGCGATGCTTTCAACCACATCTAGAAAAGAAATCGAATGTAAACTTCCTATGTGCGGACCAATTTTTTTATTCGATCCGGACAAAAGTTTGCATGCAAGGCTGTATCATCCGTTCGATGCCTTTTAACCACATCCGGAAAGAAATCGAATGTAATTTTTTAATGTGCGGACCAATTTTTTTACCTGATCCAGACCAGATTTTGGATGCAAGTCTACATCATCCGGGCGATGCTTTTTTACCACATCCAGAAAAGAAATCGAACGTAAACTTCCAATGTGCGGACTAATTTTTTTATCTGATCCGGTCAATATTTTGCATGCAAGGCTACATCATCAAGGCGATGCTTTTTTACCACACCCGGAAAGATGTCGAATGTAAACTTCCCATAGCAGATCAATTTCTTTATCTGATCCGGACAAGATTTTGCATGAAAGGCTATACCATCTGGATGATGCTCTTTTACCACATCTGGAAATGAGTCGAACATAAACTTCCAATGTGCGGACCAATTTTTTTATCTGATCTGGACAATATTTTGCATGCAAGGCTATGTCATCCTGGTGATGCTTTTAACCACACCTGGAAAAGAAATCACACGTAAACTTCCATCATCCGGAGCATATGTGATAGGGGTGAAACCATACACCTGTGCCGCGTATCGATGCGATTAACGATACACAGCCTACGATACGATACATTATCGATTCTCAGTTTAAAGAATAAGAAGGCAAACGACAAATAATTATTCATGACTGCTGAAGATTAAAGTAACTTATATAGGATAGATATCGTTTTGAATCGATTCTTCATCTCTTGTATCGATATGTATATCGATATGGCAAAAGTATGAATACTTCGATATACCGATGAATCGGTTCACCCCTATATGTGATACTCTAGTATCTATCTGTAATACTGAGCTCATCCTGGAACACATTTCCCATTCTAGCCAAAAGTACTAACAGGTTGTGACTTAAGGTAACAAGAGGCCAGCGCACAAAAATCATCCTGTGTTTTTAAAAAAATAAAAATAAAAAAATTAAAAAAAAAAAGAGTCCAATTTCTACTCTCTTCGGCCTGACCCTTTGTCATAGCCAAGTGAGGTACGTCGTCTTTCACACCTCTCAGCAGCGGACAGAGCGAGTATCTCTCGGAAACGGAAGTTTTTTCTACCCCCATTTCAGGTTAAAGTTGTCAATAATGCCAAGGGAAAAAGCACTATCGTAAGTAGAGGAGAAAAAGTGGTTCTGACACACCCAAAATGTTCCTGCTCCATTCTACGTGGGAGGGGGGGGGGGTAGTTGTATTTGAGTTTGATACATGACACTTAAAGAAGCTGACGTATTTGTAATCTTCTATTTTCTGAGCCATATTTCGGAGAAGATTCGGACAAGATTTTGCATACAAGCCTTCATTGCCAATGCGATGCTTTTAACTAGATCTGAAAAAGATTTCGCATGTAAACTTCCATCATCCGGACCATATTTTTAATCGGATCCACACAAAATTGTGCATGCAAGGATACATCATTGAAGCGATGCTTTCAACCACATCTAGAAAAGAAATCGAATGTAAACTTCCTATGTGCGGACCAATTTTTTTATTCGATCCGGACACAATTTTGCATGCAAGGCTATATCATCCGGGCGATGCTTTTTAACCACATCCGGAAAGAAATCGAATCTAATTTTTTAATGTGCGGACCAATTTTTTTATTCGATCCGGACACAATTTTGCATGCAAGGCTATATCATTCGGGCGATGCTTTTTAACCACATCCGGAAAGAAATCAAATATAATTTTTTAATGTGCTGACCAATTTTTTTACCTGATCCAGACCAGATTTTGGATGCAAGTCTACATCATCCGGGCGATGCTTTTTTACCACATCCAGAAAAGAAATCGAACGTAAACTTCCAATGTGCGGACTAATTTTTTTATCTGATCCGGTCAATATTTTGCATGCAAGGCTACATCATCAAGGCGATGCTTTTTTACCACACCCGGAAAGATGTCGAATGTAAACTTCCCATAGCAGATCAATTTCTTTATCTGATCCGGACAGGATTTTGCATGAGAGGCTATACCATCTGGATGATGCTCTTTTACCACATCTGGAAATGAGTCGAACATAAACTTCCAATGTGCGGACCAATTTTTTTATCTGATCTGGACAATATTTTGCATGCAAGGCTATGTCATCCTGGTGATGCTTTTAACCACACCTGGAAAAGAAATCACACGTAAACTTCCATCATCCGGAGCATATGTGATAGGGGTGAAACCATACACCTGTGCCGCGTATCGATGCGATTAACGATACACAGCCTACGATACGATACATTATCGACTCTCAGTTTAAAGAATAAGAAGGCAAACGACAAATAATTATTCATGACTGCTGAAGATTAAAGTAACTTATATAGGATAGATATCGTTTTGAATCGATTCTTCATCTCTTGTATCGATATGTATATCGATATGGCAAAAGTATCAATACTTCGATATATCGATGAATCGGTTCACTCCTATATGTGATACTCTAGTATCTATCTGTAATACTGAGCTCATCCTGGAACACATTTCCCATTCTAGCCAAAAGTACTAACAGGTTGTGACTTAAGGTAACAAGGGGCCAGCGGACAAGAATCATCCTGAGTTTTCTTTTAAAAAAAAAAAAAAAAAAAAGAGTCCAGTTTCTAGTCTCTTCGGCCTGACCCTTTGTCATAGCCAAGTGAGGTACGTCGTCTTTCACACCTCTCAGCAGCGGACAGAGCGAGTATCTCTCGGAAACGGAAGTTTTTTCTACCCCCATTTCAGGTTAAAGTTGTCAATAATGCCAAGGGAAAAAGCACTATCGTAAGTAGAGGAGTAAAAGTGGTTCTGACACACCCAAAATGTTCCTGCTCCATTCTACGTGGGAGGGGGGGGGGGGTAGTTGTATTTGAGTTTGATACATGACACTTAAAGAAGCTGACGTATTTGTAATCTTCTATTTTCTGAGCCATATTTCGGAGAAGATTCGGACAAGATTTTGCATACAAGCCTTCATTGCCAATGCGATGCTTTTAACTAGATCTGAAAAAGATTTCGCATGTAAACTTCCATCATCCGGACCATATTTTTAATCGGATCCACACAAAATTGTGCATGCAAGGATACATCATTGAAGCGATGCTTTCAACCACATCTAGAAAAGAAATCGAATGTAAACTTCCTATGTGCGGACCAATTTTTTTATTCGATCCGGACACAATTTTGCATGCAAGGCTATATCATCCGGGCGATGCTTTTTAACCACATCCGGAAAGAAATCAAAAATAATTTTTTAATGTGCTGACCAATTTTTTTACCTGATCCAGACCAGATTTTGGATGCAAGTCTACATCATCCGGGCGATGCTTTTTTACCACATCCAGAAAAGAAATCGAACGTAAACTTCCAATGTGCGGACTAATTTTTTTATCTGATCTGGTCAATATTTTGCATGCAAGGCTACATCATCAAGGCGATGCTTTTTTACCACACCCGGAAAGATGTCGAATGTAAACTTCCCATAGCAGATCAATTTCTTTATCTGATCCGGACAAGATTTTGCATGAAAGGCTATACCATCTGGATGATGCTCTTTTACCACATCTGGAAATGAGTCGAACATAAACTTCCAATGTGCGGACCAATTTTTTTATCTGATCTGGACAATATTTTGCATGCAAGGCTATGTCATCCTGGTCATGCTTTTAACCACACCTGGAAAAGAAATCACACGTAAACTTCCATCATCCGGAGCATATGTGATAGGGGTGAAACCATACACCTGTGCCGCGTATCGATACGATTAACGATACACAGCCTACGATACGATACATTATCGATTCTCAGTTTAAAGAATAAGAAGGCAAACGACAAATAATTATTCATGACTGCTGAAGATTAAAGTAACTTATATAGGATAGATATCGTTTTGAATCGATTCTTCATCTCTTGTATCGATATGTATATCGATATGGCAAAAGTATCAATACTTGGTTATATCGATGAATCGGTTCACCCCTATATGTGATACTCTAGTATCTATCTGTAATACTGAGCTCAGCCTGGAACACATTTCTCATTGTAGCCAAAAGTACTAACAGGTTGTGACTTAAGGTAACAAGGGGCCAGCGGACAAGAATCATCCTGAGTTTAAAAAAAAAAAAAAAAAAAAAAAAAAAAAAAAGAGTCCAATTTCTACTCTCTTCGGCCTGACCCTTTGTCATAACCAAGTGAGGTACGTCGTCTTTCACACCTCTCAGCAGCGGACAGAGCGAGAATCTCTCGGAAACGGAAGTTTTTTCTACCCCCATTTCAGGTTAAAGTTGTCAATAATGCCAAGAGAAAAAGCACTATCGTAAGTAGAGGAGAAAAAGTGGTTCTGACACACCCAAAATGTTCCTGCTCCATTCTACGTGGGAGGGGGGTGGGGTAGTTGTATTTGAGTTTGATACATGACACTTAAAGAAGCTGACCTATTTGTAATCTTCTATTTTCTGAGCCATATTTCGGAGAAGATTCGGACAAGATTTTGCATACAAGCCTTCATTGCCAATGCGATGCTTTTAACTAGATCTGAAAAAGATTTCGCATGTAAACTTCCATCATCCGGACCATATTTTTAATCGGATCCACACAAAATTGTGCATGCAAGGATACATCATTGAAGCGATGCTTTCAACCACATCTAGAAAAGAAATCGAATGTAAACTTCCTATGTGCGGACCAATTTTTTTATTCGATCCGGACACAATTTTGCATGCAAGGCTATATCATCCGGGCGATGCTTTTTAACCACATCCGGAAAGAAATCAAATGTAATTTTTTAATGTGCGCACCAATTTTTTTTACCTGATCCAGACCAGATTTTGGATGCAAGTCTACATCATCCGGGCGATGCTTTTTTACCACATCCAGAAAAGAAATCGAACGTAAACTTCCAATGTGCGGACTAATTTTTTTATCTGGTCTGGTCAATATTTTGCATGCAAGGCTACATCATCAAGGCGATGCTTTTTTACCACACCCGGAAAGATGTCGAATGTAAACTTCCCATAGCAGATCAATTTCTTTATCTGATCCGGACAAGATTTTGCATGAGAGGCTATACCATCTGGATGATGCTCTTTTACCACATCTGGAAATGAGTCGAACATAAACTTCCAATGTGCGGACCAATTTTTTTATCTGATCTGGACAATATTTTGCATGCAAGGCTATGTCATCCTGGTGATGCTTTTAACCACACCTGGAAAAGAAATCACACGTAAACTTCCATCATCCGGAGCATATGTGATAGGGGTGAAACCATACACCTGTGCCGCGTATCGATGCGATTAACGATACACAGCCTACGATACGATACATTATCGACTCTCAGTTTAAAGAATAAGAAGGCAAACGACAAATAATTATTCATGACTGCTGAAGATTAAAGTAACTTATATAGGATAGATATCGTTTTGAATCGATTCTTCATCTCTTGTATCGATATGTATATCGATATGGCAAAAGTATCAATACTTCGATATATCGATGAATCGGTTCACCCCTATATGTGATACTCTAGTATCTATCTGTAATACTGAGCTCAGCCTGGAACACATTTCCCATTCTAGCCAAAAGTACTAACAGGTTGTGACTTAAGGTAACAAGGGGCCAGCGGACAAGAATCATCCTGAGTTTTTTTAAAAAAAAAAAAAAAAAAAAAAGAGTCCAATTTCTACTCTCTTCGGCCTGACCCTTTGTCATAGCCAAGTGAGGTACGTCGTCTTTCACACCTCTCAGCAGCGGACAGAGCGAGTATCTCTCGGAAACGGAAGTTTTTTCTACCCCCATTTCAGGTTAAAGTTGTCAATAATGCCAAGGGAAAAAGCACTATCGTAAGTAGAGGAGTAAAAGTGGTTCTGACACACCCAAAATGTTCCTGCTCCATTCTACGTGGGAGGGGGGGGGGTAGTTGTATTTGAGTTTGATACATGACACTTAAAGAAGCTGACGTATTTGTAATCTTCTATTTTCTGAGCCATATTTCGGAGAAGATTCGGACAAGATTTTGCATACAAGCCTTCATTGCCAATGCGATGCTTTTAACTAGATCTGAAAAAGATTTCGCATGTAAACTTCCATCATCCGGACCATATTTTTAATCGGATCCACACAAAATTGTGCATGCAAGGATACATCATTGAAGCGATGCTTTCAACCACATCTAGAAAAGAAATCGAATGTAAACTTCCTATGTGCGGACCAATTTTTTTATTCGATCCGGACACAATTTTGCATGCAAGGCTATATCATCCGGGCGATGCTTTTTAACCACATCCGGAAAGAAATCAAATATAATTTTTTAATGTGCTGACCAATTTTTTTACCTGATCCAGACCAGATTTTGGATGCAAGTCTACATCATCCGGGCGATGCTTTTTTACCACATCCAGAAAAGAAATCGAACGTAAACTTCCAATGTGCGGACTAATTTTTTTATCTGATCTGGTCAATATTTTGCATGCAAGGCTACATCATCAAGGCGATGCTTTTTTACCACACCCGGAAAGATGTCGAATGTAAACTTCCCATAGCAGATCAATTTCTTTATCTGATCCGGACAAGATTTTGCATGAAAGGCTATACCATCTGGATGATGCTCTTTTACCACATCTGGAAATGAGTCGAACATAAACTTCCAATGTGCGGACCAATTTTTTTATCTGATCTGGACAATATTTTGCATGCAAGGCTATGTCATCCTGGTGATGCTTTTAACCACACCTGGAAAAGAAATCACACGTAAACTTCCATCATCCGGAGCATATGTGATAGGGGTGAAACCATACACCTGTGCCGCGTATCGATACGATTAACGATACACAGCCTACGATACGATACATTATCGATTCTCAGTTTAAAGAATAAGAAGGCAAACGACAAATAATTATTCATGACTGCTGAAGATTAAAGTAACTTATATAGGATAGATATCGTTTTGAATCGATTCTTCATCTCTTGCATCGAAATGTATATCGATATGGCAAAAGTATCAATACTTCGATATATCGATGAATTGGTTCACCCCTATATGTGATACTCTAGTATCTATCTGTAATACTGAGCTCATCCTGGAACACATTTCCCATTCTAGCCAAAAGTACTAACATTTTGTGACTTAAGGTAACAAGGGGCCAGCGGACAAGAATCATCCTGAGTTTAAAAAAAAAAAAAAAAAAAAAAAAAAAAGAGTCCAATTTCTACTCTCTTCGGCCTGACCCTTTGTCATAGCCAAGTGAGGTACGTCGTCTTTCACACCTCTCAGCAGCGGACAGAGCGAGAATCTCTCGGAAACGGAAGTTTTTTCTACCCCCATTTCAGGTTAAAGTTGTCAATAATGCCAAGAGAAAAAGCACTATCGTAAGTAGAGGAGAAAAAGTGGTTCTGACACACCCAAAATGTTCCTGCTCCATTCTACGTGGGAGGGGGGTGGGGTAGTTGTATTTGAGTTTGATACATGACACTTAAAGAAGCTGACCTATTTGTAATCTTCTATTTTCTGAGCCATATTTCGGAGAAGATTCGGACAAGATTTTGCATACAAGCCTTCATTGCCAATGCGATGCTTTTAACTAGATCTGAAAAAGATTTCGCATGTAAACTTCCATCATCCGGACCATATTTTTAATCGGATCCACACAAAATTGTGCATGCAAGGATACATCATTGAAGCGATGCTTTCAACCACATCTAGAAAAGAAATCGAATGTAAACTTCCTATGTGCGGACCAATTTTTTTATTCGATCCGGACAAAATTTTGCATGCAAGGCTATATCATCCGTTCGATGCTTTTTAACCACATCCGGAAAGAAATCGAATGTAATTTTTTAATGTGCGGACCAATTTTTTTACCTGATCCAGACCAGATTTTGGATGCAAGTCTACATCATCCGGGCGATGCTTTTTTACCACATCCAGAAAAGAAATCGAACGTAAACTTCCAATGTGCGGACTAATTTTTTTATCTGATCCGGTCAATATTTTGCATGCAAGGCTACATCATCAAGGCGATGCTTTTTTACCACACCCGGAAAGATGTCGAATGTAAACTTCCCATAGCAGATCAATTTCTTTATCTGATCCGGACAAGATTTTGCATGAAAGGCTATACCATCTGGATGATGCTCTTTTACCACATCTGGAAATGAGTCGAACATAAACTTCCAATGTGCGGACCAATTTTTTTATCTGATCTGGACAATATTTTGCATGCAAGGCTATGTCATCCTGGTGATGCTTTTAACCACACCTGGAAAAGAAATCACACGTAAACTTCCATCATCCGGAGCATATGTGATAGGGGTGAAACCATACACCTGTGCCGCGTATCGATACGATTAACGATACACAGCCTACGATACGATACATTATCGATTCTCAGTTTAAAGAATAAGAAGGCAAACGACAAATAATTATTCATGACTGCTGAAGATTAAAGTAACTTATATAGGATAGATATCGTTTTGAATCGATTCTTCATCTCTTGTATCGATATGTATATCGATATGGCAAAAGTATCAATACTTCGATATACCGATGAATCGGTTCACCCCTATATGTGATACTCTAGTATCTATCTGTAATACTGAGCTCAGCCTGGAACACATTTCCCATTCTAGCTAAAAGTACTAACAGGTTGTGACTTAAGGTAACAAGGGGCCAGCGGCACAGGAATCATCCTAATTTTAAAAAAAAAATAAATAAATAAAAAAAAAAAGAGTCCAATTTCTACTCTCTTCGGCCTGACCCTTTGTCATAGCCAAGTGAGGTACGTCGTCTTTCACACCTCTCAGCAGCGGACAGAGCGAGAATCTCTCGGAAACGGAAGTTTTTTCTACCCCCATTTCAGGTTAAAGTTGTCAATAATGCCAAGGGAAAAAGCACTATCGTAAGTAGAGGAGAAAAAGCGGTTCTGACACACCCAAAATGTTCCTGCTCCATTCTACGTGGGAGGGGGGGTGGGGTAGTTGTATTTGAGTTTGATACATGACACTTAAAGAAGCTGACCTATTTGTAATCTTCTATTTTCTGAGCCATATTTCGGAGAAGATTCGGACAAGATTTTGCATACAAGCCTTCATTGCCAATGCGATGCTTTTAACTAGATCTGAAAAAGATTTCGCATGTAAACTTCCATCATCCGGACCATATTTTTAATCGGATCCACACAAAATTGTGCATGCAAGGATACATCATTGAAGCGATGCTTTCAACCACATCTAGAAAAGAAATCGAATGTAAACTTCCTATGTGCGGACCAATTTTTTTATTCGATCCGGACACAATTTTGCATGCAAGGCTATATCATCCGGGCGATGCTTTTTAACCACATCCGGAAAGAAATCGAATCTAATTTTTTAATGTGCGGACCAATTTTTTTACCTGATCCAGACCAGATTTTGGATGCAAGTCTACATCATCCGGGCGATGCTTTTTTACCACATCCAGAAAAGAAATCGAACGTAAACTTCCAATGTGCGGACTAATTTTTTTATCTGATCCGGTCAATATTTTGCATGCAAGGCTACATCATCAAGGCGATGCTTTTTACCACACCCGGAAAGATGTCGAATGTAAACTTCCCATAGCAGATCAATTTCTTTATCTGATCCGGACAAGATTTTGCATGAAAGGCTATACCATCTGGATGATGCTCTTTTACCACATCTGGAAATGAGTCGAACATAAACTTCCAATGTGCGGACCAATTTTTTTATCTGATCTGGACAATATTTTGCATGCAAGGCTATGTCATCCTGGTGATGCTTTTAACCACACCTGGAAAAGAAATCACACGTAAACTTCCATCATCCGGAGCATATGTGATAGGGGTGAAACCATACACCTGTGCCGCGTATCGATACGATTAACGATACACAGCCTACGATACGATACATTATCGATTCTCAGTTTAAAGAATAAGAAGGCAAACGACAAATAATTATTCATGACTGCTGAAGATTAAAGTAACTTATATAGGATAGATATCGTTTTGAATCGATTCTTCATCTCTTGTATCGATATGTATATCGATATGGCAAAAGTATCAATACTTCGATATATCGATGAATCGGTTCACCCCTATATGTGATACTCTAGTATCTATCTGTAATACTGAGCTCATCCTGGAACACATTTCCCATTCTAGCCAAAAGTACTAACAGGTTGTGACTTAAGGTAACAAGGGGCCAGCGGACAAGAATCATCCTGAGTTTTAAAAAAAAAAAAAAAAAAAAGAGTCCAGTTTCTACTCTCTTCGGCCTGACCCTTTGTCATAGCCAAGTGAGGTACGTCGTCTTTCACACCTCTCAGCAGCGGACAGAGCGAGTATCTCTCGGAAACGGAAGTTTTTTCTACCCCCATTTCAGGTTAAAGTTGTCAATAATGCCAAGGGAAAAAGCACTATCGTAAGTAGAGGAGAAAAAGTGGTTCTGACACACCCAAAATGTTCCTGCTCCATTCTACGTGGGAGGGGGGTGGGGTAGTTGTATTTGAGTTTGATACATGACACTTAAAGAAGCTGACCTATTTGTAATCTTCTATTTTCTGAGCCATATTTCGGAGAAGATTCGGACAAGATTTTGCATACAAGCCTTCATTGCCAATGCGATGCTTTTAACTAGATCTGAAAAAGATTTCGCATGTAAACTTCCATCATCCGGACCATATTTTTAATCGGATCCACACAAAATTGTGCATGCAAGGATACATCATTGAAGCGATGCTTTCAACCACATCTAGAAAAGAAATCGAATGTAAACTTCCTATGTGCGGACCAATTTTTTTATTCGATCCGGACACAATTTTGCATGCAAGGCTATATCATCCGGGCGATGCTTTTTAACCACATCCGGAAAGAAATCAAATGTAATTTTTTAATGTGCGGACCAATTTTTTTACCTGATCCAGACCAGATTTTGGATGCAAGTCTACATCATCCGGGCGATGCTTTTTTACCACATCCAGAAAAGAAATCGAACGTAAACTTCCAATGTGCGGACTAATTTTTTTATCTGATCTGGTCAATATTTTGCATGCAAGGCTACATCATCAAGGCGATGCTTTTTTACCACACCCGGAAAGATGTCGAATGTAAACTTCCCATAGCAGATCAATTTCTTTATCTGATCCGGACAAGATTTTGCATGAAAGGCTATACCATCTGGATGATGCTCTTTTACCACATCTGGAAATGAGTCGAACATAAACTTCCAATGTGCGGACCAATTTTTTTATCTGATCTGGACAATATTTTGCATGCAAGGCTATGTCATCCTGGTGATGCTTTTAACCACACCTGGAAAAGAAATCACACGTAAACTTCCATCATCCGGAGCATATGTGATAGGGGTGAAACCATACACCTGTGCCGCGTATCGATACGATTAACGATACACAGCCTACGATACGATACATTATCGACTCTCAGTTTAAAGAATAAGAAGGCAAACGACAAATAATTATTCATGACTGCTGAAGATTAAAGTAACTTATATAGGATAGATATCGTTTTGAATCGATTCTTCATCTCTTGTATCGATATGTATATCGATATGGCAAAGGTACCAATACTTGGTTATATAGATGAATCGTTTCACCCCTATATGTGATACTCTAGTATCTATCTGTAATACTGAGCTCAGCCTGGAACACATTTCTCATTCTAGCCAAAAGTACTAACAGGTTGTGACTTAAGGTAACAAGGGGCCAGCGGACAAGAATCATCCTGAGTTTTAAAAAAAAAAAAAAAAAAAAAAAAAAAAAAAGAGTCCAATTTCTACTCTCTTCGGCCTGACCCTTTGTCATAACCAAGTGAGGTACGTCGTCTTTCACACCTCTCAGCAGCGGACAGAGCGAGAATCTCTCGGAAACGGAAGTTTTTTCTACCCCCATTTCAGGTTAAAGTTGTCAATAATGCCAAGGGAAAAAGCACTATCGTAAGTAGAGGAGAAAAAGCGGTTCTGACACACCCAAAATGTTCCTACTCCATTCTACGTGGGAGCGGGGTGGGGTAGTTTA